>KI915047.1:3792053-3806303 GCA_000473445.2 Anopheles farauti | reverse complement strand
CCTTTTTTTTGTTGCTATGGGAGGGGGGGGGGAGGGGGGTGGGAGCGAAACGGAGAGCGAAAATCGACCTCAAACCGAAAGCGAAAGTGAAGTTAGGGCAACCGGGGGCCAAGGGACCCCATTCGATAAAGAGCTGATTTATTTTGAATTTATTTTTCGATTTTTATTTAATGCCTTTTTAATCGTTTTTAGCAACGATCACTCCAACAAAGCGTGATTTTGGTATTTCGGACGAATATTTCTATAATAAAAACATCGCGTAAACCATACATGAACATACTTTCGGTGCATGTGGTGATCAAAACATTATCCAGAACCGTTTATTGGAATATTTGCACAGAAATTTTGGTACATTAAATAATGTTTTATTTTGGTCGAAATTAAATTTAAAAATAATAAATAAATATATAAAACTTGTTTTGCTTCCTAATAAAAAAAAATCGATTTGTCTAGATGAAAACCCAACATTCCTCAGTAAATCACTCCAAGCAAGTGTAGAATTCGAACAAAGATCCAATTCGGTATGATCTACTCCCTACATGAAAAAGCTAAAACATAATGAATGCCGGAACATACGTTTAGGAAACCTGATAATTTGTCGATAAGTAAAACAACGTACGATGTTTTTATTATGGAACAAAATGAATAATGGAAAATTTTAGAAAATTATCACACGCGTGTAAAATTGCTACAGATTTAGTCATTTAAATTTTTACTAAATTTTTTTAAATTAAAAAAAAATAAAAAAAAAATAATTAACCTCTCAAAAAGGGCTCATTTACCCACCACGCTCAAACTGATGGTAGATGATTGAAACGTCTCACGTGTGGCCGTTAAACGCCCGTCTCCCCTACGCCCTACGCGTCAGGCCAACAGCCGCGGAAAGGAAACGAAATGAAATGCACTCGTGTGCCGGGGCGCATAAAAATGTGTTGGTCCGCTAAAAACGCGGTGCGTGCGGGCGGGAAGCTGACTTGGAACGATGTGCGAGTTGGCTACCGGGAGGGTGTTCCGCGGCAATACTTGTCATCGTAACTACGGTGGCCGGCGTGCATTTTAATTCGCTCGGTAAACGGCAATCGCGTCGCGTCGAAACGGGCTTGCTCAGGCGGAAGTTGAGGAGTCTGGAGGTGGTGGTAGCCCAATGTTTGGCGCTCCCGGTACCCGACAGGTCGGGACATCTAAAGCTGGGCGGTTTTGCAATCAAGTGTGCTTCTGTCCTGGGCTTGGGCCTCAAACACACTAACTCGAGGGGAGGGAAGGAAAAAAAACGCACCTCTTCATCGCGAAGTGGTAAAGTGGTGTGTAGATGTCGCTTTATTGAAGTCGCCGACTTCATCGGACGGCTCAGTGCTCTGGAGTCAATCGTCGCGGTGCAAAGTGGGTTGACCCACTGACCCTGATTCCCATGCGGGCGAACTCCATCGAGCTCGAGCGATCTAATTACGGCCTCACCCGAGCACTTCATCCGAGCGAAGTTATTAATGTTTGTACGATCGCAGTGACGCGCGGCACGAGAAGCATCCTCGACGTCGAACGTCGGGTGCTCTTCACACGCGAGCGCCACTTGCTCACAAGTGTCAAGCCGGAGTACAATACCTCCTCCCCCGCCTCACCCGCAACTCCCCGGGCTCATTAGCTGCCCGTTTGCTCGAGCCAGACTTGGGCGTCACCGGAGGCACTCGTGCGCCTTTGCCCACCCGGGGTGTGTGTGTGTGTGTGTGTGTGTTCGAACGCTATCGAACTCCATCGGTCCATCGCTCATGCGGGCTGTCACCGGTGGAGATGCAAGCGCGAGAAACGACCCGCAAAAGCGGGCCCTTAAGCACCTCGATGTGCATTAGCGCGTTCTAAAACCCTCCCAAATATAGGATCCCCGAATGTCCGCCGCCATAGGTGCGTGAGAATTGCTTCAGAATTCGCGTTACCCCGTGTTTGAGTGCAGCGCGTTGGAAGCGAATCGAGCACGGCTTTTGTGAACTACCGAGCGATGTGAGTGGTGTTGGTGAGCGTCCAGATTGTGTGGAAGATTGCTGGCCGTCCCGCCATGTGTGTCGAGTTGCGTGCGGGATGTCCCGACTAGCGTGCCTCCACGACCAACCACCAACGCAACCAACCAGAACAAGCAATCAATAAAGCGTAACGCCGTACGATGTCGTCGCTGATACGGGCCCTCTCCTGGCCGCTCATCTCCCAGTCGCAGGGCGGTGGGGGCGGGGGCGGTGGGCCGGGTGGTGGTGGAGCCGGCGGTCCCGGCAGCCCCGGGCTGGACGGGCTCGATGGGCTTGGGAACGGGGCGGGCGGCCACTGCAAGAAGAACGGCGGCATCCCGCCGTCTCCGACGTTCCAGCAGCTAATGGCGGCGCGGCGGCTCCTCTGCCGCCGATACTACCCGGAGGGTGGCTGGGGATGGGTGGTGATCGTGGTCGGCCTGCTGGTGCACACGATGACCCACGGGTTGCAGCTCGCGTACGGTCCGCTCATGGCGAGCGTGATGCGCTACTTCGACAAACCGTACACCGACACAGGTAAGTCCGAGACTTGTGGCAGGTGGCAGGTGGCAGGTACTCGACGATGGCACTCGAAACGGGGCCAGGATCAAGCCAGATCCATCGATCATCGAGCCGTGACGTACGGACTAATGACCGACCGACCTTTAATGGGCCCGTCAGACTACTCGGAGATCTCGACACCTCCAACGCGTGCCCAATCGAAGTCCGACAATGGCTCCGTCTGGCGGTGGCCGCTTCATTCGCCGCAACTCAATCGCATCCTAATGCAGCGTTCGAACGCTAACCACGCTTGTGTTTGAATCTAGGAGCAGATCCCTCAAACGGTGTGAGTTGTTACCCGCCACACGAGGGGACGCACTGTCGCCATTGTTGCCGGCGCAATTGTGGTGCGGGGAGTTCGCGATGGCGAAAGTTTTTGTTTTCGTTTTTTTTGTTTTATTTCGCGTGTGTGTGTGTGTGTGTGTGTGTTTTAATTCCCACCAAGTCACGCGTTAAAAGCGTCTCCCCCGTTGACGACAGATTGACGCGTGCGGGAGTGCGGACGTGATGGTCCGGGTGAAAGCGCGCTCGCGCGATGTTTAGACGCCCAGGACCCGGCAGATATCAATTAAAACATGCATCCTGCTTGTAAACCATGTCGCACGCCATTACGGGCACGCGCTGGGAAAGAGGGCGAAACGGTAGCGCCCCGCCCGATGCTCCGATTATCGTCCATTATTATGGGACGTAGTCTGCGCGGTCTTGCGGCGAAATCGAAACTTCCACGCGCAAACTTTTCCGACGCGACTCCCTCGAGGGGTGAGGAGGGGGGGGGGGGGGGGTGGATTAATCCCGGGATGGTGCCCCCTTTAGCGCCAAGATTTGCCCGCGTAGCACCTGGAAGCGGAGGGCAAGCGGACAACGCCTGTGACAACCGTACGGCACATGGTGTCTCGAGACGACGTCTCGCGTCTCGGACAGGAAAAAAAAAAAAAAGGTGGCGCAAATTTCCTCCGCACTTCAACGAATTGCGTGCTCAATGTGCAATCGAGTTATCGTCGGGCGAGATATGATAGCGCCCGAAACCCGCCGGGAGGATAGCTTTCCCGCAACCAAAGAAGCGGTCGCTTATTCGGGCGGGAAAGGCCGGGCGAGACGTACTCATCGCATCATCGGGTTATGATGTGTGCGGTACTTGCCGTTGGCACTTGGTTCGCCGGGGGTTTCCTTTTTTTTTCTTTCTTTCTCTTCGGGGTGTTTTGCTTTACGAGCTTTGGTTTTGGGGCTTTGGGAGCGTTACAACGAAAGCTAACCTCCAACTTGGACGACTGGTGCGGCCCTTCCCCGCGCGACCCCCGCACCCGATTAATGCACCGTCTCAATCAATATTCGTAGATCCGATCTGCCCACTGGTTTGGGAAACTCCACCGACATGGCTGGGACACCGTGTTGTTTTTTTTGTTTTTTTTTTTTTGTTACTTTGCTTCACTCTCGTACTGGACGCGATGCTTCAAGGAGGAAGGGCTAAGGAGATCTCCCGCTGGGAGCTTCTGGCGGGTGCCGCTGTGATTACCGCAGGCCAGATTAGATGTCTCCCGACGATTGGTTCGGGTTTTATTGTCGACACACACCATAAAAAAAAAACCAACAAAAAAAAAACGCCTGGCACGTCGATGGCTACAGACAATGCCGCCATCACCGCCGGGGGTGTTTATATGCGTATTAGGTTTCCGTTTCTCCTGCTACCGATTCGGGTGTCAATTGCGCACCACCAGCGCGGGGGGGGGGGGAGGGGGTTGAGAAGGGAGAGAGAGAGAGAGCGAACGGGGGACCTACCTGTTGTTTTGGGGTGCCTTTTGCGGCAAGCGAAGTTCGTGCGGACGCTTTGGGCCAGATGATTGGATTTACGGGTTGCTGCTGTTGGAAACGTGCCAGTGAGTTCGTGTTTGGTGTTTCTCGGGGTGTTCTCGTTTGACACCGCTCGTTCGACAGCGATTTGCTCGCGCAATATACATCGGAAACGTGTTGCGCCGTCGTCCGCCGTTCAACCCGTACTTCGATGGAGGACCAACATGTTGTTCATGTCGCTCACGCGTGTATTATTTTTTTTTTTTTTTGATATCTTCGAGCGATAATATCGCACCGCTGCGAACACGACAGGCTAAGCAAACGCTAACCAGGGTATCCCTTTTCGATGTATTCCATCATTTTTAAAGCGCGCCGCAATATGGCGGACACCCTGCTCCAGGTACCAGGGGGCGTTCAAACTTTGGGCGCTTCTTTTCATCCGAGCGCCAGCGTCTCGGTAGCCAGCTCAGTACATCTTTCAATCATGCCTATCATTGCCCAAATCATCACCGGGACCACCGCACCCCCGTGCCTTCCCACCCCTCGCTAATGGCGGCCCCTTCCGGCCACGCTCTATTTGCGCTTTCCGCGCGCAAAAATCCTTCCGCGCCTGATTGAATACGGCAGGCAAAAGAAACGCACATCATCGTACCATTCCGGGGGTGCGAAACCGCGTGGGGAGAAACAAAACATATTTTAATCATTTCCGCCCCCAGACCCATCGCGTTCCTTTTTTGCGGGGTTAAGCCGGTAAGGTGCCGGCGGATCCTTTCGCGGCAACAAAGAGAGTGAAAGAGAGTACGGAAGAAGAAGAAAAAAGACATCCTTCGCCCCAATCAATCATTTCGCTCATAAATCACACATCACCCGCGCGCGCCCACTCGTCTTCGCGTCCCGCGGAGGAGTTTGTTCCAGCGAGGCGCGCGAAGTCTCGGTACGGACGCCGTAAACGTTCTAGGTGCTTGCGTTCGGCCCTGCGAGGTGGCAATAAAACCGCTCTCCCTCGGCACAACTGACAACAATCCATCTCGAGCGTGGTAACGAAATCCATCATTTCGGTTTGCTAACGTGGGCGGTTTTTTTTTTCTTCTCCATATTGCCCACCCTCGGCTAAGGATCAATTCGATTGATCGTGTCCGGTTCGAAGGACCAAACTCTCGGGTGGACAGTTTTACTGCTCCGTGCCGATGTGCCGTGCACAGACAGCAGCGCCAGCACAATTTCACCCGCAGACGAAGGGACGTTGCACGTTGATCGATAGGATAGTCGAGATTTTATTGACCCGCAATGAGTTTTTTGGGACGACCTGGACGCTCCTGCGCACTGGCGACCAGTGGCGTAATTAAAGTCGTTAGCTGCAGAACCCGAACCAGCCTGGGAGGTGTTTTATGCAAATTGTGAAGCGGTGGTGTATGACAAATTAGCCGCTCGTTGATCATCCGGTTTCATTTAGCCGCCGGTGATGATTATTTACTCTTGCGAGCGGCAACTTACTCGTCCGGACATTAGAAGGCGTCTGCGTTTATGACTGGCACCAGGAGCATAAATTCCTGCTTAAAATCAGCTCCCCAACCTGGGCTAGTGCACGCTTTTTGGGGGTAGCGCAAATATAACCTCAAACTCGTAACGAACGTGGCGATCTTTAGACGCGCTCGTTACGAGTCCGCCATTAGACGTGCCCGCACACGTCCAAAAGCTCCCGGGTCTGACAAATTGAGCACTGTCGGCTCGCTGTGGCTACCGAAAAAAAAAACCACACACACACACACTGAAAAAAGGCGAAAAGAAAAAGCACAGCGCCACATCCAATTGACCGGTAATTGCGCTGGTGTTCGCTTCCTGCGAAGCGATCGGACGGATCGGCACGAACACGACGAAAACGATGAAATGACAAACGCGCTCGATCGTGCAATGCCTGCCTACAACTTCACACCTGCCGCTGGGAAGAGAGAGAAAGCGAGCGTGAGTGTGAGAGAAAGGGAGAGAGAGTGAGAGAGCACGTGCACAAGCTCGACACTGTTAATTAGCGCCCCAACACATCCTTAAATGGTATCAATCAGTCCATTTCGTTCCCTCCTTCGCTTCTTCGCTGCCTTCGCCTGTGGTGACACTTTTTTACAACTCCTCACCTAACAGAGAGAGTGAGAGAACCCGGTGGTCCAGCTGCGGTGCTGCTGTCATCGTAGTTACCTGGTGAGAGGTTTGCACACACACACACACACGCCTCTCGGTGCGCTTTGTTACGGACATTTTGCTAGCGGAGAAAGGGGCCCAGGAGGGGCGGCACAGTGATTGATTTCGGTTGCAGTTGAAGCGGTAGTGGTGAGACTCTTGAGGTGAGCTTCTGGATCTAACACTGCCAAACGAAGCTGTTGGGCTTTATTGTAAGCAAAACGAAAAAAAAACTCTTCAAAAAAAAAAAAAAACGTCACCTCGACGATGTTTCGATAGGAGATGTCATTTTATGGAAACGGTTTTCTTTTTTTCTTGCAAAAACGCGTGAGAAGCAATTCGTAACCCCGTAAGTCTGCGATGGCCTACCTCTCCGGCCTCCGGGAGGTCGGAAGTCAACGAACCTTCCACTGGTGCCTCTAAGAACAGTGCTAGGGGAGGAGGCTCATCAATCTTTCGCCCGATAAGCGGAGGTGGAGAGAGTTGTAACAGCCCAACACCAGCCAAAAAAGCTACTCAAGAAGCCGACCCCACCGGAAGCTCCTCGTAAACAATTCCATTATGCTAAGTTTATCTCCCCGGTTGCGGTCGGGGCGATGTAGCCGGCGTTCTGCTGGTATCTTGTTATGTTTTTTTTTTCTCCGGGTGTTATTTTTTTTTTTTTGTTGGTCTCCTCCCGGGATGCTCCTGAACGCGGGACGAATGTTTTTGTTTTTCCGAACCCGTGCAGCTATCAAGTACTATCTCCGAACCGATCCTGGCAGTATCGAACTGTGCGTGTTCTTTCTTGGAACTGTGCGGGTAGGAACAAAAAAAAAACTATAGCCTACCTCCAGAGGGCGCTTGGGTTTGTTGCGTTTGACAGGCACCAGCGTCCAACCGTTGGGACCTGCTTGCCTTTGGGGAAGGAGAGCAAAAAACCAACCATAAACGGAAACAGTGGGCACAACCGGGGATACACTGAGGGCAGCAAACAAAAAAAAAATAAACAAAAAGGATACGGAGCTATCAGAATCCAGGACCAGCCGCTTGAACACACGCCGGAAGTCTGGATCTAATTTGAATAAAGATGAAGCTGCTCGGAACTGCTCTCGGTTTTGAGGATGCTTTATTTTTTTTATTGCCCACCCTGTTTGAAGAGCAACGAGTAGATAAATGAGCTGTTGAGATAGACAAATAGTAGCTTTGGTTAGAAAAGGGGTAGCACAGCCGTGGCGCTCAACTGCAGCTCATCGTGTCGGGTGTCATAATCGGAACGATACGCGCCCTGCTATTAAGGCAAAGTGATTGCTCAGATTGTATTTATTTGTTTTTGTTTTTTTTTTGTTTTACTTCCCACCTGCTCGATTCTTTTGATCGATCTGCTCTGGAGATATGCTCGGTAATATTGCGTTTTTTTTTTGTTTAATAACATCATCACTGTACAAAACCCCCGAGGACCCAGCAGGGATGCACACCGGCCGGCACCGGCGACGATAATAATAACAATAACAACACTATAAAAGATTGCTTTTACTCGCAGCGTTTTGCTTTCCACCTGCTTTTGCGCACGCAGCGGTAGAGCAAATATAGCAATTGTCTTTCGCGAATGGGCTGCAAATCAGCGACCGTGCCGCTCGCAATATTGCAAGCCCTTTCCCTTCCGATCCTGCCGCCACCTATTAACCTGTCATTATTTATCATTACGCGGCATTCATTAAATAAATGCCAAATATTAAATACCGAGCGGTTTCCCGGCGCGACCGGCCAGCGAAATTCTTCGAGGCCCTTTTCATCGCCACGGTTGGGGTGAAGTTTTTATTCCTTCTTTCGGGGCTTGAATAAAAATAGCGTCTTCTCGTTTTGAAACAAGTAAGATGTGAAGATTGCTATGGAGATATTTAACCGTTTTGTTATGTGTCAGAATATATGCCAACAAGTTATAGATAGTAAGATCCAGACATAATTCAATACACCAGTTATTAATTTCAAATGATTTTTTTTTCTTTTATATTTTTATTACTCCGCCAGACGTTGGAATCAACGGACTCGAAAGGTTGTTTACTGTAGCAAACCACGTCATGAACGCTGTAAACAAGCTTCTCGTCTCGTTGCCAAACCATTGCCTTCTGCCGGAACGGTCCAGCGAAGAAAAATGAATTTAAATTTCAACAAAATCGAACCGAAACCCACAAACAAGAACGGAAAGCACACGAAAACGATCGCAGGAGAAGTTCGCCCCAGGTCAGAAAAGTCCGGTGTGCAATTATGTCCCTCGCGTCCCCGGCCTAGCTCGCCGACCTAGCACGGTTATTGATTGATTCAATTGAAGGATGTTAATCAGCGGCACTAAACAAATAATCACTTGCGACGGCTGCGGTCGTCCTTTGTTGCAGCCGGAGTGGAGGGGTTTTTGTTTGCTTTTTTTGGCAGGCTCCGATTTCAACAAACTGGACGTGGAGCAGTTTTTGCGCCGTTGTTACCGCTGCTGTAACTATCTTCTTTTTTTCGCCTCCGGGAGTGATGAAATAATATCCTCTTTTTTTTGTGTACGCTTGGTCTCGAGCGGAGCCTGCGAAGATATGTAAAATAGCTACCGAAGTCTCGCAAAAACAAAAACAAAATCAATCCGTTCGTCCCCGTCGGTGCCGAGTCACGATAATCCTCGGTCTCATTAATCCGTCACGCATCCGCCGGGCCGCCGTACGGCGCAGGATTAATAATTAATTCACGGTAGCGAAGTAAGGTAAACACACAGGCATGCGAGAAATGCGCGCGTTCGCTCCCGGCCGGAGGTGAAGGTGAAATATTGCAACGCTCGCTTTCCGCGACTGTACGTCCGACGCCATTACCGGACCCGGGGAGCGAGAAAGTTTGGAAATCTTCTGGCGCGCGGAAAGGGGTTCCTTGTTTTTTTTTTATTTTTTTTTATTTTTTAACTTTGTTTGGTAAAGGGAGCGTAAACTAGAGCACATTAGCCGATGCCGGACGGAGCCCCCGCGTGCGGAGATAAATGAGTACAATGTTGACCGAGGCGGAAAGGTGATTTTTCTTGACGTACACAACGGATTTAGGGCGCAGCTCTCGGAACCTGGCCGGAGGGAGCGGGGCAGATCGGGGTGCAAACAAACACCAACTTTTGCACCATTCCCCCCCCCCCCCCCCCCGCCCCGGCTCCAGGAAGCTTGGAACTTCACGAAGTACCAGCGCCCGGACGCGTTGGATTCTGGAGCAACTTTAAAGTGCTCGCCTTCGCTCGCCTCGCCTACCGGGGAACTCTCCTGCAACCGGGCTGCAGCTCAGCGTGCTGCATCGATAAATCAAAATCCGCAAACCGAAACAATCTGGCCGGTAGGGTTTATCCAGCCGCAAGATTTCGGCGCGTTCTCGGGAAGGTCCTGGCGGGTAGCGCGCACCTGGAACGTCACCTTTCTCCACGGCGTAACCACGAGTGCCGAGAAAGGCACTTGCCGGGGCCGGATCGATACGCTTCGCCGCTCATTTGGGTCAGTCAATTATTTATGACGATATCGTTAATGACAGGCGGTGGTGGTGTTGGGTTTAAGGGTATGCAGATTGCCGGTTGGTTTGGTCCGAGGTCGCCGAGGTGCGGTTTGGCTGGGGAGGGTCATGTTACAACCTGTGTTATTGGCTTGTCGTCGGATGCGCCATCCAGGTACGCAATCGCCTGGTGAAAGGTTGTCGATGTAGAATGTTGTAATATGTGGTTGTAAAATTCGCTGCAAGCGAAGAAAAAAGCATGTCCTCTTGACCTGATCGTCTGGATCTTCCAAGAACCTGACCTGATCACTAGCCGGATGGTCCAGCAAGCAGCAAAGGACCCTTACGAACAGCACCAACCGGAACATGATTGATGATGGCCAACTTTTACGGTACTCATAAGCGCTCCCAATCTCCGGGTTTGGCCTCCGCTCGTGTTTTCATGCCTCGGTATCGCTTTCCATTATCACCTTCCTGTGTCATCACCAACACACGGTGAGCCAGGAACCTGCGCCACTGATACTTCCTCCGGCGGAGACAATTAATTTCACACCCGCCTGAATGCACCCACACAAACCGACAACAGCTCTGACAGCTTACGGTTAGGATAGCACTTATCAGGCGAGAGCGTGCTGTTTGTTCAGCGTTTGTTCGCCGTCACTCTTACTCTCCACCTCTCACAAACACACACTCTCTCCTACTGCCTGCAGCAAGCGTTGGGAAGCGTACACCGTATTCTTTTTTTTTTTGGTCAACTTTTGGCTCTTTGCTCCATCGTTCAACAAACACACACACCTTGCGCAAACGGCTGACGAGGGTACCGCCGGGATTATCGATGATTTGACGCCGTCTGTCGAAAGGTTCGAAGCAAGAACTAACTGCCGCCGCTCAAGTAGAGAATGATTGATGGTGCGCCGGGAAGGAAGGAGTATCGATAGCAGAGAGATTTCCTTCCGGAGCGAGGTTTCCGGAAACTTTCCGGGCGGCTTGCAGGTGCAAATAACAAATAAAAGAACACTCACACACGTTGACTTTTCGTCGTAAACAACGCGCACGAGTGAGTGTGTCCGGTCCGTGTGCGTCCCCTTCGTCACGGCGAAGACGATGCTCCGTTTATCCGAAAGCCATAATCAATTCGCCATTACTTTTAAAGTGGAATCTGTTGTCTGCGTTGTTTTTCTTTTTTTTTTTTTGTTGCTGCTGCTGCTGTTATGTTGGATGCTTAAATCGGGTTTAAAACGCGACCCACTGCTACAATGTTGCACCTGTGTGTATGCGTAAATGGCGCGGAGATGAACTCTCCGCGGCAGTATTAATGGACTTAATCGACACGTTGCCATGTCGGATGACAGTTGCCCTGCCCTACTGTCACGAGCGCTGTTTATTATTCTTGTTTAACGAGTGGTTGTATTTTGTCGTTCTTCTTTTTTTGTTTGCTGGTGTTCACTCCGTTTCCACCGGCGTCCACTAGCTTCTGCCGTGCGCTATCTCTCCCAGGGCCTGCCTTGCACGGAGCTGATGGATGGGACGCTTCACGATTCGGGCTGTTGCTACCCGTCATTTAGCTGCAGTTTTTTATGTTGTTTTTTGTTTTTGCCAGGACTCTGCCGGGTGGAAAGGATACGCCGCGATATCGGGCGCGATGTGAAATTCCATTCCATTGATCATTTTCAGCGCCCGGGCAACGTTGGTTCTGGTGCGCCGGATGGAATGAAGCGTACGAAAATGGAAAACAAAATATGTCGAACAGTATCGGCTTGCGAACGGTGATCTTGACTTCATCGACACATTTATTATACTTATTTGAACGCTCGAATGACCTCGCAAACAAAGCCGAGCGGATGAGTCTCCTGTAGTTTTACGGCCCTTTTTTGACAGCTGTCAAACGAAAAAGAAAACTTTCACTAAAAATGATGCCCCCCCCCCCGCCAGTCCTTTTTCCACGTGCTGCCGTGCCCGGGTAGGATCGCTCCACAGGACCTCCGCTTGCCGCGATGATTGTGATTAATTAATTCATTTGCATTCCTGCCCCGGGAGTCCCGCGCGGTGGCCATTTAATTGCCAATTCCACGGCGGCCCACGGTTTACCGTTTTGTAACTCCCCGGTCAGCCTGCCTGCCGGTAATCGATCAATCGCTTTCCGATCCGAAGGACACCCGAGATATCCCGAGCGATTGGGATCCGCTGGGAAAGGTATTCAAATCTCTCCGGTGTGTTTTTTATTATTTTATTTTTATTTTTTTACTCCTCCCGCCAAGCGCGAGGGCAGTAAAGCGGGCACAAAGCACGAAAGGAGTGTGCAAGGGGAGGCGCAACACACACGCACACGGGCGGTATGCGAGAGGGGTGCAACAAAAAAACAAAAAATTAATGACGCTGTCAACCGCTCGTTGATTGCGCGCGCCTGAACAAAATTGCCAATTATCCTCTTCACCGGACCCGGGGACGGAGCGCACTAATGCGCTTCCCGTCCTGGTTGCCGTGTGGGAGGGAGGGGCGAGGGGGGGGGGGAGGTGAGGAAGTTGACGCAAGAAAAAGGGTCCCCCCCTTTCACCCCCCGGTCCCCCCCGTGAAGCGATCCGCAAAGGATTACAAAGGAGGCAGCAACCAGTGCCTGCCCCAGTGCCTGCGATGATTTCTTCATTACTTCATCGCTCCCTCCCGAGCGTGTCCAGAAACGAACCCCAGCCCCGGTGACATGACACACAATTTGGCACGCCAATCGGGTACACGCAATAACACAAACGAGCAATTTCGATCCAATAAAAGTGATAAATAAAACGATGATTCTTGTCGCACCGCCGGTCCTGGTTCGCGTCCCCTTCAGGTTCGTCCAGGTCCGCGCAGGACGAACGATAAATTCGTCACACTCTCGTGGCGCTGCTGTTCTAACCTCAATCGAGCGTTTCTTCGCTTCGAGTGTGTGTGTAAGAGTGCCTTTTTTGCCTCCGCTCCCCGCCGCAAACGAAACTTATGCTGTCCTATTTGTTCTTGCCACGCGTGCCTGAACGCAAGAACGACTTCTCGACATCATCAACGATCCCGCCCCGAAGTTGGGCAGCCACGAGGACTGCGTGCCGAGGCGAAAGGATTCGGATATTGCTGTTTTTCACACAGCGCTATGCTGGTCCACCCCACCGGAATGCTTTATTGCTTCGCGGGTTGGGAGAAGACCGCGGGGATAATATAATCGTCACGCGGGCGAACCGAATCCATACATCCAGCAGCAGCAGCAGCAGCAGTCGCAGCGGTAATCTCCCATCCAAAGCTCAAAGGATCAACCGGGGACCGGGATCTCGAGGGTTTCGCTGGCTCGGGGAACTATCGCTTATCAGCCGTGTGTCTGGTCGGATCTTTGGGTCGGGGTTTAAATCACGCCGGTCTGCGGGCCAGTTGCGGCCAGCAGTTGTCAAAGTCAACGACCAGTGGTCGACCCGCCCGAGCGACGGTTTCGTCTGTGTGGCAGGTGTGATTGATGGAAGGAGATGCGTGACGCTGGGAGACATCCAAGGCATCTAAGGGCCGGATTTGCAATGGCCATCAAAGCTATTATTGCTGAAATCGGTTCTTGGCGATATGTGATCTCCACAATTCACGATGTCCGAATGTTCGAATTTCGTTTGGAAAAGTTCAGATCCTGAGATGCCTGTTTAATTCTTTGGAGAATACAAGATTATTAGCTCGTGATCAGCAACAGCAGTGTAACATCTTAAACACTCACCATTTCAAAAGCTTCCCCCCCCCCCAGCAAGCAACCGCTCCAAACTCCCAGCTCCTTTCATCGCTCATTTTAGCTCGCCAAATTTCTTAACCCGCCTTATTCCGCGCCTTGGCCCTCAGCTTCTTTAATCCGATCCGTCGCCGCCCCGCCCGGGGACGACATTTGTTTGCATTCCCACCGCACAAAAGGGTGTAATTTTCGGCACATACACACCGCGCCTTTCACCCGGCGCGGGGCAGGAGAGGGCCCAGGGGGGGGGGGGGGGGGGGGGGGGGGGGGGGGAGGAGGGAAACCCTTTTGGAGGTTTTCTATCACCCCCGGGCGCGATTGACTTTAACAAATGATGATGTCGACGAATGCGATCGGGCCTAATCGAGGAACCCAGGGCGAAACGCGCGTATGGGAAACTCCGGGCTCCGTTTTATTTCACACCGATCCACCCGACGACGGATCATCCGCAAGGAAATAATTGAATAGAAGCAGCGCGCCCGCGGCCATTAAACGGGGACCTCGATTGGAAGGGACGAACGCGGCGGG
>KI915047.1:3717711-3791953 GCA_000473445.2 Anopheles farauti | reverse complement strand
GCGCCTTTCACCCGGCGCGGGGCAGGAGAGGGCCGGGGGGGGGGGGGGGGGGGGGGGGGGGGGGGGGGGGGAGGGAAACCCTTTTGTAGGTTTTCTATCACCCCCGGGCGCGCTTGACAGTGACAAATGATGATGTCGACGAATGCGATCGGGCCTAATCGAGGAACCCAGGGCGAAACGCGCGTATGGGAAACTCCGGGCTCCGTTTTATTTCACACCGATCCACCCGACGACGGATCATCCGCAAGGAAATAATTGAATAGAAGCAGCGCGCCCGCGGCCATTAAACGGGGACCTCGATTGGAAGGGACGAACGCGGCGGGGAGATGGGTGGGCGTGAATTGATACACCGAAGGGTAGAGACGGCTAATACATTACGCACTACGTCCAGCACGTCCAACTTGGCCGTTGCCGGCAAAGAATTAACCCATTAGGGTGGGTACGTTTCACCAATAATGGAGCCCTGGAGCTATGCGCGTCAGTGCGTCAGTCCGTCAGCTCTGACGCAACACATCACGCGTTGAGAAACGTCCAATGTCATCGCAAATCGGTGTGCTAAAGTACCCGGACTTTGCGTTCCGTCTGCGGCCCGAGAGATGCTGTAAAGAGTAGAAGATGTTATAACGCTTTAGTTTATAATAATTTAATAATACGTTTTTATTTCACAAAAGCACTACGATTCAGAGAGGTTCGCTGCGCGTTAACTTCCAACGAGATAGCTTCCTTCTAGCTCGGTCCCTGTTCTGAGAGTGCTTTTTTTACGCCACATCTCTCGACGTGTCGTTGCTGACTCGCACAGAACTCGAACTCAAGGCCAAATCAAGCTCGGACGTGTTGGAAGAATACAGCGCCTGCCTCCGTACCATCGAGACCGGCACTCGATGGGCCTTTTGTTGTAGCACACCGATCGACTAATTCTTTCTCTCCCCCTTTCTTTTCCCTCTCTTTCTCGGTTCCTCGTTCTGCTTCGGCGATCGGCACGCAACCACCTGCAGGTAAGTCTGTGTTGCATCGGTCAAACGTACCGATCTCTCCGCTCCGGACATCAATTCACGTGCTCCGATACCTTTCACTCTCCACACCTGTTTCGCACTCGCTCGCTCGCTCGCTCGCTCGCCCCCTCTATCTTTTTCTCTTTCCGCACCGTTCCGTCCACTTCCTCGGCCGAAAACGAAACTCTCCTAGTGCGGGCGGCGAGTGTCGAGCGAAGAGCCAAACCAAAAAAAAAAAAAAAAATCGGATCATTAGTGGCAGCCATAAATATATGAGCCCGGGCGGCATCGGAAAACCACACACACCCTTTCACCGTAGCGGGAGGGGTGGGAGGGAAAAAAGGATTAATCTCATTTTGGCGATCTTTAAATTTATAAGATGTCATTATTATCGCCCCACAGGGTGGTGGTAGTGGTTGCGGGGAGAGGGAATAGTCCCCAAGATGGCCCGCACTCGGCTGAAACGTGCAGTCTTCCCTGATGTGGGAGCTACAAACATTGAAAAAAAAAACATCACACATATACACACACACACACATCCCCACAGGCATGTCCTTCCTCATGTTCACATTCCTCACCGAGATCGAAGCCGACCTCCGGAGTTTCCGTTGCGGAATGCGCGCGGAATCGGCAGCCGATATATCCTGGTGCGTGTTTTCGATGGTGGCCACCAGCAGGATAATGGTCCCCACCACCACCACCACCACCACCACCACGAAGCGAAATGCCTGCACAGGAATCTGAGAGGCCTGACCTCAAATGGGCAGCGGCGGAACGGGCGCACCAATTAAACTGTCAGTCGCGATGGTATGCCGCCACCGCCGCCCGAACGGGGTGAAAGTCCGGCCTTCCGTGTCGATATGTATATATATCCCGCACGGATGCTCAGGACATCATTTGCCACGTTCGCATCGAGTGATGGATTCTATCATTTAAACATTTTCTTTTTTTTTTACCAACTAAAATTCTTTCCGAACTGTCAAATTTGTTCCGATCGGCAGACTCCCGCCCGGCATTTTTGTTAATGAGCGTCGACCGCTCCCAGTACGCTCCCAGGCGTGCGAAAGGTAATTTCACGGCAACACTGCGCAAATTTTTGACAGCTGTCAAATCGGTTCTGACAGCTGCAAAGTACACCTTTGGCCGTATTCGCCCGTGTGTGCGCCCTTGTTGGCGGCTGCGTGCAGCTGTCAAATCTGACAGCACCGTCCGTTGTCAGCCTAAGTACGCACGTCAACAACGATCGTGGTGCGATATCTTTCGATGCAGCGCGCCGGATCGGGCGGGATACGAAATGGATTTAATATTAAAAATTTAAAATAAAAAACAATCAAAGGGATTTACAATGGAGAATCATTTCTTCCGTTTTATTTCCACATTCGGGGATTGGGGGGAAAACACGAAAATGAAAACAAAACAACAAACAGCTCAATAACAGCCCGGTCCAGAACCAACCAAATAAAACCCGCTAAGCACTATCGTTTGCTCGTAATCTTGCGCCGAATGTGCCCCGGAGGGAAAAGCAGCTTATTACGGAATGGGATGAAAAAAAAAAACAACCGAAAAACAACCACGCAGCGCGCGCTCGCTCAAACGTAATGATATGCATTTAAATTAAACAAGCAGCTTAATGCGTGTGCCCTGGTCTGCCCCGTACCCCGTGTCTCCCACAAAAGGGTTTGTTTTGTAGGTTTCGGATCTTGGTTTCGGTCTCGCCGTCTCGATCAATCTCTCGGCGCTCGGCACGACCGATGTATTTTTTTACTTCTGTTTTTTTTTTTTTTGTTTCGCCACCCTCTCGCTGCTCTGTCTGACAAGCCAATATTGGTCCCAGGGCCTGGCGTGGGCTGAAAAACGCGCCGTGACGCGCTTGTCAGTTGATAATCGGATGATTTCACTCGCTACAAATCGTTCACCTTTGGGTCCTGCGGGTGTAGCTGGTGCGCGAGTGAACCGAACCAGGCCGTATCCCTTTTTTTATCCGCCGTGTTCGCCCGTTGACAGCGTCTCAAAAGGGCGAAAGATTTTCGGACACTGATAGGTGTCTGTTGCCGGGGCCGGGATGCAGCCCGCTTGGTGAGCAAAACGGAACAGTAAGCAAAAAAAAGTCAAACGCACAGCGGAAACCATTCCTAAACGGAGAACATGACAACGATTGGCGAATTTTTGTCACTTTCGCCATGTCGCTGTTAACTCGCGTGCCATCGCGTTTTTATTGGATGTTTTTATTTTTTGATATCTTTTTTACAAATCGTACTGAAAACCCCTGCAAAATGTCTAGCCACTAAATTGACAGAGTAAATCAAAACAATGTGATGAACGAGAGTGTGAGTGGTGCTTTTATTTACTATTTTACTCACAACTAATTTAAACTACTAGGGAAGCAAAATAAAAATGAAAATAAATATCTCCACCAAGCGGTAAATGTAGAAAAGCAGCTAACAACCACCAACAACACAACATAAATTAAAGAATCGGTCAGCGTTCATCAAACCTTTTCATCTGCTCCGAGAGCACCAAAAAAAGGCAGCAGAAAACTTTTATTGCAATCCATGCACAATTATCAACCATCCTGACCGCGAGGAGAAATAATTTGCATTCGGTTTATTACTTGTTTTGCTCTGTCTCTCTCTCTCTCTCTTTTTCTCTTTCTCTCTTTAAGATGAGTCGTTTTATTCCCACTTTTTCTAATTTTCTTCGCGAAACGAAGATCTCTTTTCGCTGCCGTTCTGCCGCCGATGTGGAGCGTGTAATTTTTTGATAATTAAATAATGAAAGCTCCACTTTGTGTTTTTCTTTTTCTGTAATGGCCTAACGGTGGCCCATTCAGATGCACCGCGAACGGATATTAAAATGCGCAGTAAAAAAATCACTTCGTTCCGCGTGCAAAAACCGCAACGGATCGCGTCAGTCAGCGTTCGCCTTCAGCCGTGACGTTTGGGCGCAAGGAAATCCGATTGGGATCCGATCTTGCTTTCGTCCGCTTTTGCTGCTCCGTTCTTGATGCGGTTGATTGAGGCATCGCGTGACGCCCGGCGTGACGGCAGCCGGAAGGGAAGCGCCCCCGGGGGGCTGGCATGTAAAATTAATTTAAAAAGCTTTTCATATCAAACCCGCTGCCTGGGTGCTCCGCAATTAAACGTTAAGCACCGTCATCCGGCCTCCCTGCCCGTTTGCTCACGGTGGAACGATACGGGCAGCGATTCTTCCCCCGAGACGCGCAGGATTTTTCGTGATTTATAGTCTGCCCGCATCGGTGACTTTCATTTCGGGACCGCGATCGGGTTCTGGGTCTATTAACAGTCGCAACAAGGTCGACTAACCGACTCGCCGGGGTGAGCCGCGTTCCCGGTCACATACTTTCAGGCGCATTTTAGATTTCGCTTCCAAACAAAAACGCACACACAAACACACAGCCCCCGACATCGAAAAATCAAAAACCCGACATCGTTTGTATATTAGCGGGGCTAATTCGTGCCCATTTAGCATGCGCTAAATAAGGAAGGTTCCCTTTCGCCCGGGTGGCTTCACCGGGGGAAATATTGATAGGCCTCCCGTAGAAGGCGACGCCCGGCCGCGCCAGGCTCTCAGCTAAGCCTAAAAGCGTGTCATTTAAGCCCCGCAGGCCCCGCAACGGGTGCGATGAAAATAAAGTACAAAATTTATAATGATATGTATTTTTTTTTATTGTTGCTTTTCGAGGGATGGTACTTGGGGATAGACAGTCAGCGCCGAGTTGGTAGTAACTGTGACAAATATGGACTTTCCCATATTTGCAGAATTTCTCGAAATTATTATAAAAAGAAAAATAATATTTATTCGTTTCAATTCATCTTTAAAAAAATAATAAATATTAAATATAGGACAAATTGAGAAGTTGAATTACGGAGAGGAAACATTAAAAACTAACTTTTTAAAAATTATGATGAAATGTTACCTCCTTCTGTTAAACCTACAGAAAGCCCAAAAAAAAATGGTCAAACATTTTTTTTTTGAACCCCGACCTACCAAAAAGCCTAAGTTTTCTGCATCGCCCGGTCGTCAGCCTTTATCGGTATTATTGGGATTTTTTATTTTCCACACCTCCGCTAACGTGCCCATGTGCTGAGCCGTGTTGATAAATAGCCCACTAAGCGTGTTCCGCACCATCGCACGGTGGACAAAATGGCCACCGAGTTCGGCGCTGGGAGAGGTAGGGCGAGAGGCACGCGGGAGACGCATTTATCATTAATCGGCCCATCGCCCGTCGCGGGGTGTGCGCGGGGTGCGAGCCGAATTATTATTATGATTTGGGCCCACAGGACTGTTCGCCATTTGCTCACCGATTTGGATTAATCGTCTTCCCGCCCGGCTTCTACTCCCCCCCCCCCCCTCACCCACCCGCGCAACGTGCGCAGCTCGCGCGTGTTTACATCCCCGCACGGTGCGGCGCGCTAAAAATAGGTCGCATTCCGCCGGCTTCGGAAGGTGGAGCGAAGGTCCGCGCGAAGTGAATTATGAGCTTGTCCGAATGTGCTGAAAGGATGAATGGGTGGCCATAAAAGTAGCTGGCTGGTGTGGGTTGGCCCGGTCAGTGGAAACAAATTGGCGGACGGACGGGTGGGGAAGCGAAGCCCCGCCGGTCCGGCTTGCAGAATGCAAATCATGCAACACGGCACAATTATCGTTCCGCAGCCGCGTGTACGTGCATGTTTACGAGCGTTGGACGCGTTGGGATATTTCTGGATGGTTTTAACTGGTTCGCGAGCGTCTTGTGGGGCGTGCAGGAAATAGCGAAACGTTCGCAACATCACCCAGCGGAAATAATACATAAAGCGTGCAGTAAATATTTCTCCCCAAAAGAAAACTCCGTTTTGGCATCCTAAACTATCTAATATGTCTATGCCAACTAGCTATGTCAAAAGTTCGCTTGTTAGTAAACAAACAAATCCCTACCATTTGGCGTCATTTTAGACGCTTTTTTTTGGCGTTTGCATTAAAAAGCGATAAAAAACTCGGCTCTTTAAAAGCTTTCCACTCGTAAAAAGAAAGCTTTCCCGATTCACACACGTTTGAAAGCTTTTGCCGAGAGTATCACCCTAGCGCCATCTGATGAGCGATAGCGCAAACTTGCTTTGCCAGTTGACACCTTCGCTTCCAACGCAGATCCTACAGATACGTGCGAAAAAAAAAAATGCCCCAAAAACCATAACATTCGGCTGCTGCCCGCGCGGCTGCACGTCGCCGGCTGCCAATTAAACAATTTGCTGGATGCCACCGGTGGAAACGGACGGGCTCACGGGACGGTTTCGCTGCCGAATGTGCTGCCCGATCGTCCGAACAATTACCGCATTCCCGCGCCACCCGAAATGGAACCGCTTGCGACGGAATGCGAGCCGGAGCCGGTGTTTGGCCGGGAAAGGATGCGCCGGCATCCGGGCTGTTCGACGTTTCGACACTTTCCGCAGTTCGCTGCTGTGCTTGTTTACGTTAAAGACCGCCCTTTAACTAAACGGCAACGAAAAGCGACATGGACGTGGAAGCATCCTCTGCACCGCTCGACACTCGCATTCGTCACATTCTTTGGCGTGCCTGGCTGAACGGGACCAGTTCTGCTTTTTCACCGATCCTTCCCGGACCGTCCCGGAAAGCGGACGCACGCATTGCGGCACGCACCACTCACCGGTTTTCGGTGGCTTTCGCTGCCCAAATGTGGTGCGGCTTTCGGCAGCGTTTCCCACGGTTTCTGCGTCGGGTTTTGAGGTGTTGAAATTTGCCATAACTCATTAGGAAGACGGCCCGTTGCTGCCGGGTAGATGTATAAGCACGTACGTGACGGCCGGGCTCGGCCCGTTTCGGTTGGTGTTTATTGAATTAAGTGTGCGTGTTTGTGTGTCCGCTGTGTGGTGAGAGAATTTGAAACGCATTGTGGGAAAAGCTCCACGCGTGTCGGAAGGAAAGCTCGCACTACGCTACGTGCAAATGCGCCATCTGGTGGCGACTAGGAATTCATAGACGCAATTTGTTAGCAAACAGTGATTTATTTTGATAATTGCCTCTTCTTCCTGTAAGTCGTTGATATCAAATGACAATAAACCAATGCCTTAGTGCGTCATGCTTTCCAAATTCATACACATATTAAAACAAATTGGATGTGGAAAACCTGCTGGTTAGTGTGTTGGGGTATATTTTATCTCACTCACTCTCCAAGCGGCTCAAAAAATTATGTGACAGGCAAAGTAAGGTGCACATAAAATTGTAGTATTTAGGAGCATTCCGCACCATTCAAAACAATCGTTTAATTCACACTTTATCTGATTTCTCCGCCGTAAGCTCGTGCGGAACGCGCCGAGACTAAGCGATGGCGTCGTTTCGGTGGGAACGAATCGGACGGTTCACTTAGCAGTGGCCAGAAAAGAAAGGAAATGTGGTTTGGGCCGGATGAGGTGAAGAAAGATACCGCGCACAGTGGGCACATGCCGTGTCGCGTGTTGGGAGGAAAATGCGAAAATGGAAAGTTTAGTTTTAAATAGACTAAATAATTTATCACATTTTAACCTCATCGAGGCCAATGTGCACAATTAGTGCGAGCGAGCGAGAAGAGATTTCGAACAAAAAGAAACCACAAATGCAAGAAGTGATGCTGGCGTCCAGTGATGTATCAAATTAAGGTTTTTTTTTCTTCGCAAATTATTGTGAGACAATTAAAGAAAAAATAATAAATTATTTTTTTCGCATTTTATTAAAACCAGCAAAATCGTATATTCGATTCGAAAAATTTCCGGGAAGTTTTTTTTAGACGTTCAAACAAAACAACCCTGCTGAAGCAGCATAGCAGCATAACACCACTCGTCACCTCCTCCTCCGGAGCACATAACAAAGTGATGCTGGCGGAGGAAGGTCGCGTGTGGACAGCGGATGTTTTTAAATGTATGATTGTTTCCTCTCACTCACTCTCTCTCCCTCTCTCTCTCCGTACTGATCGCGTTTACACGCACGCACTTATCGCATCTGTCGCTTATTAGTCCGCGTTGCGGTCCGTAAAATGTCAAAACAATAGTTTGCAGTGAAAGTGTCGGAAAAGAGACCGCCCGCCTAGGAAACGGGCAGGAAAAGAACCGATCCTGCTACGAACTGCTCCCCAGTACGCGTTTCGCGGTCTTCGGAGGTGGTTCACTGGCTCGAAGAGGGTGCGTGGCTTACAGAAAAAAAAAACAAAACGAAACAAAAACACTGCGGAGACGCGTGTGCGTGCGAAGTTTGAATTGTGTGGTGTTGTGCACTAACAGCGTGAGAGTTCAGATCGTGGTGTAAGTAGTTGCGGCAGTGAGCTTTTAGTGCTTTTATTGCGTGGAAATATACCGCCGAGCAAGAGGTCACACAGCACAACATTGGGCGCTCTTTTTCGTATTATGGTGATAGATTCGTTACACACACACACACACACACACGATCAAGCCACGAGCGAGTGAAAGGGAACGAAAAAGCGAGAGGTAGAAAGAGAAGGCGAGCGCCGAAAAGTGAAGTTTGTTTTGATCGTGTGTGCGTCGTGAGTGTGTGTTTGGTGTGTCTCTCCCCTCTCTCCCTTTTTAATAAAAGCCAACACAAATCCTCGATCGGGTTACCTTTCTTTAGCTTTCTCTCTCTCTCGATTAAATTTTCAACCAACAACGCACGCTGCAGCGGCCACTTTCTCTCTCTCTCTCTCTCTCTCCCGCCGCCTGTGTTGTGGGGAATCGAACCCACCGCTTCCGTCGTTCTAGTATCGCACGCTAGGCGCTGCTCCATTCGCGTCGGTTGCGAGGTGTGCCGTTCGCAAGGGTACAGCATTTAGAGAGCAGACTCGGGCAGCTTCGGGCGATAAAGCGGGCGCGTGTCCGCAAAGACCGAAAACGCGAAACCCACCGCCGCGTAGATCAGAAGCGAATCGAAGCGATCCTTCACGAACCGCTCGAGCAGCGATCCAGTCCGAGCGGTTGCAGCCGCGTATGTGGAAAGTCAAGTGCAGAAAACTGGTTTGAAAATGGTTTCGTATCGGTTACGTTCTCGCCCGAAACACCCTCCCGTCGCCCCCGAACCGTGGCCATGCTACAGTTCGAACCAACGTGTCTACCCCTTTTGCCCCTGCCCCGGTTTTGCCTTCCCCCTGGTACCGTCACCACCGCCAAACGGTGACCGAAGCCAATTTGCCGCCGCTGCGACACGGACCTCACACACATTTCTAGCCCATTACAGGCAGTCGGTTCGCTCGTCGCTCGTGCCCTCCCGCCCGGTCGGCAAACGAAAACTGAAAACCGACCGAAAACTGACGCGCACAGAAATTGCACACCACGGGAAAGGCGCCCGGCACGCCGACCCCCAAAGCGGAAAGAGAAAGGCAGCGGCGGTGAAAGCAAACGCTCAACCTACCGGCGTGTCCCACAGGCCCCGGCCCCGAACATCGATCAAAGTCAGCGCGCGTCGATCAACGATCAATTCCGAATGGCGAATGGCGCCACACCGTTTCCTGTGCTGGAAATGTACATTTACTTGAACTTGAACGCGAAACGTCCCGAGAAACCTCCAAAGCATGCCAAAATTGGCCGCCAAACTGCGCTGGAAGCAACGGTCATAATATCGCCCCTTAACGTTAATCCCCAAGACGTCTCGGTCGTCGATGCAACTCCTCCACGCGTACAAAACAAACAGAAGAAAAAAAAACCCCCTCAACCAGACGGACGCGATAAACGTTTACGATAAAGACCGGTGATTATCCGGTAGCGTTTGTGCACCTTCGCTGCATCCCTCATCCTTTCCCGCCGTTTGCGCTGGCCATTTGGATGGGTTTGCGAAATTGGGTGCGAAATGTAGTTAGAGTTTAATAGCGGGATCGGTGTGACTCGTCGGAAGGGAGTCGGAGGTGCGAACTTCCAATGCGTATGTTCCGTTGCTTCCGAAGCGCTTTATTTCTTGGCTGGACATTACGGACACGCTGGACGCTCGCCAGATACGGTGACGGACCGATGAGAACCCATCCGGTACCTATCATCGCCATATGGTGGCAAGTCATAAAACATTAAAAAACATACTTATCCATCACGGAGCACGCACGCAAACCTGCCGGGCAGCGATTGAGCTGTTGTGAAATTCAATAAAATTTAATTAAGACCGGCACCGCGCATCCATACGGACCGCGATCGGAGATAAGCGGCGGAAAATGCAGCCCCAGAACCGTAAAGCATCGTTTGGAACGACAAAATGAACCAGCGCACAAACAATAAAACCCACCGTACCGGCAAATCGGCAACCCCGTGGGCCGGACGTAAAAGGCGAAACGAGCCCAGGAGAACCAGTTGCTGCCGTTGTCTTTACGATCGCGCAGCATCATCGTTGTTTTTCTTTCTTTTTTTTTGTGTACGTCTGCTTCGCGCTTTGCTGCTGGTGCACGCGTTTCAACAAAAAAAAAAAAACAAAAAAAACGGCGTCGCGTGGTCCCAGTACGGAAGCGGTATTGCCGTAATGAAATATGAGCGTTTTTCTTTTTTTTTTCGTTGTTTTTGTTGGCCATATGTATGTAATATAGCCGGTGCGTTACGGTTACTGTTATTGTTATGGGTGTTTGCAATGGGCATCCCCTTTCCAAATATCGCTTGAAATTTATGAATGCGAGCGACAACTTATGTCCACAAGTCGCGGGACGCATTCCTGGCAGGTGTGTCACTGTCGTGTGAATCTGGGCCATGTTTTGCGTGGGATGTAGAAGATATAGACCACGGTTTGCAGTAAGCGGTGAAGAACCGGGTAAAAGCTTAAAATGTAGCACTAATGGCGGATAAATTTAGGACTAACCAGGCTTTTCCGAGAAGATATGGCCGGAGTTCAGGCCACGGCGGGAGCGGCAATCACAATGGTCCGGAAACACTTTATTCGAGGCAATCTCCAGCGAGTGCGTGCAGAAATTCCAAAGGCGTGCCTAATGGAATCGGATTACGGCCGGAGTCGGTTTCGGGAATCATCTTTCGGCATTAGCGCCATTAGTAGCGCCTGCCCCTAATGGGGTTTCGGTCCGGCTCGGGACGGTCACATGTCTGGATTCATTTGCACGCCCGACCGAACCCGGTACGGTCACGTAGATGCGTGCCAATTTGCCGATTCACGCTCCCGTGGTGCCTCACTCCACCGGTCAGAAGTGACAGCCGATACGCCAGCCGAAGTGGACAGGCAAATGCCTTCGTCAATCAACACGTGCCAATCAAGCTGTCACCGGATGGGATGCGACGTCCAGCCGGGAGGAGCCGGCCGGCTGGATAATGAGGAATTAGTAGCATGCGCGTCCTGTCGCAACCGTCCCGGGATTGACAATTTGACGTTTGACGTCGTTTTGATGGCGGTAGCGGGGAGCGAGATATCTGTCACCATCGCCATCGCTCGATAAGTAATTGATTGTGCCCGGTGCGATGAGAGTGAGAGAGAGAGAGAGGGAGAGAGAGAGAGAGGGAGAGAGAGAGAGAGAGAGAGGTCCTCCGACGCACACAGACACAGCTGGGCTCGCTCACACACGAACCGGGGCGAACCAGGTGGCGGCTTGTGGCCGCCAAAGATTCACTCGCTCGCTTCTCTTGCTCGATCTCGCAGTAAAACGTGAAGTGCGGTGTGTGCGTTCGTTTCAAAGTGTGAGGCAATGTGAGTGCAACCAGGCTGACAGTTAATTATCGCTAGCTGTGTGCAATTAAGTTTCGCACCGCAGTGCCGAAACAGCCCACTACCGCCAGTTGCGCCCAAACTACTGCCCGCCGGATGTGCGAGAGGCGGTGGGGCCGGCCCGGTGGCACGGGGCGTACGTCGTAAGGCACCACCACCGATGTCGTTCTCGTCGAACGATACGCTGCGCCCGCTGGCCCTGCAGCGTTCGCACTCGCTGCCGCATCTGACGAACTCGCGCGAGGACTCCGGTGTGGCGCTGAGCGCCAGCGGCTCCTGCAGCGGGCTCCACAACCTCGGCTACGGTTCGGATGGGTCCGGTACCGGGTCCGGCCGGCGTTTGCACCACCGGCACCACCACCACCACCACCATCGCCACCACGACCTGAAGATACCGTACGGTGCACGGCTTGTGGCCGACCTGCGGCAGCTGATCACGCTCAAGCAGCACTACTACCCCGAGGGCGGCTGGGGCTGGCTCGTCACCTACATCGGCATCGTCGTCAACTGCATCGCGCACGGTCTGCAGCTGTCCGCCGGCGTTTTTCTCCTCCAGACCGGCACCCACATCTTCCCGCATCTGACCGTCGCCGCAGGTAGGTGCTGGTGGTGGGTTTTTGCGCCCCTTGCATTATTCATGACGCGGCTGGAAATGGCTGGCGCGTTCGCCAGCCAACCGACGAGCTGGCGGAGATGAGCAGGCGCGATCAGTGATTGATCTTGGCAGCATCGGAACGAAATTAAGGCCCACCGTTTCAGGCGCCACCACGCATTAGAAGCGCATCAGCGCGGGCTTGCATCCGCACACCTGGAAGGTCGCTCCACAAAATAGCCCTTACACTTCTGCACTGTCCCATCTTCGGAGGAATAGAAGAGAGAAGAAACAAACAAACAAAATACAAAAACGAAAAAAAAAAACAAGCACACGAACAAGCCGTTCATAAATTGCCTTCCCATCGCGCCATAAATCATGCCCGACTCCGAGCCAGTCCCGGAGCAGTTCCTGCTGCTGCTGTTGCGCTCGGGGAGAGGGGTGGGGTGGGGGGAGAGGTGCGCACCGGGACGCGAAACCATAACGGAATCAATTTCCAATTATGAGCCCGAACGGTTCGCTAAATTAAATTATCATGAATAAAAAGCGTCGTCGGGCGGGCGGGCGGGCGGGAGAGCGTGTGCCAATGCGGTTCCGTCCTTATTTGGAGTGGAGCTGGTCCGCACCGAACCTGCCACGGGGTGTTTTTTATTTATTTATTTATTATTACTTTTTTTATTAATAGCTTTCGCACACTGCCGGCGGTTTGGTAATGATGATGGAAATGTTCTGGAAGCGGCAGTTCGCGCGATTCGTTTTTGAGGGGAAGTTAGCTGGCTGTTTGCTTTGAAGAAACTGGACCAACATTTACTCCCGAAGGCGCACCCTGCTAGGCAACGTCTTGGTCCGGAAGATAAAAGACAGATGCAACAAGTTGCAAAACGTGTTGATTAATGCAGTTTTCAAGATGGTGGACAGCAGTGGCCGGATTTATTTGGATTTTTATTGTATTTTAGAGATCACCAGCGCTATCCTCTGGAGAAACTCTTCAAGAAATGAGATCTCCAGAGAACATCTGACGGTCTGGGTGGTCCTGGCGAGGCGGATTGCCCCTTTTTTGGGCAATCGAATTGAACGATCGAACCACTCCCGGGGGGGGGAGAGGAGCAACAAAGCAACCAAAGTAAATAAAACACACCAAAAACAAAAACGCTTTTTCCCCAAGCGCGACCCGCAACCGCGTGTTTCTTTGTGCGGCGCCATTTCTCCCCGAAGCGACGCCCGAAAGGGACGAAATGGGAATGTAAATGAGTCCGCAGCCGAGGCCGAGTGGTGCGAATGTTCAAATGTGTTTATGATGCTTTCAATTGGCCTACTCCCAGCCTCCCAAACCTCCCAGGACACCGACCGGGCCGGGACGAGCGAAGACAAAGCGCAGCGCACAAAAAGCGAACCAAATCGGGTCGGGTTGGATTCCCCGCGATGGGTTCACTAACGACGGTATAATGTGCGGCCATAGTTGGCGGTTATGGATATGGGGCAATTTCGTCCCACCCGCACCCGCCCGTTTATTGTTGTTTACCGCGCGTGGGTGCGTGGTTGGTTTGGTTTTGCTGAGCACGGGATTTGTATGTTTACCGCACGCGCTAAATAAGGGCAGGCCATTTTGTTTCGCAAATATTAACACGTATGATTATGTGTGCAAGTGGTGGGGTTGTAGCGCGAACGCGCTGCATTAGGCGCAGTTTTATTTTTATTTTGCAACCCATTGTTATTGTTGTGTCAAATTGACAGCTGTCAAAAAATAGTCAACTATTGAGCCGTATCGAATGGATTATTTTTTCCATCATTTGACGTGTCATCGCAGCCTGTAAAAAGTGCTTAAAATGTAACATTTTCATAAAAATAAAGAAAATAGCTGAAACAGCTCGTTTTGTATCGTAAAACGTCGAAATGCATCTTTAAAACCAAAAAAAAATCAGACGACAACCAAACAAGCACAGATGTTTTCTTTCTTTGGGTGGGCGATTCGGAACGGAAACGGGCCGAGCCTTGTTTACCGACCGAGGTCAGCAGTTTCGCATTCGTTCGCCACTCGCCAGGATCAGCAGAAAAACCGTCTCGCCAGGATCGGGCGCTGGACGGGCGGCGTGGGCAGCCTGAGCTCTTTCACCGCTCGCAGTGCTTTTTATTGGCCCTTTGTTGCCCTCCCCATTTAACGACCGTCCCGAGTCGGTTTCCCCCAGCGGCGATCGAAACGGTACGGAGCTCGTTAAAAACACGGCCTGGCGCTTAACCCTTACGGTACGCTCGGGGTGGGAGACAGAAGAAACAAAAAAGTCGAAAATAAAAAGACAAACTTCCAACAAATAACATAACCAACTCAAATCGCTCGCGTTTACAGCGAAAACTATTGGAGTAGTAAAAAATAAAAAAAAAATAAAATAATGTATCCAACACAGCAGCGCGAGTGAATTAATTTATCGGAAAACCGGTTCGATTCGCGGCGGCACGCCGTGGGAACGGTGGGAACGGAATGCGTTTCGGTGGGCTCCCTGATAATAAGCCGTTTCCGGCCGAAGACGCCCGTAATAGACCCATTACCGTGGCATTCGGGCATCCGAAGTATGTGTGCGAGCAATGCCGCCCGGAATGGGTGAACGGTTCGGATTGGAAGAAAAATAACTATCGCGATTATCGTGTGCTAGAATTAATCATGATCAATTTTTGCCCATTTATTGAACAGCGATGGGAACGGCTGGCTCGTTTGTTGTATCGCAGTTTCAGCTTCCTATCGAGAACGAGAAGACACAAATGGAGATAACCGCTTGGTGACGCGCTACTAGTGTCATTTAACGTAAACAAACGGGAGACCATTTAATGTAGAACCTTATCATCCTGTACGTTCCGGGAGCTGTCACTTTGTCGAACACTCCTGGGTTTGTTGTTTTGTACTAGAAAAAATATTATTTTAAGAGAAATAAACGAATAGAAATAGACGGAAAAGACCTGTTAAAATCAATATTGTTGGGTGAAATAAGCAAAAACCTGATTTCCTTTGAAGAAAAATGTCTCCAAAAGCAAGAAACGCGTACGATGCACCGCATAAATTTGCGTGCTCTTCAAAAAATTAAGCAAATTAAACTGGCTCATAAAACATCTGCGTTGCATTTCTGCAATAAAACGCGAGATCCCAAATCTGCCATCAAATTCCGCAATCACTCTCGCAAAACGTCTTTATTCGCCACCCCACCCTCCCCGCCACGTTTTTGGGTCCTCGTCCTCGTCGAGATTTAGAATTTTAAAATTCCCACACAGAATAATGAAAACAAAAAAAAAAACAACGAAACATAAACCGTGTCCGGAGCGGAAGAAACCGTCCGTTTGCCTCATTTCTTTATTCGCCTTTGTTGCCTCCGCACTCGGCTGTCGACTGACATTCTTCGCATTGACGTCTCCCCTTCCCGTCCCCACTCGCACCGTGGCAGGAAATGGCGGTTGGGGCCAGGAAATCCAGCTGTCGTCGAGGTCGTAAAAGGTCGCCGAAAGCGAATGTGGGACAAGTAGGGCGTTATTATGCATCGCGTCCGTTTGGAGGATTTTTCGTCACGGTTTTCTTTTTCTTTTTTTTTTTTTTGAGTGCGAAACACTCGTGCGGGAAAAGCGTATCGCTTTTTCGAGATTATCGGTCGGGGCAAGGTATTATACACACGGTTGACGTGCAATTAATTACGCGCTAATCAAACCGTTCCATCGCAGCGGAACGAGATGCGCTGATTGACAGTGATTAATGGAGAGCCAGCAAAAAAATGTAGGAAAAAAAACAGAACGCCCCAAAAGTTACTATCGCGCCGAAACGTCACTTCAAGGAGAAATGCAGGGTTCCTCTTCTCTTCTTAGTGGGATAAGCAACTAATCGCAAAATTTTTTTTTTATACGAAGCATTTCTCTCTCTCTCGCTCACGCACTCTTACCCATCAGAAATACACTTCTGATGCGCCTTCTAATATGCGTGTTCGTCGGTAGTTTGGTCTGTCAAAATGGCTTCTTGTCGCACAGGGAATGTGGTCAGTCTGATCCGACTAATTGCCTGCGTCTTGAAAGTATGCGTGTGTGTCAAAACGCACGTTTATTTGATGGAATTTGTCACCTGCTTGCCACGTCGCATGCTCAGAATCAGCTTCGCTCACTCTTAATTGATCCGAAATTAATTTGAAATACCAAAACCCTTGTGTTTTTTTTTTTAGTTTTTATATCCCATTTTAATTAACACCTAATCAAATAGGCAATCAGGGAAAAGGTGCTGTCAAATTCGCTGCTAATGTCAACGCAATCAAACTTTGATCCGTTTTGTGGCATTTTATTCGCATTAAAGCCCCAACACAAGTTCGCTTCCAGCTTGCGGTTGGGGAAACAATGACCGCGTGACAATTCTGACTTCGAAGCGCGTGTTCCCACCGAAAAAAAAACCCGCCAACGACACGAGAAAACTAAAACCAAACCAAGCGCTGCAATTTCCCTCCATTGTTTTTCCCTTTCGGAGTGGGGAAGTTTTTTTCTCCTGCCCCCAAAGTAGGTCAAAGTTTTCACAACCCGTACCAGAAACGAAACGGGGAAAAAACGCGACAAAAATACGCACGACACAAATCGGTGCGAATCCGAGTGTATGTGCTCGAGCGGGAGCAAACGAACCAGAAGCGAAAAGTTTCGAGGTTCGAGGCGAATGTTTGCCCAAATCCGCGTCGCTATCTGGGGAAGGGCAACGATTTGCAAGCGATTTAGGTTCCTGCTGCTCGAATGTTCCCAAAGCCGGAAAAACGCGATCGCCGTGTAATGGCGACAATGAATTTTGATTGTGGTAAATGCGCTTCGAGTGCTCCGTTTTGTGGTCAAATTTTTTATCGCACTCACACACACACACACTTACACACAAATGGCATGTGCGAAAAACACACCGCAGGTGGCACACACTCGAAACTTCACTGTCGATTCACCGTTTAAAGGCGAACTGGCGCCAACGATGGTTGTCGACGGCGGTTGCCATTTTTTTTTTTTGCTTCCACTCCCGGTGGCCATTGCACTATTTTACAACTGCTGCCACTACAGGATAGTAAAAACACTCACCTTACACACACTGGAATCGACTCCAAACAAAAAGCCCAAAAACCCATAAGTGCTCCCAAACCCGGGGTCAGCGGTTGCTAGTAAGTTGCTGAAAACAAACGAATAAACTACCTAGCGTCTTCTCCCGGGCGCCCGGTGACGGCGAGAGCGAACGAGAAAAAAGAAAAGGAAACAAACACACACCCGGTTAGCACCTCATTCGATCTATCGGGTGTGTGTGTGTGTGTGTGTTTGTGTGTGTGGCTTTAACGTCCGGAAGACAAGATCGTTTTCCCCCAGAAGTAGAGCGCACCAGCAAACATAAACAAATTGAGGCCTGCAAAAACACGCCGCCCGCTGAGGGAGTGAGCAGTGTGCGGAGTGAGAGTGAGAGTGAGAGTACGAGAACGCAAACGGTTGGGGGTCCGAGCGAGATTTCACTTTCATCCACTTTCGTGCAGGCTTATCCTCTTTTTTACGCTGCTGGCGGGTAAACGCCGTGACGTCACACGCTTAGCTGCTGCACGCTTTCTCTCGGCTATCGTATCGGCTCGCTCGTGCTCCTGGAGCGATGGGGACGCCGAGATCGGGATTTGATCGGGCGCTCGTTTGCAGGGGTTGCCGGTCAATCAAAACAACGAACCAGCTGGGGCAGGTCAGGAATGAAGGCAAACTTTTCCAACACACTTTTGCATACACAATTTTGGGAACACAATTTTAAACGATAAGAAGTGCAACGGTTACATTCTTTTCGTGAGTTGAAAAAAGTGTTTAATTTTTATAAATGTAAAAAAGCACAACAATTTCGAAGGGAATGACAAGTAAATATTCTACAATGCTCCAATTGGAAACAAAATAGGGCTTTCCGTGTTTCAACGTGATTGTGATCACTTTTACAGATAATTTTATGAGATAAAAGGTCTCCAAATTTAAAGCAAGCGAGATAAGAAAACCCCTGCCTTTCATACGGTCGGCGCTTGGCACTTCCGTTTAGCAGGGGTTTTTGTTTTTGCTTGCTTGCTTGTCACACACGGCCCGACCCGGTCATGGGAAGGAAGCACGGGGGAGCGAATGCCATCTGCCCATCCGAAAATCCGCCGAGCACTGCGCTACGAGAACCCGAAAACCGACGACACCAGCAGACGGCAGCATCTGACAGTTCAGCGTGGTTCAGTTCGCTGCTGACGGTGAACCAATCCGGATCTCTCTTTCACTTGTGCCGTCTCCCGTCTTTGGTTCCCTTGCTCCGGTGGCGGTGTGCGAGTGTGTGTGTTTAGTGTCCGTGTATGTGTGTGTGTGTGTGCTAGTATGTGAAGTTTTGCGACAAGAAGCCGGCGTGTTGGCCGCGGGGAACAGGGCCTTCTTTTGCGTGATTTTGCTTTATCGCACCGTTCGTACCGTCGGCGATTCCGGGTCGGTTGGGCGATTGTTTGGCACAGACGCTGGCTCGGCAAGCGGGAAGCTTTAGTGTGCGTCTCACCGACGGGTTGGCCAGCCCGCTTTCGACGTTTCGGTGCCACGATTTGCCGTGCCGTTGCGGGAAAGGGCCACAAACGAGACACAATCAGTGCGCCAGCCAGAGCGTTGGAAAACCGCGTGCCACCGTCGGCAGTGTGTGATCCTCAAGATCAGTGAAGTTCGCGTGAAGTTTGCCAGCAAAACTGCTCTAGCTTAACGAAAATAAAAAAACCAAAACTCGACGAACGCAAAGTCCCACAATCAAACGCTCTCTTCCCAGCGATCAAAACACACCAAACCATCTCCCACTGTGCCACAAAAAAAAACCCCGAGCAGCCTATAAGACTTGCCCTCCACCTTCAGCTACTCGCGCAAAACAAAAGCCCCCGATCGCAAATCGTTCCCGCGTGAAAAGCGAAGCGAGCGAAGGAAGCGGCAAGAAAACGACTTCACCACGGCAAGCAAATCGGGCTCGCTTTTCGTGTGGGGCGTAGGGGACACATGCACGCGATGAAAAACGGCTTTAATCCAGCCTCGGTTCACTTTCCCGCTCGAAAAAACCCGAGCGCCGTATGGTGATCAGTTCAGTCCGGGGGAGCCACCGCTGGTTATTCATCCCGAATTGTTAGGATCTTACTCAGAAGCAGAACAAGTATTCAACCTTTGTGCTGTTCGGGCAATGTCGTACATTTTGGAGCACCACCAGACTGACTGGGTAGACTATGTCCGGTGGAAGTTTTTTCCTGCAAAATGAGTCAAAATTCTTGGGTTGTTTCGTAATCTGGAACGCTGAAGTTGTCCTCGATACGCCCCGAAAGTTTTGAGCGAATCCTGGCAAATTTGAGAAGATTTGTGAATATCTTGATCGAATGTCGTTATCCAAGTATTTTGAGGAAAAAATGAAGTTTTTTTGTGGCAATTCTCGACGATCTAGCGATACTAGACAGACAAAAAGCTTGTACAAACTCTGTACGATGTGTTTTGTTTTGTCCTGCTAGCAGAAATATTGGAACATCAAGATAACTTCTCGCACGAATCGATAGAAACCGGAAATCGAAGTACGATTTGTTCGGCTTATAACTTCTAGGGTGCTAAGATTCTCGCACTCCAAACTTGCAACTTCCTAATGACCATATATCTTCCCCAAGCTTTGAAATAAGCCCGAAGAACGCACGTCCTAATCGATCGACTTTTAAGCTTCGTTTAATTGGCCGCCCAAAGCAAAACTAGCCCGGCGGTGATAATTTATGTGTTCCCTTTCCTTTCCCGAGGCCGAAGCGATTTGTTGTGATTTGTCTTGCTCACCTGTTAAACGTGCTTCGAACGAGCTTCGATGCCCACCGCAAAGTCCCATCCTTGTCCGATGGCGCGTACCCGAACGAGGAAGTTCTTCGGCGTGCAGCAATCAAAACTTTTATTCGCCGTCAACAAACACACAAAGGACGGTGGAATCCCGCGACGACTTTCCGCACACACGGTGTAATCCGATCGCACAAACCGAGCTGACGTGCTGCTACTTGTGTGCAAACATACCCATTCAGCTTGAAATTGCGCCATAAAAAGTTGCATTTTGCACGGAACTCAAGTCGCCGAGGGGTGGAAGCTGTGATTCCTTCGTTTTTGTTTTTTTTTTGCTTTGTTTCCACGCCGAACGACCATTTTCCGGATTCGATTGTGCGGAATCGAGCGGGGGAGGGAGATGTTTTTTTTTTTTCTTCTCACCCTTTCCTCACCCAGCGAGAGCAAATTTTAAAGCCAAAACGAAGCGGAAAACAAACGAAACCGCGCTGCGAAGAATGTTTGCCAGCTACTGGTGGTGGGAAAGGGTAAGGGACGGAGCAGGGTGACTGTTGAATGTAAAACCGACTGGCAGGCGGATGTGTCTCTTGTGACATTAGAATGTGCCTGGAACGGAAGAGAAAAAAAAGGCTGCAAGCCGCAGAATCGTTTTCCTTTCCAGCGTGAATTAAACATTGCTCTTGCACCGTAATTTGGCCGTAATGGGGGAAAGAAAAACCTTAGAGCAGGGACGCTGGGTTTTACAGCAAGTAGGAAGGCAGTCTGTGAGGAAATTAAAACCAAATTTATATCAATAAAAAATAGTGTATTTATCATAAAATTTTCTCGAAAAAACTGTTTGTTAAAAACAGAAAAAACCAGAGAAACACTTGGGACATTGAAGTGTTCAACCTTCGATGGATCTAAAATAGGAATAAAACGCGCACAAAATAAAAACATCCCGCTCGGCACGCTAAATGAAATATGTCGCTCCGTTGTCGGCCGGGACGCACTATGATTTATAATCGGCCGTTTTATTCCGATCTGAAGCGACGGCCCCGGACGGCTCATTAATGTCCCCACGCTGGGGATGAGCAGCGCAATAAAAAAAAAAAAAACAAAAAACAAAACAAAACGCCAACAAAACTAGCTCCGGGCCTCCCCCGCCGGGCGAACCGGGCGGGACGGGATGAAAACAAAACGCACCCCGTGCATCGTTCCTAATTATAACACGGTGACACAACACGACGTGTCCAGCCCGCTGAGTGCCTCGTCTTCTCGAGCTTCTCCTCCGCCACCGCTGCATTACCAAGGGCAGCACCAGAAGCTGGCAGCCACGAAAATGGCGTGTTACGGTGCGGCATCGAATAAATCACCCGCGCGTGGACAGGTTGGGAGGGGGAAAGAAAGTGGCGGAGACGAGACGACGACCTGGACCTGGCCGGGCAAATATTTGCCTACGGTGACAGGCGGTAACGATCAAACTGGGCGGCCTGAAAGCGAGCCTCCGCGCTTGGGTAGGATTGGTTTCCAAGAACGTCCGGCGTGGTCTAGCATGGCTGGAGCCATGTTTTTTTTTTATCGTGGAGTGATTTGGTAACGATAGCGTTGCGTTGTCTTTCGGCCGGTCGTTTGGTCCAACAGAGCGGCGTACGTCATTTGGGGTTGGTTAACCTCATTCCCGACCGATTACGCGGACGTGCAGATATTGGAGGAGATAGCTAGAACTTGCGCGTGCCTACGCATTTCGGGCGTATCGCAATGGAATCTTGTATTAGAATATGATAAAGAGCAGGACAATGCAATGTTCTCGATAGGAAATATATTACTTTTTTTAAATCGCATCTTGGGACATCTTGGAAAAGTTTCGACATTGGGCGCTTCTTCGAAGCGCGATAGGAAGTCGGGAGGGTAGATCACAAGGCAACAGCTTCAAGGTGATCCACTTAAAGCCGGAGATGTCGCAAGCCGGCCCGGAATCGGAATCAGTCCAGGCCCGTGCGTTCAAAACTTATTTTTATAATCTCTCTCCTCGTCGCAGCGCGAGGGATTATTAGCGTGCAGTGCGAGATAAAGCAACCGGGCAACGGCATGGCGTAGGCGAGGCGTGGTGTGGCAAGAGATTTTGTGATTCGTTTCGCAACGGAGTACGTTGGGAAGGGTTCGGGCAGCCGGGTGGGAACGATGAGCCTGGTGTGAGAGCGGGTGCCCGAAGCGGAAGCCGAAGAATGCGTATACTGTTCCAGAACGAGCCGGTGTACGGGAACTACGAGGACTCGGGTGTCGCGACCAGTGCGGACGCCCATTCGCTGGTGTTCGATGAGCCGATAACGCCGCCACCGGTTGCTGGGAGTGTCGGCCCACGCCGGAAGTCGAGTGTGGCGCTCGGGGAGCTGGAAACGCTCGCGAAAGCGCTCGCCCAATCGCAGGCAGCTAGCTTGGGGAAGCGAACGAACGCGGCGGGTGGTGGTGTGGCGGAACCAGCGCAAGGCCGAGACGAGGACGACGAGGACGAGGACGAGGATGGGGAGGACGATGAAGGTGACGGTGAACGGGGCGATGGTGGTGGCGTCGGTGGAGTCGAGGTCGGCGAGGATGGACTCGCGGGTGATGGACAGCAGCTGCCGCACTTGCTGCACCATCGGCACCTCCATCACCTTCACCACCATCTACCTCACCAGCAGCGCGCCTCCAGCCGGATGTCCAACACCAGCACCAGCACGATCAAGCAACACTACTATCCGGAGGGTGGCTGGGGCTGGATCATCGTGCTGGTCGGGGTCCTGGTCCACGTACTCACGCACGGCCTGCAAACCGCGGTCGGTGTGCTGATCCTAGCCGCCGGACGTGCCTACCGCATCGACTCGATCGTCATCACAGGTGAGATCCCGGCGATGGTGCCTCCAGACGTCCAGACGGCCGGAACTTCCGGCGAGATGGACCTTGCTCTTGGACCTGGATGGACCTTGTCAAGATCTTTCTCGCTCACAACTGTCAAAATGTCTATTCTGTCAATAAGTTCATATCGCGCCGGATATCCGGATATATTTGGAGCCAATGTTCCAAACGCACTACGGGTGTGTTAGGAATAACTTCCTAGAAACCTAAGCATCCGTACTTTGTGTAATAACTTCATATTCCCAAATATCTCTGAATCATTTTTTAGACGTCCTAGGACCTAAAAGATATTCTTTCTAGAACGTCCTAGGATCTGAAAGATATTCTTTCTAGGAGGTCCTAGGATCTAAAAGATGTATGAAGATCATTATTGTCGGAAAAATATGGCTTTAATTTAGTCGTGACACTGTTAAAGATATCGTTAGAATAGTTATACAACTTATTGATCCATTATTAATCCATAAGCCTCTGCGTTTACTGCCATCACCAGCACCGTAGATGTCTTTAGATAGCTCTTTAGAAAAGAAACTCATGCAATCAAACTTCCGCTTCTAATCGCCTTCTGCCACAACTTCACAAGCCACAACTGTTTCGGAAAATTTCCCCCCCCAAAAATTCACATCAAACCAAACACGGACCTCCACCCACGCAGCAATTTGCATGACCGAGCAGGGCCGAGAGCGTTGGGGCAAACCATTTTTGATTACTTTTCAAAAGTAATCACATTCTCGGCAGCTAAACTATCTTCGCCCGTGTTGGCAAACGCAACGCCTAAAACTGCACACTCACCGCCCGGCCCGCAAAGTAATGAACTTGAGTTTAAGTATTTCTCCGCCGGTTGCTGTTGCTTTCTTTTTTTTATATATATTTGGGCGGGTGCAGATGTGCGCTCGAACGTTTGAAGTTGCTCGTGCGTCTGGTTTGCGTTGCGCTGCCGGTGAGCTGACCTCGGATGGAAATGGATGAAACCGGATGAAAATGGATGCTTGTGTGGGAGGGTTTCTGTGTTATTTCTGTGTTTTCACCATATTTCTATCATTTTATTGCTCTTTCATTGGTGCCATAAAGGTGCCACGCACATGCTATAATTAATTGTTTACCGTTTTCTCGCTGGATTGTGGTACGATTTTTTTCACATGAAACAGCTGATAATTTATCTTGTTTGCGCTGTTTTATTTCTGTTTTGTCTGAATTTTTTTTCTCATCATTTTACTTATTTAAATACAATTTTCTTATCTGCCATAAAAATGCTATAATTAATGTTTCACATCAAGCTCTCGGTTGTATCTGGTTATGTTTAAAAAATTTCTCACATTTTTACTGACTTTCAAGCGCAACAACAACATGTAATACCTAAAACCTGCCTCGCTGGTAGCTAATTATTTTTAATAATAAATTAAATTAAACCAACCAATAAAATCCAACCAAACAGCAACGGCGCAATCCGTTCCATCCGTTCGCCGCGAAACCGTAAACCAGCGGGCACGACACGAAAGTGCTGATGTAAACCATCAGCGCGTAATCATTTACCATCCCCCTGTCCGTGTGCTCAAATGGTTTTAATTGAATTCAGCAGGCCGCGTGGCGTCCCTTTTTCACCACCGGCGAGCGGAGCGAGGGCAGCCATAATAATAGTGCATAAATTCTGTGACCGATTAGGGCGAAAGGGCTCGCGCCGAAGACAAATGGGATCGTATTTTTCGTCCGTTTCCGTGCGTTTTGTTTTTTTTTTTACTCGTGCCTCCTCGTACTCGTCCCTCTCACGTCCGTACGCAGCCACGTAACGTACGCAGCCAGTCGGGTTGGCACGAGCCACCGGGCGTCTCCATGTGCATCCTTGCTTTACGATAATTGTCACCGTAGTGGTGGTGGTGGTGGGTTTTTCGGCGGTGTTTTGTGCTTCCGTTGATTTATCAGCCCGCCACAGTGCCGCAGGCGAAAATGTGCGATCATCAGCACTCAGCGTGTGTGTCGGTCGTGCGGTTTTTCTGCTACGACGCGACCCACCCACAAACACGTTTTCGGCTGACAAGCGCTCGACAAGCAAAAACTAGTCGCTCGCGAGTGAGGAGGGGAGGAAGTGTTGGGAACAGGAGCGAGAAATGTAATTTAGCAGCCATCCCCGCTGAATTATGGTTTGTCGGTCTGCTCAACCGGTGGCAAACCATTCACAAAGCGCAACACGAGCCGCCCCGGCTAGACAAAGAAGGGAAGGAGTTCTCTCTCATGCGTGAGTGTGTGTTTTTTTGCCTTTTTTTTGCTACTCTCTTGTTCCCGCTACTTCATAGTTATACGAATGTTTATGTTTCGGCGGGTATGGAAGAAATTAATAGCATTCGAGCGAGCTGCTTTCTCCCACATATTTCATAGTGGATTGGGCTGAAGCATGTTCGCTTTGCTTTATGGGACACGCGGTTTCGTGTCCGTGGCGTTTTCTTCCGCTAAGAAAACGCTGCTAACGATACGATATATTTTGTTTTCTATTATTTCAATTAAAATAAGATTAATGTGTTTTTTATAAATAACATACTTATGAAGCAAGCAAGTCTCGTAAATTTTATTAATTTTGATGAATCCTGTGAACCTATTTTACAAATATACTATTTAGTCATCCATTAGTTTGGATTATTTTAATTAATTCATGGGCAAAAAACGCTAAACTCAGAGAAAACCAATGATTTTCGATCGTTGTTGGTTTGTGTCCTCACTAATTTTTTTTACGAATTAAAACTAATTTTAAATCTGTACGAGTTTTTACATTATTTTTATTGTAGAATCATTCAATTGAATCACTTTAAATAATCTGTTTAAAAACCATATGAGACTATTTTTATTTTACAGAGATAAGCAAGATTGAACATCTCGATGGTTTGTGTCTCCGCTATTTACCGGTAAAAGTACTACAATGTTTAATCAAGTTTTAATGCGCTCCGATGGTTTAACAAAAAACCAATTAAAAATCCTGCGAACATATAAAACACAACCAATATTGCTGAGCGTTTGTATCACCCGCGAGTTCGCCAAGTGCGGGTAAAATGGAACAAAACCGGAGCCGTTTATGGCACAACAGCTGTTCCGGCACTCGTTCCGAGCAGGACACTTCGCGAGTAATGAATCGAACAGGTTCCACACATCGGCAGCAGCTGGTGCCGGTAAAGCGGCCGCCGCGCTTGCCTTTAATCCGCTCGATAAAGTGCGGGCAAAAGTTGGGCCGAGCCAAGCGGGGCGAATAAAAATTAAAAACATAAAGTATCCTCCAGCCGGTGGGGTAGGGCGGGCGAGGGTTGCGGATAAAAAGTTTTTTTTTTTTTGAATGCTGTTGCTTCTTTGTTCGGCCCGAGCGGTGGTGTGATTTGAGCGTGTTGCACGGCTGATTGCATTGATTCGGTCCTACCGGGTGCTGATGGTTGTAAAACAAGCGTAAGCCCAGCTGCATCGTTTGCCGAGTGCGGGGATTATGGGCTTTAGGCAGCCATCGGTGACCTAGTTTGCAGCGGTAACCGGCCAGGTTGTTATCTCGACCGGCAGGCGCTTCACCGCTCCGTCAACCCCTGTTAACAATCGCATCAAAAACCGCCAGGCGTTCGGGTGAAATCTCTATCCCCAAACACGGCATTATAAACCCATCACCGCGCGGCTATCCTCATCGAACATCGAACCATAAATCTCGCACGATGTCTGGCGCTGTCTGGCGCAGAAACTTCTGCCACCGAAAGTCAGACGAGAGAAAAAAAAAGAAAACCCCGCCGAGACTGAGATATCTCACCGGATGGGATGATTTATGCCGCGACGGTTGGCAGCACTCTGGACGATTGAGTTTCCAACTTGGTCTATTTTTTTATCTTTGTTTTTTTTTTAATGGTAAATATCAAGTGACAGCAGGCACGGAACGAAAACAAACAAAACACTCGGTGACGTTGCCAACTCGTTTCTGACGTTTACTAACAAAAATGGAAAACCGTTTACTAACAAAAATGGCTTCTTCTTCCTCTCTTCCTCGCAACAGGATGGCTGGGCGCGCTGTCGACGGCGGTGGCCCTCTTCATATCACCGATCACGATCGCGGTCTGCAAGCGCAAATCGACCCGCCTGACGGCCGTCATCGGTGGCCTGGTGACGGCCCTCGGTTGCCTCTTCACCTCGTTCGCGTCCCAGTTCCACCAGCTGTTCTTCAGCTACGGCAAGTCTACGGTGGGAATGCTCTAAAACCGCTCTTCGCTAATTTTTCGCTTTTTTTGGATGCATTTTAGGTGCCGTCGTTGGGGTCGGCGTTGGGATGACGCGCGACTGCTCCACACTAATGGTGGCCCAGTACTTCAAGAAGCGGCGCGAGTTCGTCGAGATCTTTATCGTGTCCGGGAGCGGGCTCGGCATCGCCGTCATGTCGAGCTTCATCAAGTCGGCGATCGATGCGATCGGGTGGCGGCTCGGTTTGCAGGCCGTCACCGGTACCGTGTTCGTGACGTTCATCCTCGGCACCTGCTACCGCTCCGCGTCCCTCTACCATCCGCAGCGCCGGGCGATCCTGCACCTGAAGAACCAGAAGCGCAAGATCAAGGACAAGAACAAGCACGACGATCGGCCTCCGTTCTTCGATTTTAGCACGCTGCGCAGCAAAACCGTCCGCATCCTGCTCGCCTCGACTGGCATCGGGTAGGTGGAGAGGGGGGCCAGAAGATACCCGGTCCAGGTGCTAACCGCTCAAAACCGCTCTCTTTCCAGCGCGTTCGGCATCAACACGCCGATCTTCTACCTCGCGCACGAGGTGCAGAAGGACGGCATCGGCGACAAGGTGATGATCCTGCAGATCTACCTCGGGCTGGCGTGGACCCTTGGCTGCACCGCGTTCGGGCTGCTGGTCGTGCGGAACAGCGTCGAGTGCCGGATCGCCCGCCAGTACCTCTGCCAGACCGCGATCTTCATGTGCGGCGTCTGCATCCTCGCGCTGACCGCCGTCCACGGCAACTACCACGGCTACGTGATGTTCGTCTGGATCTACGGCATCTTCTGCGGCGGCTACCACTACTCGCTCAAGATGTACACGTACGAGAAGGTGCGGGCGCGCAACTTCGCCCGCGCCTGGGGCTTCGTGCAGTTCGCGCAAGCCGTCCCGATCGCACTCGGCGTCCCGATCTCCGGCTACATGAACGAGAGCGGTTCCGGCACCGCCGGCTACTACTTCAGCTCCGGCTGCGCCATCGTCGGCAGCGTGCTCATGTTTCTGATCGACCTGCACCGGCGTTCCGTCTCGCGCCACAAACACACCCGGTACGTGTTCGCCCAAACCACTCGCGCGAACTCACAGCGCGCTCTAACTCCCACACTCACACTTTTTGCAGGGCGAACGGCACACGCCACCTGTGCGTCTCGGAAACGTGCCCCCAGCGGCGGAAGCTCTCCTTCTCGCAGGAACCGGACAACGAGCCCGGCATCATCACCGGCAACACCGCCATGATGATCGGGCCGGAGCTGCTGATACCGCCGCTCAGCGACGGCATCGTCGAACCGATCAACGGGCTCGACAAGCCGGAGCTGACCTGCATCTCCGAGGAGGGCATCGCCGACATGGACCTGCCGGACAACCTGCTGGACGATCTCGACTACGTCGGCGACTGCATCACGTCCTGCAATAAGGTAGAGCAACCAGGAGCCATCTTGTCCAGGCACTAGCGAAGTCCGTCAGGCTTAGCTGCGGCAAAACGATCTCCCGGAAACAGAAACGATTCGATTGAGTTTATCTCTGAAAGGCTGTAATGAGATCCTCTTTTAGGAAAGCGCCTAGCAGATGTATATTCCGCGGTCCAGTGAAGTCTCTGAACTTTACCTAAAGTCTAGACATCTCGGAGAGCCCGGAAATAGAAATGATTCAATTAGGTCTCTCTCTAAAAGGCTACAAAGTGATCCCATTTTAGGAATGATCATCTAGCAGATCTTTATTCCGCTATCCCATGAAGTCGCGGAACTTCACCTAAAGTCTAGACATCTTGGAGAGCTTGGAAATAGAAACCATTCGATTGGGTCTATCTCTAAAAAGCTACAAAGTGACCCTATTTTAGGAAAAAATTATCTAGCAGATCTTTATTCCGCTGTCCAGTGCAGTCGCTGAACTTTCGCCTAAAGTCTAGACATCTTGGAGAGCCAAGTGCCCGCTTTTGACGCGACATCCTCCCTTTTCTTCGCAGGTGGAAAACTATCTTATGTTGAGCGAGTTCGAGAACAACCTCAGCGCCGAAGTTCCTATCCTGCTGGACAAACGGGGCCGGCGGTTGTCGCTGTCGAAGACGAAGGCGCTACTGGTCGCCGGAGGGGCTGCCGCCCAGCAACAGCAGCAACACCATCCCGAGTGTCCGATCGACCACACGCGGCCCACCGACGCGAACGGCCTGTCCCTGCTCCAACCGCACCACCACCGGCAACCCACGAACGGGGACCTGGCGAAGAACTTGCCGCCGCTGGCTACCAAAGCGGACGTCGCACCGCCAAACACGGGCGGCGGCGGTGGTGGTGGGGGAGCCAACACCAGCACCAACACCAGCACGCTCCAGCCCCAGCAGCACTGCAGACTGAACAGCAAATGGCGCCCGTCCCAGCAGGTCGGGTTTCTCAACAACCGCGTTATATCTGTGATCGATGAAGCCTCAGTTTAGTAGGGATAGGGATATCGGGACGGAAGTGGGAGGGCTAGGTGCGTGCAAGCGTGACCGTGTGAATGTATGTATGCATGTATGCATGTGTGTGTGTGTGTGTGTGTGTATTGGTGCCGCCAACGCTCGACCACCGTGTACATACCCGAGTATTGAGCGGACACTACTTGCTGTGCGCGTGTGTTTGTGCGGTGCTGAGCCGCACCGAGAGGAGATTCACCCCGGTACTGCTATTGGAACTTTTGTTTTAACTCTCCTCCTACGTGTGTAGGCGACGGCGGTTCTAGCACTCTCTCGCGCACGAGAGAACCGATTGACTGATTGAGTTTTGCTGTTGAGTTTCGAGTGTTCGTAATCGATGCGTGGATGTGCTCGGGGACGATGTTAGGTTAAGGCTGTTAGGTTTAGGTTCTCACGTTCGTTACGTTTAAGGTTCGGTTTTGTTTCTTTCGGGCTCTTGGATCTGCCGTTAGATCTGCCTCCCTACCTACAACTATAACTACCACTATTACTATTACTACTATTACTACTACCACAACTACTACCACTAGTACTACCCCTTCCCTCCCCCTTTGATGCCACCTTACCTCCCGCTTCTCGCGCGTGGTGCAGTAGTCGCGCACAGAGTTCGTGCATCTTCTTGTTTCCCTAGAGAGAGAAAAAAAAAATATTCCAACCAAAACTATCCGTAGCGAAAAGGTAACGATATCGTCCACACCTAGCGACCCGAGCGAGGGAACGTAGCAGGAATGGGTCGACTCAGAACCGGGCAGACGTGGCTGCCAATTCTGCGAAACACCCGTCGGGGCGTGTGAGCGTGTGTAAGATATAAACTATATAGCAAATACGGAAGCTCCATCACGACCGAGCAACAAACTAGCCGTTCGTAGCATTAATGACCCTTTTCCCGCACGTACGCGACGCTAGCGTGGCAAGCATACACACAATTACTATTACTCTAACTCGTAGAACGGGCGCAGGAGGAGGGGCCAGCCCTGCCAGCCAAATCAAATGCAAACAAATCAAATGCAACAACAAACACCCCCATCCAGGCAGCCACGGGAACGAACGGCGAACGAAGCAAACGCAGAAACACAATTGGTAGTGTTTTAATAAAAACCAGATGAAGCCAACACAATGATTGTTTTCTTATTCGAAGCGCGTTAAGGAGTGGAGAGCGAACCGACGTTTACAAAACTAAGTATAAATATTACCGCACACGATACTGATTAGCAATAGCCACATAAATCATTTCCCGGCAAACAGTTTCTTTCAGCGTCCGCCTCCGCAGCTACCACGCAGCCACGAGAGGCCGACCAAATATATATTCGCACGCTGTTGGAGTCATAGTACTGTTTCATTCGACCGTAAAGAAAACACGTGTTTTGCTATCTTTATCAAACGGGGCGGAGGTGGGGCCTGTGGGAGGGACGCAAGGGAAGAGGATCCTAACGGAGGGGGCGGATAAGCGTACTCTGGCTCGTACTGGGTTGCGCGGGAGACGTGAAATAGTAGCGATGCGATAAGTAGTCGTTGGTTCCTGGGCGGTTCCTCATGGCGCCTCCATTTGCCTCCTAGCTTGTCATTTGTTCATCCTTCACACGCGCTGCACGGCCGGAGGCTTTCGTCAGAGTTTTTTTTTTCTACCGGGAGAATGTTTGCCTGCCCTTCAACGACAACAGGTTGAGTGGTTGAATTTTGGCGGTTTTTTTAAATTTAGATTATCAGCCTTTTTGGGGGTTTTTCCCCCATGTGAACACTATTAAATTAAAATTCTTAATCTGTTACAAAAAAAACATCCTGCTCTCGTAACCAAACCTTTTAGACGACCTTGACCCGGTTCTAAATCTTGTTTGATCGTGATGCGTGTAATAAATGATAAGCACCAAGGCAAGAACACTTTTACTTGCGTAAATGCCCTCGCAGAAGGTAAAAGATCGCGCACTAAAAGGCCGCTTGTTTCATGATTTTTTGTTTGCTCGCCACTGCACTAGCACACGATTGCAAACAGGTGGCTTAAAAGTCTTTTAAAAAAAAGTCAAATTGCACACAAATTAACTAGTACGTGGAGTGAATATAGACTAGCGGGAAGCAATGCAAAATAGTATAAAAAAGGGTTAAAAAAATTCATTCAAAAGGACATCGTTGTCCCGGGCGAAATATTCTCTCGGTAACATTCTTAGGCTCCCCCCCCCCCACTTTAACCGTTTCCGCACGCTCTTTTGATCGGTATTTTTTGTTCCGGTAGCTACTAGTCTAACTACTGTGTCACCCGGTGCGTTACGTTGCGTTACGCGAACAATGTGTGACACTGGATTTACTGGAAAGGTGTTGCATCGAATTCCTAGCTGTGTGTGTGTGTGTGTGTGTAGTCGTTTCCTTATCGCTATCCGGGTTGCTAACCGTCGATCAGGTTCGATTGGTGTTTAAATAAAAGCTTAAAATCGAACAGTTCCACCTCAGCTCCTAACAAAGCCCTCGCGTGCAAGCGCTGTTCGGTGTGGGTTTGGTGTGTGAGTGTGTTACGTTCAACATTTTCTAGTTTTATCACACTGGTTGTTTTCTGCACTGCGTCCATCTCTCTCTCTCTCTCTCTCTCTCTCTCTCTCTCTCTCTCTCTCTCTCCCTCTCTTTTTCTCACCGTCTCGGTACAGGGAGATAGGGGGAAAAAAAGTAACCCTAACCACCGCGTTAGAAGCGCCGATGGGAGGAGGAATACTTCGACGAGGAGGAACCGCGCGAACGCGAACGCGAGCGCGATCGGGACCGGCGTGACCGATGGCTGCGTTCCCGGCGGTGTCGATGGCGCGAGCGGGATGAATCCCGCGACCGCGACCGCTCATGCCCGTGCCGTCGGTCGTAGTCACGGTGGTGGTACGCGGCATGCTTACCGCCGTCCGCCGAATCCCGCCGATGGCGCCGCGACGAACGGGACCGGGACCGGGACCGGGAACGGGTTCCACCGTGCGAACGCGGGGAACCATGACCCGAGCTCGAGCGCGAATCACTGGACGAACCGGGCGAACGGTAGCGGTGACGTTGGTTGCTTCGCTTCCGCTTCGAACCCTCCCGGCCGCCGCCACCATCCACCGCACCGTCCGAACCGGTCGCCGTCAAACGCCGCGACAGCTCCAGGTCGCGTGCGGCCAACTCCGGACTGGCCGGTGCCGCACCCTTCCCCTCGCCTTTACGATCGCCCGCGATGCTGTAGATCATCATCGTCGGTTTGCCCGGCCGGGTTATGTAATGCGAGTAGTAAGGCTGGGTCGCCGGCTGAACCGCTGGGGCCTGCTGCTGCTGCTGCTGCTGCTGCTGCTGCTGCTGCTGCTGCTGCTGGGGAGCTGCACCAGATTTGGTTGGCTTTGGTGTGGCGACGGTGGCGGAAGCGGTGCTTACAGGGGCCGCTGGAGCGACGGTGCTGCTGCTCGGTGCCGATGGTTTACTGGCCGCAACCGGACCACCACCAGACGCCGCCGAAACGATCGATACGTGCGTGATGTATGTCTGGCGGACCGTGTCCCGTGGGTCACTAAAGCGCGACACGCGCTTATCACGCCGTTTTCGTCCACCGCCTACTGGAAAAAAAAGAAAAAAAGACGGGCATCATTTGAAACTTTACGATAGCAAAAGGGGTAATATTTTCCCAAAATTTAAATAATTAATTTAATTTAATATTTTTAATTAAAAAATGAAAAAAAGTTAAAATCATTCCGCTCGCTTTTTATAGCGAAAAAACAACCTGCTACCTACCACTAAACTCCTGGCTCGGTGCAGCATCGCTCGAATCGGGCCCATCCTGTGCCGTTTGCGCCTCGCTTTCGGAATCGAGCTCGTCATCGGAGCATTCCGCGTTGCCGGAGTCGCGCGTAGTCTGGCTGGCAGTGGGTGGCGAGTGCTTGGCGGCGGCAGCGGCCGAATCCGTGTCATCGTTCGCCTCCTCCAGCCACTGCTCGATGCTGCTCGCGATGGCCTTAAAGTCGCGCTGTTTGACTTTAATTTTTTCCTGCAACAAAGACACATTCGCTTGCTTTTAGGTGTCGAATTCTTTTTGCGAACAGATCGTCCGAACCCACCTTCAGCATCTGCATCGCCTCCGTGTCGGACAGGTCGTCATCGGAGGAGTGTTGACCGCTGGCAGCGTCATCCGAACCGGCGCTGTCCGCACCGGTCGTCGGTTTTTTCGCCGTGCTCGAACCGTCCGCCGACTGCTCGTCCTCGTTATCCTCGTCCTCCTCGTCACTGTCGCCGTAGATGGCCAAACCTTTGCGAAATGCAACGCCTCGATTAGTGCGAGCCTGTACTGCGGGACTCGCCCCATAAGCGACCATTTTGTGTGTTATTTGGGCAACAGTGGAAGCTCTTTTTTTGTAAAAAAAAATATTGCTTCTTCCAAAAAAAAAACGCACCTGACCGACTTTCTTCACACTTTGCAAAAACTACTTAAATAAACTTTCTTACCCAATCCCAACCCCCGGGTGCACGTGGCAAGGCCAGCTTGTGATCGGACGGTGACCGCCTGCTTCGCTGCTGAACGGTAAAACAAAAACACAAACATCAGACCCATTTCTGGCACCTCATTTGGCGCGCTCTAAATCGCAAATCACCTTTCCGCTTCTGCACCCTGGCCACCGTTTCCTTCGCGACCGCGTTCAGCAGCTCATCGGTCGCTTCGAGCAGAATCTCCGTCAGTATCTGCTTCGTCTGTGGTTGTTTGAGGGAGCAGAGAAAGAAGATTTTAATGCAAACCACGGCAAAAAAAACGCCACCGCACAAGATGCATACTTTCTTCTGCACGTCGATCGCTTTCGCCTCGGGCGCTACCGCGGCTGCTTCCGCTAGGGCCGGGGCCGGTGTTGGAGGTGTCGGCGATGGTGACGACGCTACCGCAGGTGGCTTCCGTTCCGGTTCCTCGCGCACCGGCTGCAAAACAGAACGCAAAAAAGACGTCCAACATTAGAGAGAGATCGTACTGAGGTTGCGGTTTACGCGTGGAAAGAGAAAGAGAGAGCGAGTGATTCCCACCGATAGTTCGTAGTACGTTTGGCGGCTTTCTGCCTCCTTCGCCCGCTGGCGGAGTTCGAGTTCGCGCTCGAGCTGCCGTTGCTTGTCGCGTTCCATCCGTTCGAGCGCCTCCCGTATCCAGGCCGGCAGCAGCTGCCGTTTCGCTTCGTTCATCGTGCCGTGGTCCTTCGGCGTGTGCTCGTGCTGGGGTGCGGGTGAGGAAACGCTGGCGGAAGCACGCGACGCACCGAGCTTCATTTCGCGATCCATCAGTCCGGGCAGCCGGAGAGGCGCGGCTGTCGCTCGCTGGTGGCCGCCTTGCGGGCGGTGCTGGGTTTGATTGGCCGCGATCGGTGGCGCCGGTGGCACCGCTGGTTGCCCACTGGTCCCGCCGGACTGGAAGAGGTGGCTGTTCTTCGCTCGCCACTGTTCGAGCGCGGCCGAAGCGGAACCGCTGATCTGTGGATGGGTCGGGTGCGGTTGCACCGTCGGCGACGGTTGACTGATGGCTGTCGGTTGATAGGCGACCGGGGACGGGTTCCAGGGAGGTGGCGGCACCGTCTCCGGGACGGCCGTATGATCGGGCTGGGTTTGAGCCGCCTGTGGCCAGTCGCTGCCGGCGATGATTGGTGGCATCGGTGGGGCAGGCAAATCATCGTCCTCGTCCCATTCCACCTCCATCGGTGCCTCACCCTGCTCCTCCGCGTACTCGAGCGGCAGTTGAGCTCTGCTGTTGGTCGTACTGGTGGCACCGTTCGTCGCCACCAGGTCGTCCCGATCGAACGACGGCGGCGGTGGCGGAGACGGTATCCGCGTCGGAACCGGCTGTATCCAGGACTCGCGCATCTTGATCCACTGCTGGGCCACCGCCGCCCAGTCCACCTCGTCCTTCGGTAGGCTCTGGTAGTGAGCAAGCAGTAGCGCCGGATCGTTGCTGGCCGCCGCCATCATCCCACCACCGCCGCCCGCGTTCGGGTGGGGTGCGATCCGTGCCCGGTCGCCCATCGCCAGCGCGATATACAGATTCTCCGGCAGCCCACCGTTCGTGCTGCCCGGCGGTGCTGCCCCGTTCCGGTTCATCACGTCCTCGCCGTCGCTGCGTCGGCTGCGCGAGTGTTTGTGTGGCTGTGGGTCGCGTGGGTGCGTGGGTGCGTGTGTGCAATGCGGATTCAGAGACGCGCACACAACACCTTACGCGTGTCGTTCCCTCTCCCTCACTTTGCCGTGGAATCCCATCGGAAATAGCAGATAAATCGGCCTAGATTTCCAATACACTTCCCCCTTTCCACCCCCGTTCCAGCGCTTGCCAAGCCTGCTCGCGGTGCGTGGCTTCTGCTGCAGCACACTACAGCAAAACCACAACCACAACAACAATCAAATAGCCGCAATACACCAAAACTGCCACCACCGATGGCTAGCGATTTTCTTCCGCTTTTTTCCTCTCCTTCTGGCTCACTCCGGCTGAAAAGGTGATTCCACTTTTGACGTTTCGGTTCCTCTTTTTTATTTCGGATTTTTGTACTATTCCTCCGAAACACAGCATACTCTCGAAACGGTGCAGGTGCGGGGATACCCGAATTGACACAGACTCCAATTTCCCAAGTAGCCCACGGCTGCTCTGACCACTGTCAGTCGAATGTTTTTGTTTGGATCCACGCTAGTGAAACTGTTTTAGCTTGCAGGCATATACGTACGCCTAGAAAATCAATAAGTTGTTCTGTCTTTCTTATTATAATTATTTAGTCTTCGCATGTAGTTTTTAACCCAAAAATCTCCCTACTTATTATAAACCACCATAAGCGAACCACTGTGCGATCGGCTACAGCTCAAGGTACAGAGAGTGTTTTGTGAACGACACCAAACGGCATATGTCAGGAGGAAAACGAAGAAGATTGCGAACAAATACCAATTGCGTATTGTGCCGATTGGTGGCCAAAGTAAAGTAAAATAAAGTAAAGTGAAGTAATTAAATTCTCTCCCACGACACGCGAGGGTAAGTAAGAAAAAAGAAAACGATTGGTGACGAACTGCGGGACGGGATGGAATATATGCTCTTTTTGTGTTTCATATGTTGTTTCACAATATTATTGTTGCGATGGGTGTTGCAATGTCCAATTCTGGCGAACAGAGTGTGCTGTCAAACGCGAGAAACACACACGCACACAGACACACGGTGCTGTCAGTGGTGAAAAGAAAAACACTATTCCTGTCCCGTGGAAAGAGGTGCGGGAACGAAGCGAAAATCGTACGTATATTTTTCTGCCAACCATTTTCACCCAAACTTTCCCTCCCCACGTTTGTCGCCTTTCTTCCAGCACGAGCACGTTTTCCCATTCTGGTGCGAATTTTGCGTCGTGAGCGGCAGGAATGGCATTTAACGTGCTGCAGACGGTCGCGAAGCGTGCCGCGGCGAATGTTTATGTAACCGGTGGGGCCGGCGGTAGCGGTGGCCTGCTGCGGAGTGTGTCCGCTTTATATAATGGCACGCAGCCGTCGCGCGGAGCCGGCAAGTGGTTCCCGGACGCGGAGTTTATCGAGCAGTTCAAAGGCCCGGTCATGTACCCGGACGAGGTGACGTCGCGCTGGAAGCTGCCACCGTGGAACAGCAAGATCGCACCGGTCGAGAAGACGGTGCGCAACCTCAGCCTCAACTTTGGGCCACAGCATCCGGCGGCGCACGGCGTGCTGCGGTTGGTGCTGGAGCTGGACGGTGAAACGGTGATGCGCGCCGACCCGCACATTGGGCTGCTGCACCGCGGCACGGAAAAGCTGATCGAATACAAGACGTACACGCAGGCGCTGCCGTACTTCGACCGACTGGACTATGTGTCGATGATGTGTAACGAGCAGTGCTACTCGCTAGCGGTGGAGAAGCTGCTGAACATCGATATCCCACTGCGCGCCAAGTACATCCGCGTGCTGTTCGGCGAGATTACGCGTATCCTCAACCACATCATGGCGGTGGGCACGCACGCCCTCGACGTCGGTGCTCTGACGCCGTTCTTCTGGCTGTTCGAGGAGCGTGAGAAGATGATGGAATTCTACGAACGCGTATCGGGCGCCCGAATGCACGCCGCCTACATCCGGCCGGGTGGTGTGTCGCAGGATCTTCCGCTCGGACTGCTCGACGACATCTACGAGTTTGCGTCCAAGTTCGGCGAGCGGTTGGACGAGGTGGAGGACGTGCTGACGACGAACCGCATCTGGGTGCAGCGAACGGTCGACATCGGTATCGTGTCAGCGGAGGACGCCCTCAACTACGGCTTCAGTGGGGTGATGCTGCGCGGTTCCGGCATCAAGTGGGATCTGCGCAAGTCGCAACCGTACGACGCGTACGACCTGGTCGAGTTCGACGTGCCGATCGGCACCAAGGGCGACTGCTACGATCGGTACCTGTGCCGCATCGAGGAGATGCGCCAATCGCTCCGCATCATCGACCAGTGCCTGAACCAGATGCCGGCGGGCGAGATCAAGACGGACGACGCGAAGCTGACGCCACCGTCGCGCGGCGAAATGAAACACTCGATGGAGGCACTCATCCACCATTTCAAGCTGTTCACGCAGGGCTACCAGGTGCCGCCGGGCGCGACCTACACCGCGGTCGAGGCGCCGAAGGGCGAGTTCGGACTGTACGTCGTGTCGGACGGCTCGAGCCGCCCGTACCGGTGCAAGATCAAGGCGCCCGGGTTCGCGCATCTGGCCGCGCTCGACAAGATCGGTCGCCACCACATGCTGGCGGACGTGGTCGCCATCATCGGTACGCTCGACGTCGTGTTCGGCGAGATCGATCGCTGAAGAGCCCCGGCAAGGCTTCCCGCCCGCACCCTGTTAAAGTTTTGCTATCTAGCGCCCGTATGCCACATCCAAATTTACTGTCGTTGACGAGCCGCGTAGAGAACAGCAATGGTAGAAACAAACGACCATACGAAAACACACACTTGTCGAACGTATTGTGAACGAGGATTAATAATTACACGAAATATGAATAAAAAGTATAAACAACAGTGAACCAAGCGCCTTTCGGTTTCTTCTCGATCGACATGCGAACGTTCTTCTTTTGACAGCTTCGCCACCATAACAAAAACATTCAAATTGACAGATCTCACCTCGAGTTTTGTTTTGAATTAGCCCGTTGAAAAAAAAAAACAATTGTTTGACTCTAAATAGACCCTAAAACTCTGCTTAAGATGTGAAAGAGTTAAAATTATGCCCTCTCGCTTCTTCCCGCAGGTGATGCCCGCCATTCCACCGTTACGATTTCTACTAAGCCGCACTTTACACACCGGGTCTACTGCCAGCACCAAACCGAACGTGTCCGCCGTACTGACCGCGTACCTAAAACAATGCAACGAACCACCCTGGACGTCCTACTTCATCAAGGTAAGGTTCGGCAGTACCGATGCTGGTTCCTTCCCGCACTACCCCTTTCCTCCCGCAGCACAGCGACGTCCGGAATGATCAGTTCGGGTGGTCCCACTTCAACTGGACGCTCGACACCGGCACCAACTACCACATCCTACGAACCGGCTGCTACCCGTACATGAAATACCACTGCACGAAGCGGCCCCGGCAGGACCTGACGCTCGACGATCGGTTCTTTCGGTGCATCAAGGTGGTGAATCTGGGCCTACCGCAGCTGTTCTACGGGCTGGCCGCCATCTTCCTGATCCGGCACGTCGAGTACGTCGAGATGGGAGGCGGCTTAGCCCCCGTACCGATCTACTTCCTGTACGAGGAGGACAAGGGTTCAATGTACTGAGGGTTGTAGTTTGATTAGCTAAAATAGACTGCAAAATAAATTCAAAATGTGATCGCCCGCAGCAAAACACACAGCTTCCACCGGCTTCCGGTTGCTTTCTTTACCTTCGCTTTTTCGTTAAATATTTGTTTATTGTGTGTTTTTATACGTTACTTTTATACCCACTGCACATCATATTCGTTTTTTTACCCTCTTTACTGTCTCTCCTGTTGTGTTTGCATAGTTTCCGCGCACGTTTTCTCCGGTACTTCCTCCCCTTTTTTGACCCTTGCAACACACGCTACACAGGCCGCACGCCTGCAATCGATAAACTTCACAACACATACGGGTGGGCGGGCGGTCTGGCCCTCAAGCACTCTCTCCACCCGTTCAATAATACCGCGAAAACCTAGCACTCGACGGAAACGTAAATGCTGCGGCGGGGTAATGGGGTTGGTGGGGGACGAGAAATCACCCTAAACAACGCCTAAAACCCCGAACCGAATGTTTGCGAACCAGAGCTACCGTACCGTTTTGGTTGGATTTTTGTTTTTTTGTTTTTGTTTGTTTGCTTAAAAGGTGATAGAAATTCGTTTCTACTGCTAAACAAGTGCACCGGGGCCGATCGTGCGATGCGGGAGGAAGCTTACTCTAAGCGCAAAGCGTACGTTTTTCGATCCACTACCGGGCGTGCACTTGCATTACGCCCGGCGCGGGAGAGTGTGCATGCTAATCCCGTGCAGCTAACAAACAGTGTTCGTGCATAGTTAAATAATAATACCTGTCTAAAGGATATTCTGGAAGCTTGCCCCCGTACCGGAGTCTCTCTCTCTTTCTCTCGCGTTCGCCTTCTCATCACGAATTCGGTCAACGAGGAGGAGAGAGAAGAGGAAACAGGCGGCAAAGTGATGTAGTAAACCTAAGTTTCTGTTTTTTTTTGTTTTGTTTGTTGCAAATAATACTTCAAAAAACACTACTTCCTATGTTCCACACACGGATCAATCCGGGTGTTAAACCAACGTTAGACAATCGCATCCTTCACTCAACAGCAACCGCCAAAACGCTCACGAAAGTTTTGCACCCAACGACGGTTGAAAGTTACTGCCGTTCCATGCTGCACCATAATTGACGAATTCAATTTTTTTCTTACCACACGCCACGCACAAAACGAGCCCCCGTTTCGGTTGAATGGTGTTTTCTTTTTCGGGGTTTTCTATGCTGGAACGCACGTGCCCGGTCGCTTCCGGGCAGCTTTTTTAAGTAATGTTTTGTTTCCCTTTCTAATACCGAAAAAGCTCCTTAAGTAGCCCGAACCGACGTGCGGATGGGTGGGGGGAAAAAGAAATAACGTTGAAGAAAAGCTTCCTTTTTTTTGCTATTATTGTGGTTTTGTTTTTTTCTTTTGTTTGCAAACCACGGCATCGTCCGCTTTCACTCGGGTGGTTTAGAATTCGAAGCGAATGTTACAAAACGCCCATTGGCGGCGTTAGAAATGCTGCACCGAGCGTGGGCAGCTGAGCTGAGCAGTGTTCGGCTCGAATCTACCTCCCTAAATGCGTGCTTTTAGACAAGCGCGTCTCGTTTGATCACCCCCGTTCATAAAGTCAGCGAAAAAAAAGAATAAGAAAGAACCATTTTCTTTTCTTCGCTGGAACATCCTAATATACGTCGTCCCCGACCTACCGCTTGCCTAAATTCCTAAGCTCCGTGTGTGTGTGTGTACGTGTTGTTTTGTTTTTGTTTGTTTGTTTAATAATTATTTGTTCTCGCGTTGCGTTCCTCCCAGCAACTCGAGCGCGCTAACTCGAAACATGGGCCGAATGAGCGGGAGGAGAACGACGGACGCACTCGCTGCTGCTGCTGCTACTGCGTCGACTGCCGCTGCTGCTATACTAATACCTGTAGTAGTTGGGCTTGAACGGGCCGGCCTTGTTGAGCCCCATGTACCGCGCCTGTTCGTCGGTCAATTCCGTCAGATGGGCATCGAGCGTCTGCAGGTGCAGACTGGCGACGTACTCGTCTGCGAAAAGAGGGGTAAGTGAAACCACGCTGCAGCCTTTCTCTCTCCCCCCCCCCCCCCTTATCCCCCACCACATACCCATCTTCTTTGGCAGCAGATAGACGTCCGCCTTGTAGCGGCCGGGCGGTGCGTTGAACAGCTCGATCAGGGCGAGCGCCTGGGTGGTGGCGGAGATCGACGCCACGAACGACGAGATGCTCGAGCAGGAGAGATTGACGAGGCGTCCCTCGGCCAGCAGGATGATCCGCTTGCCGTCCGGCCCGGGCCAGATGATGTGGTCGACCTGCGAGCGCATCTTCTCCCACTGCAGCTCGGACGTGCGCAGGCTGTTCACGTCGATCTCCGTGTTCGAATGGCCCATGTTGCACACGATGCAACCGTTCTTCATCTTGTCCATGTGTTCGCGCGTCACCACGTTCTTGTTGCCGGTGCAGGTGATTACCACGTCGACCGTGCGGATCACCTCGTTCAGCTTCACGACGCGGAACCCGTCCATGCACGCCTGGAGCGCGCAGATCGGATCGATCTCGGTCACGTACACGATGCAGCCGAGCCCCTTCAGGGCCTGGGCGCAGCCCTTGCCGACCTCGCCGTACCCGCACAGCACGATCTGCTTCCCGCCGATCATGATGTCCGTCGCGCGCTTCAAGCTGCAGGGGAGGGGAGAGGCATACACAGAGAGAGAACAAAAAGAAAGCCAACCGGTGAGCGAAACGGGGAAAGAAGCGCACCCAAACAAGCACAAACGCACCTATCAATGACCGACTCCTTGCAGCTGTACAAACTGTCGAACTTGGTCTTGGTGATCGCGTCCTTCACGTTCATCGCCGGCACGGTCAGCTTGCTCGTCTTCGACAGCTGGTACAGCCGGTGGACGCCCGTCACACTCTCGTCGACGATGCCCTTGATCAGCTTGAACATCACCGGGTACTTCTTCAGCATCAGGTGCGTCGCGTCGCCCCCGTCGTCGAGGATCATGTTCGGCTGCCAGTTTTCCGCGTGCACACACTTGTCGATGCACCACCAGAAGTCTTCCTCGATCTCGCCGCGCCAGGCGAAGATCGGGACGCCGCTCTCGGCGAGCGCAGCCGCCACCTCATTCTAAAACGGAGCAAGTAAAAGAGAACGGTCAGTGGGAGTTTGACATCAAAAACATCATGGTGAGCCGCAAGTAGTTCTCCTTAAATTTAGCACACTTTTGCAAACGTAAGCGCCGAGCAGGAAGACTATAGTCAAAGAAAAAAAAATCCCCCTAAAAGCCTACACCGTGTCACGCTATCAACAGGCAATATTACGGAGCGGAGATAACGCCTTGACGCATGTTAGATACTTCGCTCGCTCGCTCGCTCGCTCAAGACGGCGGTGACAGGTTTGAGCTATCTATCGGGAGCTATCGGACGTTCGGATTGCTGTATCATCAGCGCGGGATGAAGCAATCGGCCCTGATCGGTTCCGTCCGATGGTCCGATACGTAATGGACATGCACTCAACAAAAAAAAAAAAAAACCCCATCTGCTCCCGCATACAAAGCCGTCGGTTGATATTTTCATGCGCCAGAACCGTCCCTCATAACGAACGAATTGTCGCTCGATTCTCGCTCCCTCTTTCGCGAGCGGGTGTGCTGCGTTTGAATGGAATAATGATGATGAATATGCAATCGTTCAGCGGCTAGCGCGCTGGACGAGCGGAGCGATTGCAACACCGCGCACAATTTATTCAAATGCGACAGGCAACAAGATGCACACCGCCCGTCTCGAGCACGTCCCGTCACGCTCTTCAAACACACACACGCACACACGTTGGCAAACAAGCCGACTAAAAGCCCGCGGTGGCCCCGTTTCGGTGGCGCGCGTTATCTGCCCTGCGTCGTCGCCAAGTGGCGCTCTCGAGTCGACGAGACAGAATCGCAGCCCTTCGGCAGCTTAGCAAAGAGCGGTCCCGAACAAGACGAAGGCAAACAGATAAAAGGTACGGTGGCGTTACGGTGTTTGTCCGCGAAAGATGAACCTGCGGCACGTGGTTTGCATCGGAAACCCCATCGCAGGTAGCGCGGTGGGCAGCAAGACGGTTGGGTAATAAAACCTTCCCGGCGCGCACGGGCACCTCGAGCCCCAACAATTCATTATCTACCGCGAGGTTCTATTCTCCCCTCCCCCTGGGGGCGCATGTTTGCCGCACTTCTTTATCGGACGGGTACGGTGTCGTAAATTAGTTTGCGTACATCCCGCACCCCGCTCCACGTTCTCTTTTTTTTTTTTTACCCCCCACTCGTTATCGTGTTGGTGTTGGGTGCGCGACCGGGGGGAACATGCATTTCCGGCCAATCGTACAATCGGTGTCGAGTGTTCGACTGCGCCGTGATCGATCGACGTTAAAGTTTGTGCCCTTTACGCGCGCCATGATGCTTCGTTATGGAGATAGGGAGAGCGAAGGAAAGCAACTTGATTTTGGGGACGATTTTTGTGCACCGCAAGCACACACAAAAAAAAGTCTTCCATGAAAGGTTCCCTGCTTAGCTTACGATCGTACGCTCGCAAAACGAATGCCCGCTAGAGGCTCCCCGGATCTGGTCGCCGCTTGGCATCGCCTACCAACCTGCGTCGAGTAGATGTTGCAGGCGGCCCATCTCACGTTCGCACCGAGACAGATGAGCGTCTCGATCAGGACGGCCGTCTGCGCGTTGACGTGCGTGCAGCCGACGATGTTCGCACCCTTGAGCGGTTTGTCGTCGAGCGCCTGCTTGCGCAGCGCCATTATGCCCGGCATCTCCTGCTCGGCGATCTCGATCTCGTGCCGCCCGAACGAGTGCTGCTTGATGTTGCGCACGCAGAAGTCCGCCTGGCCCTTCGTGTTCTGCTGGACCTTGTCGCGCGGCGACAGATCGTCCTCCTCCGAGCTGCTCTCGGTGTACGAACCTGCGTTTTCGGTTTGGACGACAAAAAGGGGAACGAGGTTGTGGGGGAGTTTGTTTCAATTGATTGGTGTGCCCATTCCAGGCCGGGGGCGATTGAACCGGCACGGCGCCATCACTTACTCATGCTCATCCTGACTGCGGGCGGGGTTTTTTTTTTTTTGAATTTTATTCCTTGCCCTCTTTGCTCACTTTCACTCACTCGCACCCGCCAACACACACTAACACGCCTTGTTGCGCCTTGCGGGACCGGTGTGTCTCGTGCCCGCCGCTGCCAGAAGCCGACTGAAACCCGCGGTCGCACCGCAAAACGTGCCTAGTTGGCTCGCGAGCGTCGCAACGGTGGCTTTACCCGCACACACCCACGCGCGCTCACACACATAGACACGGGCGGGCCACTTGAAGGTGATATTCAATCAAACAAAACAGAAACAAAAAACAAAAAAACAAAAAACAAAACCGGAAGCCCCCCACACGGCCGGGTTCACACGGCGACGGGCGATCGGAAAACGCGCCGAGAAAGGTTCCGTCCGCAGGAAACGATTGTTTTTTTTTCTGTTGGCTGTTGTTGATTGGGTGTTTCGCTGGCTGCTGGGTGTTTCGCTTTCACACTGCTCTCGACCGCCTAACAGACCCGGCTAATCAATACTACAAATCGCGATAGCATAAACAGGCACATTTATATATGCACCGCCCGCCACCCAGCTCCCGTCCGCCACCCAGCTCCCGTCCGCCACCCAGCCACGGGGACACGATCCGACGGCGTTCCGATCTTCGCTTTCCGTTGATTCGCGCACGCACGCGCGTCTGTGTGTGTGTGTGTGTGCTTGGTTGTCTGATGTCACCGGGGGTGCTAGGTGCGGGGACCGTCCTCAGCGACTAAATTGGCCAAGCAATCTGGAAAGATAGAGAGAGACAACGAGAGAGAGAGAGAGAGAATAAAAAACAACGAGATAAGTAAGTGTCGAGTGGTTGTCTTCCAATTGGTTGCATTCGTTTCTTCTTCATTTCAACGCGACTCTTCCCTCTCCCTCCCCCCCCCCCCCCCCCCCCCCGCTCCAGATACAAACGCCTGCTGCGATGGGGTGCTTAATTACGTTTTGCTTTACTCTTTTTTTTTACTACTTCCATCGAGCGCGCGGCAGGTTTTATCTAACACAATTAATAGTTCTACGCCCTAGTTCTGCGCGAGGGTAGGGGGTGCGCGTTGGTGTGCGTAAGGTGTCGTAAGCGCCCGGGAGCCACCCGATCATATGACCGCGCGCCGGAGGCTTTCGTTGGTGTTTTAATTAAAATTTATGATTGGTCGCGCAAAACCGTGATAAGGTGCGGGGTGGGGTGGGGGTGTGGGGGGGACAGGTTCTACGACACGTAAGGATCTTCTTGCCGTTCTGTCAGGACAGGCGAAGACAAAAGGGAAATCTAATTAAACCACGTACGGATACCGAGGGAGCGAGATAGAGCGCGACCCTGGCCTGCTTGACGATTGCAAAAAAAGGCCAAAATTTACGAAACGAGCCCTTATGCATAATGCTTCCCACCAGCAGCATCCGTGCGAACGAACCCAGCCGGACGGCAAATTTATGCAGCAGCACAACACACGGCCGCTTTTTGCCTTCATCATCATCAGCGTCATCGTTGTCACCTGCGAAGAACGGGCTTATCTCGCGTGTAGAATCTTGAACGGTGGTAACAAAATGTGTGACACGAGAAGGGTGTTATGTACTTTTTTTTTGCAATAAAAATGCCTCTGAATGTTTTTAAATAATCCAAAAAGCGGAAGGGATTCGTTCACACGAGAGGCGTGACTTATTTTGTTCTCATTCGATGAAAAAAATGGCTAAAATTCACACCTTTACTGTGCTAATAACGTCGCTAATCAAACGCCCATTCACGCCGTGTTCGGTGCGCACATGGCTGGCTTTAGGTTTGGCGGTACGAATTGCGCCCGCTAATTGCAATATAATTTACAGCGGCAAATAATAATCTCGCGCCAGGTGCGACAAACGAAAAAAAAAATCCCCCCGTAGCAAAAGAACATTAAAGAGAACCGGAAAGGGAAACACAATCCCGGCCCATTGCCGTCAGCAGCAACGAAATCAGCTTCGAGCGCGGTCGTTATCATGGGCAGAAAATATTTTTAAACACACACATACACCGAAAACAAAAACGAAAACAAATCAACGTGCCGTGGTGCGCGTATAATTGAAACCGTCTCGATCACGTTCAATCGTCGCGGAACGCGTTAGGCATCGACTCCAACCCCGTCGCGTTCGGAATTGGGTACAAATCTATTAAGCGCGTCCGGAGCATGACGATTGTCGCCCGCTCGCGTCACACAAATCACATCTGCTGGACGCGATTTCATTCCGAAGGGTAGAACGATTGCAACATCACGCTCGATCACGAGGTTTTGAGCGTATGCCTTTCTATGAATAATCATGATAAAAAACCCCATCGTTTTGTAGGTTACAAACGAACGCGAATTAAAACAAAAAATCTACTTTTTTCCTAAGTTTTTGATCTCGCACTTGTTTTGCATGATCTGTGCGCGGTCGTGACTAATATAATGAACGTTTCCTAGACTCTTCTAGCTTAATTTCGTTCCTCAAAATGAAAAATTTCCTACAACCTTGTGTGATCGAACCTAGCTTTTACCGAAAGCGTATTATTGCAAGCATAATAGACGAGAAAATGTGCCCCCTGCTTGACACCAGGCGGAAAAAATATTCATTTTACGAAAAAAAAATCGATAGAAAAACAAAATGTCGCAATCGATTTTTAAAAAATACGATGATATTGGCAAAACCAAATCAAACTGCGAGATTGTGATAATCACTTTCAGAAACCAGTTGATAATAATCTCAATAAGAAGATAATAACTCTCCATAATTAAATTCCAACGGAAGAGCAGGAAAGAACATCTGTAGCATTCTTGTCCCACGTGGCAAACAAACAATGTTGAAATGTGCGCGACACCTGCTGTTCCAACAGCTGCCTGCTTCCGTATCCGTGCACTAAAATTAATCCACAATATAAGTTAATACTCCACAAGTGGAAGTGGCAGCAGCATCTCCCGCAGCTGATAGTAGGGCCGAGTTCGGTTGATTGAATGCTTGAAATGTTTGTTTTTGCTCGGTCGTGCAGGGAGGGGGTGGGTGGGTTGATAACTTGGAACCGTCGTCTCAACGTGTGTCTCTCATAACAACCACCCCGCACGTTCGCTTTCCACCTTCCCCTTCACCGGAGTTATTGTGAGGGAGGATGGGGTGATTGCCGAACAATGGGGCAATGTTTTGTCAGGTTATGGACAGAGGAAATGCACTTTTTCCAGCCTAACACACACGCACGCACACACATACACACATGCGCGCAAGGGACGGTTTACGGATTATGCAACGGTCCAAGCTGCACGTCGAAATTTTTGGTGCAACGGAGGCGGCTCTGCAAGCTGGAACCGACGTCGGATGCGACTGGTATTTGCAAACCCTGCCACACATGCACGCTCAGCATCACAAACAAACACACACGGCGTACAGACATCACCCTGACCTACATACGGCGTGCAAGCGTACGTTGCGCGTCTCGATGCACTCGTGGAGATGCACTTTTCGAGACCGAAACACAATCGATGCGGTGCGAATGTATGTTTGTGTGTTGGGTGTTTGTGATGCTTTGCTACCTTCTTCTCCCGACACCCAACGGCATACCAGCTTTGTCCGTGCCGATTTTCGAGTGTGTTTCACTCTCTGTCCCTTTCTCCCGCTCTGTCTACTTCAAACGTGTCGGTGTGTGTAGTCGTGGTACATGTAATGCAACTTTTACTGCCACCGAGTGGGTTCTGCTGGACTGAATAATTCTCTTATTTTGGTTTAAGAAGCCCCTACAAAAAGAAAAGGAAGAAGAGAGGGAAAAGTGTCAAACGATGATGCTGCCGCCTGTCCAAACCGGTCAGTGATTTTGATCACTTTTTTCCCGAGTCTCGAGAGTTGCCTGAGTGTGCGTGTTTTCGATCAACGCGTAATGGAAACGCACGGCTGGAGAACGAACGGGCATGGTGGAGTTATGCAGCAGGAAACGTGAATTGTGTTTCTTCTTGATCCATCCAAACATGCCCGCAGCAGGCCGTAGAAACCCTGCAAGTGAACCGACCAGAGGTTCTGGAACGTTCCGGCGCTGGAGTGAAAGGACCGTCTTTTTCGCTACGTTTGACGATACGTCATCAGAAGACGATGCAACGGCCTCACTCGGCAGGTTATGAACACGCACGCACTCGCACATGAGCGGAAAGAAACCAAATACAACACGCACGCACTAAGAAACCTACACTGGAACGTACCTCCGGACGCGGAAACAATCGGTCGCTGGCTACCAGGCCAGGATAGCGAACACACTCGATACACGCGCACGCACACCCGCTCAAACCAACGAAAACCAACGGAAAATAACAAAAGCAAAAGCCCGACGGCCGGACACCCGTTTCGTTTTGGTAGCTTGTCGGTTAACTTTCCTTCGCACACAGGCGCACACTGTGTGTGCCACCACTAACCAGCACGGGAGATGAAACAAGAAACAAGTGCTAGCCGATGATGGTCCCACGCATACAGCAGCGCAGCTCGTCCGATACCCTTCCAGCTGACAGCTGTTGTTGTGGTGTGTGTGCGGATATTCCAAGCTAACAACAGACTGCAAATTTTTATCAAAACATTCATACAAACTGGTTTCCCTACCTTTATCAAACAAACGTAGGCAAATGCTTGGTTGCATCAATTATATTTAGCGTTCAAAAAGCCTTTTTGCTCTCTCCATGATAGCACCTCCGTGCGTTGGATTGTATGCGTGCGCTGGAATTTCTGCATGACGGCCATGTTTGTTTTTTCACCCGCACAGTGGTTCAGTACGGCAACAGTGCAAGATCTGCTACGAAAAATGGACGTTTCTATAGCCACAGCAAGTGAAACGCGATTGACTTAAAAAAATTCATTTTTTAAATCTCCATTTTCTTTCTGTTACGAGAAGTATGAAAATAATTTTTCGAAATAAACCATCCATCAACGGTTTTTTTAAAGTTCACAACAGTTCTTAATTTTTATGATGATTCAAACAATTGTTTTACAGCTCCAAGTGAAGAAATATCTTGGAGACCGCGCTCACTAAGCTAAAAGAAGATTTAATATTTGTTATGCTGTTTGAAGCGCAAGAAACTCGTTTTCTTGGTAAACCTATACCGATCTTAACGAAAGCGCTAAAAACTTTCATAGGTCATGAAAAATCCCAGTATATTGACTAATCTTTTTCAGTGGGATAGTATAATAAGCGGGCCGGGCAGTTGGCGTGCGGCAACATGACCGAACGACGAACGTCACCGTAAATGGTGCATATAAACCTTGTTCGCCGAAGCTGTCATATGTCAAACCCACGCAATTTACACACGCACACATACAAACTTACGCAGCAAACAACGTAGAAGCAATTAGAAGAAAACATAGAGCCAGTTGACTATTGTTCATTATTTTATTGGCGTGTCTTCTGGTGCGATTCTTTCACCGCCGCCAGTTAATAAGTAAACCAATGGAGTGCGACGAACAGGAAACTGTCGTCGAGGATGTGGTAAGTCGCTGGCCCGACCGTTCCAAACACTATTGCTTTGTTTTCCGTGCGCTGTGTACTGCAGAAAACAAAGCATTTGTTGCTCGAACACCCTCGGTCATTTGTTTGATTGGAGCAAAATGGTGGATAATAATACCGCCGAAGCAGCTCCCGAACGATGAACACGAACAGCACATTACCGCACCTTATGAAGAGTACGAGCTTTGCGAATAATCCGAAGGGTCCAGAGTACTTCGAAAACTCGCACACCAGGGAGACCTGACGTGCGATGTTTTGGCTGCCAAAGGTGGAGCATTCTTGCTGTACGTGTTTGCAATGATTTTAATGCGTTCCTTGCCTGTCCCTTCGCTCTTTTCGATAACTTTCTACAGCTGCAAAACACGACGAGCGTGCTGCAGAAGATCGCCAATCTGTACGCGGAACGGCTGATGTCGGACGTGACGCTCGTGGTCGGCAAGACGTGGTACCCGGCGCACCGGATTATCCTGTGCGCGAGCAGCGACGTCTTCCAGGTGATGCTGATGAACGCAACCTGGCGGGAGTTCGGTGACGCGGTTATCACGCTGCAGGAGGACGAGAACTGCCACGCGGTGTTCCCGCAGTTCCTGCGCTACATGTACGTTGGCAAGATGACGATCTCGGTCGACACGGCGGTGTACGTGCTGAAGCTGGCGGACAAGTACAACATCCACGATCTGGTGCAGATGTGTATCGACTACATGAAGCGCCACTTGAACAAGGCCACCGCCAAGGGCCACTTCGTCGAGTGGCTGCACAACGTGCTGATGATCTGCCCCGGGCGGAAGGATCTGATCACGCAGATGGAGAACTTCCTCAAGTGGAACCTCGAGCGAATCGTATCGTTCCCGGGCTGGGAGCAGCTCACGCCCGGCATCATGAGCTGGCTGCTGCAGCAGAACGATCTCGTCGTGCGCAGCGAGTTCCGGCTGTACGAGCTGGTCGACCGCTGGTTTCGCCACCAGAAGGCGCAGATCGAGTGTGCGCCACCGTCGCAGCCAGAGCCACCGCCGCAAACCGGCGACCAGACGACCGTGCGCGAGTCGGACCGGGAGGACGCAATCATACGGCTGATCTACGGCGTGCTGGTCCACCTCCGGTTCGTGATGATGAGCCTGCCGCAGATGGCGAACGTGCTGATGACGTGCGGCAAGTCGTACACGCCGTCCCTGTCCGTGCGCACGCTGAAAGAGTTTTATGTGGCGCGCGTTGCCGATGCGATGAACTTTCACGGCCGCCGGCTGGAGGTGGTGAACGCGCTCCGGACGTGCGAGCCTGGCGAGCTGCTTTTCACGCCCCGTCTCTACACGAGCGACCTCTGGAGCTTGGAGATTACCGTCAACTACTTCGACAAGCTCGACAAGTACTCGAGCGTGGCGTCCGTGTTCTTCTCGCCCACGAACTTCAGCGACGTGGACGGTGAGTTTTACATTTCCATCGTAATATAAACGATTGTGTGATTTTTGGTTCCCTTCCGCTCGCACCTGTACCCCGCCAGAGGAAAGCAACGGTTGGGACGTGGAGTTTTTCCCGCTCGGTGTGCGTTACAAACCGGCGCAGCTGATCGGCGTGTACAGTGCGGCCACCAATCGCGAGATACCGGAAAGCATCATCCGCACGGTGCGACTACGCATCACCAGCCAGCGGGCAATGCGCAACGAGTGTCGCTACATGGTAAGCTCATGAGTTTTTTTTAATTAAATTTTTTGCGTGAATTTTATTTACAAACCCGATTCCTCTTTCCGCAGATTGGCGTGCTCATTTGCGGCATGATGAACGACGAGGAGTACGTGTACAACTGCCACGTGCGGATGGCCTACTTTTCCAGCGATCGGCGCGTCCTGAACATCGACAACCTGATACCGTTCGAGGAGCTGCAGCGGAGCGGGCCCAACCTCAGCCACTATCTGGTCGGTGAGCACTTAGATACGATTAAGATAAAGGTAGTGATCGTGCCGCTGAATCCGTTCTCGAACGTGTTCGCACCGCCGGTGGAGTGAAGGACGTACACAACCACAAACGCGCGTACGTTCCGGCGCTGGTTTCGGCCAACATGAGGATAATAGCGTTTTGCTTCCCAAATTAGTATTTATGTGCATGCGCATTTAGGACCACATGGATCTCGGACAGGGAAACCGTTCAACATTCGAACATCCCATACGGAAGGGACGGAGAAACTAGATTAGAGCGTCGAAACCGAAACGAGGTTTAAGACAGTGTTATGTTTTTCTTTATTCATCGCAATATTTATTATTTTTTTAATCACGAATTTTACATTCGCTCGGAAACTAGTTCAGTCGTTACCTTTTACCGTTACCTTTTACGAACTTTTAAGTTCGTGTGGATGCACTTTTACGAACATATTGTTCTCGAACGGGGCAAGAAATCGTCATTTACACAGCCCACAGAGAACGAAACAGTTTTGTGCGACTAAAATTGTATTTTAATTTTTTTTCCGCCGCATTCATAGGCCTGTCGAGTGTAAATAAAATGGTAACCTAACCCCAAAGTAAATGACTTGATCGGTTTACCGTATACCGAAGGTTTTGGAACTAACTAATTTGCACATTTTTTTTTTTTGGTTTGTGCACAAACCATTGTCCTTTCCGGGATGTTTTCGGAACGCGAATGTTGCTAAACCGTCAGCAACATTCGCAACATCCCTGCGCCTACAGAATGTTTGTACTGTGGGCATAAGCTCCGTGTGGTCTATACGGTTAAAAGACTAAGCTAAGCGGTAGTAAAATTGTATCCGGTTCGGTTTAGCTTAATTTAGAGTCCTGCCTGTGTATAGTAAATGTAACCAAAATTATTAACACATACGTTAGAAATAAACAGGAGAGCAAGAATGTGTGTTTGTGTGTGTAAGTTTGCGTAGGCAATTAAGAAACAACAAAACAAAAAGGTGCTGTTTATAGTTGATAAGCCATTAAACTGTAGTGCTTTCGGTTACCCCTCCCGTTCTCCCATCGACTCCCGAGACGCTTGATTCGCGACTGGTCAACGAATCCAGACCACATCCTTCCGGATCGTTTTGTTTACTGTTGTAAATTGTGAGGTTAGTTTCATATTTGTGTCAAATTAGGTTATTATAAGGTTTTAATCACCTGAAAAAAAAACATTAATTAATCCTTCCACCAACACACACACACTCACACACGGATGCGAAGAAGGAAAGAGATCGCCGGAGTTAAACGACGATGCGAAAGGGCAGAAGAAGGTTCTCTCCATTCACATTACGACCGAAGAGTGTGATGCCTGTTACGTTACCGGCTTAGTAGACTATTTCATACGATCATAGCTGGTTAGTCATTCCTCGCTAGGGAGGGTCGGTCCAGATGGGATTGTGGTACGTGGCCGGTTGTGCATAGACCGACTCCGCTGCCACCTGGGCCGCCTCACAAAGCTGCGTAAGTTCGAAGAAAAGTGTTGCTGCTGAGGAGCACGAGAGAAGGCAACATGATCTATGAGGTTTGTTAAGCACGCCATTAGCTATGATTTGTAATAAAAAAAAAGTGGATGAACTGTGAAATGTAACATTTGATGTTTGCTATAGCAAGTGGTTGCGATGGTCCAGTGTCGCCCGGACGTCGTGTGCGCGTAAGTATGTCACATTTACAAAAAAAACGAAGTTCTCACTTGAGTGTCAACTGGTAGCTAGTGCGCCCAGAAACTCCCAGCTACCGGGGAATGCCAGAACGCCCGTCCGACGCAGCCGAGTGGAGAAAATTGAAAAGGGAAAACGAGCCTGAAGTTTTCACTTTCGGTACGATCGCGGCGGGGTCGCATAATTGTGCCGCCATCAATTTGCCCGGGCAGCGGGCAGCTGTGCGGTCTGTGAGAGTCATTCACGCGCCATTAGAGCCGCACCGAGTGTGCTACCAGTTTGCAGCAGGCACGTGTGAAAGTAAGCGCGAAGCTGACAGGCCGACAGGCTGTATACCCATACTGCACGACGCGTTCGAAGTGCCATTTTCTGCCGTCGGTGGTGTGATGTTCGTACGCATTTTTGCCGCAGATCTTCACTCTGGCTACGAACGCGTTTATGTGGCCAAGATGTCCAGATCTAGACGACTCTCGCTGAAGAGTTTTTCAAAGCATATTCAATCAGAAGTTGGTGGTTGTACTCTCCAGCATGTCTGTACGATGGTTTTAAAACGTTGGGTCCAACATTACACCGAACGCCCCGGTGCTCTTACTTCGACCGTCCAATGTCCAAACATGTGCGTATCTTGATCCTGCTCCGGCAATACCGATGCTGCCCTTCCGCGCCACTAATTAACCCATTAATCCCGCGAATGTCGGCACTCTGGGTGCTGCCGAGGAGGCGAAAGTAGCCCACAACCGTTTTGATTGATCGTGTGGCCAAGCGCGAGAGTCGACGGGTGGTCGGACCGAAAAATCCGACTCATGGGGCAGGAATGTGTTTGCGATGGTTTTGCAGCCGGTGGAATGTGGCGATGACTCGAACATACGCGCGGTCAGGTGGGAAAGGAGCTGAGGGCTGAGAAGAACCTAGCAGCGTCCAGTTCTGTGTAGACACTTCTTGGTCCTGAGAAGCTACCGGTTGGAATGCCTCTTCTTGAGACTTCCCATTCCATGCTGATTTCTTCGGTATTTCGTTAGGCACCACCGTAATGGCGTAATCGACACATCCGGCCGGGCAGCATCACTTACTTCGCTCCACCCCCTCTCCCACCCCCTTTTCACCAACCATCATCGGAAGCCATTGGTCGCGCGAAAATTGCGCCCGCCGATTTTCGAGGGGTCGGTGGCCTTCAAAAAAAATTTTCACTTTCGAAAGAAAACTACCCTCCCCCGGGCCGGGCGTTCGCTTTCGTTCGGTGTACGAAAGCGAAGCAAGGCGTGCGATAACAATGGCCAAGCCCCGAAATGTCTGGGAAGGGCCGGGCGTCACCCGGGCGCTGCAATAATTAACGTTTTCCCATCGTTTAAGGGTTTTTTTCCGGCGCGAGATTTTTCGTTTCAATTTCAAAGAAAGATGAGTCTCATGGGACTATTACACACTTATTTGGCTGGGGGCACAAGCTGACGGGTGAAGGTGAAAGTGTGCCTGCTGCCTAATCAACCCCCGGCGCAATTGTTTCATTTTCGGGACAGAATTTCGGTGGCAGCATTTTTTCCTTCTCTATCTCTCTTTCTGTCTTCAATCTTTCCGTTTACAACTTATGCTACTGATAACCGAGAGTCTGCCGTACAGGTGGTGGGAACGCATCATCTTTTGTCCGAAAGTTGGAGTGTTTAAGCAGCGTTGATTTATCGAGCGATTGTTGGGAGCGAACAGCGCAACAATGTGAGGCTGACTTTTGACTGAAGTGGACTGGATATTGAGGTTAAGCTCCCGAGTGCCGGCTTTTGCGACCGAAACATGTCGCTGATGGGAAGGTTGGTGGTGTCGCTTTTAGGGCGCTTTTGTTTTTATTTTCAATCTGGTCCTGGGAATGTTTCCCGGGAGTCGAGTCACTCGTTTTGAGGTGCTAAATCCCAGAACAAGACTCTTCTTAGAGGTTTTGGAAGGCGAACAACGTCCTATACAGTTGCTGCACAACAAGTTTGTGGAGCTCGTCTCCTAAAGCACAAGTAAATATCCAATCACCAATCGCGAAAGGATAAAACGGAATGAGACGTAAAGAAAGATTCATCACGCTTATCGCTAATCACGCCTATAGGAGAAGCCAGGGAGAGACCAGGAAGACGACAGGGCGGCTGTCACTGATTCATTCACGGTCACGCTGGTGGTGAATGCAAATTTCCAGCCCGCCCCAGGCTCCACCACCCTCCCGGCGTGGCCCAAACTTTCTCAATCTTTTATCGGATGTCCGCTGCTAACGGTTGCAACTTTGACATATGTGGCCGGTGGCTTCTAAGTGTTTTTGTTGTGGTTGTTGTTGTTTTTGTTTTTGCTGTCCATCTTGGTGGAAGAATTCGGGGAACGCTCGCAGCCCGCACCGGACCGATGAAAAAACAAGAAAAGTGAAGGGAACCTGTTCGCAGCCCCGGGAGCGAGGGAGACGCTCGTAATAAAACACTAGAATGGCGACGAATGAAATGGCTCCGGTAATAAGTAGTCGCAACGTCAGGATGTGGAGACGCTTGTCAAAAAGCGCACGCGGAAGCGAAAGAGAGAGAAAGAGAGAGAGGGAGAGCGCACGAGAGCGGGAGCGAGACGATGGTGACAGCTGTGGACGCTTGGACTAAATTATACCCCGCAGGGAGGAAAAGGGAGTGTTCCAAAGGGGTGGGGGGGGGACACCGGCGGTGGTGGAGACTTTCGCACTCGACAATGGGTCGCTGGGTCGTCGAAACTTCAGCGGCATCATTCCTCTCCCCCCCCCCCCCCCTTTGCCGGAAAAGCGCACCGCCGGTGTGTGTGTGTGTGTGTGTGAGTGCTTTCGACAACGAGGGAGAAAGATTAGGCTCGTGACCATAAAACTGTCCGTCCGGCTTTCTAATTTGATTTTGGGCCTCTCGCGGCCACCGGAGTCCATTGATGAAACAACCGTGCGCACGGGTGTTTATGACACTGACGTGCGTCATCGGGAGAAACAACAGTGTGTGCGCGCGCGCGCGCGAGAAAGAGAGTGGAAGTGTGCGGCGAAGGCACACTAATCAAACACCTTTGGGGTGTACTAACTCCCCGGGACGGGAACTTCATCGGGCAAGAGTAACATCTGCGCTTCCTGCGTTAATTTGCCTGAGGCGCGCGATGAGGAGCGCTTTTATGTACTACGCCCGCGGCTCGGGTTTCGTTTACAGCCGTGCGTTGAAAAGTCGAACTTGACGTTTTGCAGAGAACATTTGCGAGTGGTCGCAAAATGGCAGCACTTATCTCACGCACCGCGTACACCGAAGCCTTACTTTTACTTTTGTTTTGCGCATCCCTTTTTCGCTTCTTCGCCCGTCCGCGATTGGGATGGCTTGACCGTGACCACATTCCAGCCCGAACGCAGCAAGCGATATTGAATCTTCTTGCGTTGCAATAACACTACGAGCAAACAAACAAACAAACGCGAAAAAAAAAACCGATTGCCCTGGCTGGTGTCCGCTTCCTCCCCGGTATGGTGGTGGTAAACGGCTCTGGGAAACGGCAGCCCCGGCCCGATTTAGAAAACCCGCGATCCAGATCCGGAGAGTCCGGTTCGTAAGGGGGTACCCGGTTTTCGCCTCCCCTCTCCGGTCGGGTCGGGTTGAAAATTTATTTCGCGGCCCGCGCGGACGCTTTCTCGGCCGGCCGATCCCTTTACACGATTTTTCGATTCAATTTCCCGATATAGCCACGATGAAATCGCACACCAACAGGTGGACAGGCTGGCTGGACCGCACCGGCCATCCATCCGCACCGGATCCAGTTGCGCGTGCGTGCGTGCGTGCGTTTTTGCTGGTGTGTTCTTGCGCTTGCTTCGATTTTGGTCCGGCCGGTGAAGCGGCCACACCTGTCCACCCATTTGGAGTGCGTTCGAGGGTCGAGATGGGTGCGATCGGTCGCGTCCGTTTTTGGGGCCAACCGGATACGGCTCCGTACCGAAACCAGAAAACCGGGTTTTCCGCCGCCCTCCGTGGGTGCCTTTTGACGAAATCTCGACGCCGTTGGAAAGTAGGGCCGGGGTTCCGTTCCCGCGTGCGTTTGCGACCTTGGTCCCGGGTGATCCGCTGTCCTGTATCCGTCACCCAGTTCCTCGTCAGCACACTTTCTTCGGGCCATCTCTGCCGCCGACGGGGTCGCCCAGCAGCGCGAAGATCCTGTTCCATTTGCTGCACCCGCGAGCTTGGTGACGTATTTGACAAGCACGTCAACGCTTGTGCTATCACCTCTCAATCGCTATCTCTCTCACTCTTTCGGCAACGCCTCGAAGAACGCTTGCTTGCTTTCCGCCAGCGTTTACACAAAGGATGGATTTGCAGAACAAACACGACTCAGAACTTAACGCATTCAAATGTACGCACACACTGACGGCTTGCCGAGTGCGGTTTGCTTTCACCCGCACCTCTTCCCACTCGTTCACTCGTTCTCTCCCCCTCCGGCGACACCCACGAACGCAAGAGTGGATGTTTTATCATTCTTCTTGTGATCGCATTTGGCTTCTGTGCCTGAGGGAAACGAAGATCAGTGTTAGTAGCGAGCTGGTTGGTAGAAGGTTTTTGTGTGTGTTTTGATTTCCGAGCGCTTCCAGTCAGTTTGTAACACAGCCGGATACCAATCGTAAGTGATTTGAAGCTTTTCGATATTCTTGGTTACTTTCAGTATTGAAATACGCCGTCATGGCCGACTCGTCATGCACGGCAAGTGTGTTGAAGGTTAGCAAAAGAGGGTTCCGTGCTTCGTACGACGTAATTCTGATCGGTTTGAGAGCAAAATTGAAGCTTTTACAATCTGAAGCGTTGTCGAGTTTTGTCACCCGAACAAAATGCGTGCTCTGTTGAAGTTTTTGCATGTGCCTCAAAATGTAACAAAAGATTTTTTTTCGATCTTTTGTAATATACTGCCTTTGTCTCTCTCTCTAGAAAAAGAGTTTTTTCTGTCTTCCTTTGAGTCTCCTCGCCCGATCGTAAATAAAAGTGTGATCAATTAATTGCTATTGTTCAAATAATTTCCGCTTCCAAATAAAACGCACACGCTTCCAAACCAAACCAAACCAAACCGAACAAAAAAAAACACACACACACACAATACATTGCCGCCACCGCACGGGAGGAAAGGGAGAAAACAGTCTAATCGCTCTGCAACTCTCCGCGCGCCGGATGTTAATTGACGTTTCGAAGATAAACACGTAAAATCAGCAAAAAAAAACAGCATCGGCAAAGGGCGAGCGACCGGGCGGCTGGGTGGCCCCTTGCTTTGCACCGGAATTCCGCCCCGTCAGCCGGGTGCTCTGCATCTAGGGTTTCGGTTTTCGATTTTTAATTCGTTTTGTGACGCGTGATCGTTTGTGTGAGTGAGTGTGTGTGTGTGTGTTGCGTAGTTCTCTCTCTCTCGCTCGCGCACTCGCCCCAATCACCGCTTTGCCGCTTTCGAGCCCGAAAATATTGGCGATACGATCAGGCCAATAATTTAAACAAAGTGCCGGCGCGCGCGTGTATGTGTGTGTGTGTGGGTCTTCCCGTAAGGAAAGGGAGAAAAAATGCGAAGGAGAAAGGCGCTTCCTTTGGAGAAAGGAGCGAGGGAGAAATGAACAAACAAACAAACAAAACAAAAAGGCCCCAATCTCATTCACACCGCACCCGGTGGGTGAAACCTCGTGGTGGGTGGTGGGTGCGTGTAACGGGCGTCCGAAAATTGAAAATGATTTGCTTCATTTGTTTTCGCCAATCAAATAAAACTGTACAAACATTACGCTGATTGCCCGGTGATCGCCACGTGTTTTTACGTGTGTTTTTTTTTTTACTACAAACACCCAGCAAACGCCATTGAAAATCGATACCGGGAAGCGAAAGTTGGGTAGTTAGTGGTTTTGATATAGTTTTTTTTTTGGTTTTTTTTACTACACTTTTATAAACAATCGCACTCCCCGCCGCTATTGGGTTGATTGTTCGGAGCGTTTGTTTAATTTGATTGTATTTTCGCATCTCTTACAGGAGGGCTAACATTATGGTCGGAGTGCCGATGGCTGCCCGTGGCGTTGTTTGCGGTTGGTTGGTGCTGGCGTTGCTGTTGACCCTCTGCATCGATGATGCCAGCACGCGGATGCCACTCCGGCGACCTACTGTCAATGACAGGTGCCCGAGGGTAAGTAAGATCTGGACCTGGTCCGCTGATACACCGCCTGGAGTCACCGCCGTATCCTTCTCTTCCCCTCGGCACAGGTGAGGGCGATGCGCAACTTCGGGCTGAACGCGATGATGGGCTCGTGGTACGTGATCCAGTACTTCGCCTCGACGGAGATGTTCCCGGAGTACGGGTGCATGCGCAGCTCGTTCGTCACCTCCGAAGGGTACGTGACGATGAACTTCACGTACGTGTTTCTGGACGACCCGGATACGACGTTCCAGCAGGGGAACATCACCTGGATCATACCGAACTACGGCCAGCCGGCGCACTGGGTTCACGCGGAGAGTAGTTGTGAGTTTTGGGGTCGTTTTTTGGGATCATTTTTTAAGGCACACGAGACACGGAGATACATGACGATCTCCACTCATTTGCAGACGAGGAGGTCTACAACACGTACGTGATCGACACCGACTACCGGTCGTGGGCGCTCATCATGCACTGCGCGGAGAAGACCAAGTCGGAGCGGTACTTGTCCGCGCTGATGCTCGCCCGAGAACAGACGCTCGGCCTGAATGTCATCAACTTTCTGCGGTACATGATACGGTTTCTGCCCCACGGTTGGCACTAGTTTGGGACTAGGGTTTCATCTCGCACCGTCTTTTTTGTTCTCTTCGCAGTGAGAAGCTGCCGCAGTACGACATCAACGTGGAGAACATGTACCCGATACCGCAGGACAACTGCACGCTAGCGGATGGTGACGCGTTCGCTTACTACGGTTATATCAACCACAACTAACTGCCAACAGTATAGCTTGCTCCAGTCTTTATTCTTAATTGAAGGATGATTTAAGACACACAACTTAAAATATAGGTTCCTTCTCTGTGTAATCAGAATACGAAGAAGATATTCCAATGGAGATATCCAAAGATAAGCGTACTGAAATTTGGAATAAAAATATTAGAAAATAAGAGAACGTCCAGTGGATCATGAAATCAAGTTTCCGTCAGCTGCAAGCTGGCAGGGCTAGAATAATCCATTTCCGCGCCATCTCAAGTGCTCCCCGCACGGTGTCCAAAACTCTCGCGGCGTTCCGTCCGCCGGCAGTTCTGGGCAGTTGGCGGCATGATTAGAAATCAATTGATGACTATCGCCCGGCCCGCATCGGGTCGGTTTCGCGCCGTTTTCACCGCACCGTTTGGTGGCCGGGGCGCGTATTTTTGCCAAACCCCGGGGCCGTCGTCGCTGGCCATCCCAGGGCCAGCCGCTGGACGGGACAGACACGCCGTGAAAGTCGCAGCGAATCGCGTGAAAGGAAAGTGTGCACGCGGCGATGAAGAAATTCGTACCGCGCACGGGAGGAGCAGGCCCTGGCCCGCGGCCGAAGATTCCCGGCCCGAAAGGGAAACGGAACCTTCGCCGAACGCTCACACACGCACACACGGGCGATGGAAGTCAAACAGGTACTCCATCAAGTGGCCGTCGGTGTGCGGTTTTTTTTTACTTCTTCGCTGTGCGAGTAATTCTTAACCGGACCCGCGATGCGTTCCACAGCCGGTCCGGATGGGACATTCGGGGAAGAGGAGGGGGGGGGGGAGGTAGCAACAGACATAGCGCACTACTGCCACAAGTGAGATGACAGCCGGTGCCGCTGCTACCGCTGCTGCTCCCGGTATTTCTGTCCCATCTCCCCGACCGCAGATGGGACGTACGAAAAAGTAGTCAAACAAGCGAAGTAAAATCAGCCAGAAGAAGCAACAACGAAAAAAAAAGAGCAGATAGGTACGCGCACGCATCGGTTTCTAACTGCATCCAACAACGGCAGAAACCCTTTCTCGCATTGCTCGCATCCCGTAGTGCACACGGGGCCATCATCCGGCGCGGGTAAAAAAAAGGGACTAGAAAACGAATGCCCGGAGAAAAAGTGGCTCTCCGAAACCGGGTTCGCTTATCGATAAAAATAAAATAATATAACAAGCGCTTCCACCAGCCGTCGATACCAAGCCGGTCAAGCCAGCGACATATCTCTCTCTCTCCCGTCCTCGCCCTCTCCACCCCCCTCGGCCCTTTTGCGTTGCGATCTAGTGAAATTCAATACTGATACACGGAGGCAGATCAACGCGCCATCGGTATCGTGATTTTTGACAGCTCGCTTAAACGTCAAAAAGCGCGGGTGGGTTTTTGTTGGATGGGAATTCATAACGAGTTTGATAGCAGATTATAGCGAGAGGGAGATAGGGAGACGGCGAGAGCGAGAGCGGGCGAGTATCGTGCGGGAATCAGAAGTGCGAGAAGAGAACGGAAGCGCCATTGTCTGTTCAACACCTGCCAAACGGTAGTGCACACGCTCAGAAGACGGCTGTATTTGTAACCTATATTTGCCGCTTGGGACAGTCGGCCGCAAGTAGACCCGAAGGCGACGGGTCGTTTGCGTAATAACTCTCCGCCATCTTCGGTGCAATTTCAGTGTGTTTCGTGCAATGTTTTTTGCTTCTCTCCTCTGCAGCGGCGTGTAGGCGTATGCGTGCCCATGGTCGCCGGTTCCTGGGGAGGTATCCTCCTGGGAAAATCGGTGGCCCGAGAGTTCCATTCATGTCGACTGTCCGAGGGGGCGACCGCGGAGGTCGTGCTTCATCACACTCCGGCTCTCGGCCCTCTGACCTCGATTTCGATCGCGACGGCTCGCACTCTCACTCTTCGCGCACGTGAGAAAGGAAGCGGCAAAAGGTGAGGAGTGGACGGTCAAGCGCATCCGCAACACGCATCTCGCACAGTGACATTCCATCCGACATTTCTCTTTCTCACTCTCTCTCGCTCTCTCTCTTGTTCGCCTTCCAGGTGCGGTTTCCTTCGGCTACCTGCGGCTGCGGTACGGTTGGGCTGTCAGGTAATAGTAGCTGGATCCCCTTTCGGTTTGAACGCATGCCTAGAGTGGTTCTATCCATCCGGTTGGCGTTGCGCGTCTCTCACCGGCAGCAGCAGCAGCAGTAGCAGCAGCAGACGCATGCGAAGGGATATGAACCCGAGAGCGGGGCGAAGGGAATCGAAACCCACACGGCCGGATGGGGCCGCACCGGGGTAGGAATGAAAATATTTGTGACTGATTTCTTTTTTTTTTTTCGCTTAATGGCATTTCTTCTTTCCCTTTCGTTGCGTTCACCCCGCCGGGTGGGAAGATGACTCCGTTCGAAGGCGACCATATTAAAAAAAAACAGCGATCTGCGAGCGGAACAAAAAAAAAACGGAAAAACCGGTCAGAGCCAACCTTCCCAATCCGACACGTGGTGCAGGTTCGGACGTCGGACGTTTGCCCGGCTGGCTGGGGTTTTACGAATAGACACCAGCAGCGGCATTCCATTGTTTGTACCGGACACGGTTTTTGGTCCATCTGTCCCGGATCCGCACCGGTGGCCGCGCATCAAAACAACCCATATCCTGGCCCATCGAACGTCCCGGCGCTGCGTTCTGACTGCTTCGTGTCGGGCCAGCTACTTAACCAGCTTATTGACACACACACACACAGATCATAAACCCCAGTGTACTCAACGGCAAGCGCGCCGTTTCGGTGAAACCGAAAAGTCAATAGCCAACGTTTGCTAGTTGGTTCACGCCATCCGCGCGCTTGTTAATGGAACCGCGTGTTTAGTTTCAGGGCTCACGGGTAACTGGGTCGGGGTGCTAAGAGGTAAACAGAATAGGATCCCATGATGGTTCCGGTGCTTGCTTGGTCGGTTGTAAAAAAAAAAATGCTCATCGAGCTAACCCGTCAAACGTCAAACGATAATTGTCAACATGATGAACAAACTGGCGAGTTCTTGGATTGAAGATGCACGATCTCCACGACACACGTGTAGAATACGAAATATCGCGGTGTTTGCTAAGGGAAAAGTTAATTTTAAGTACGGCACAATACTCCGCTAACTTGGAATGGAATCACTTATCTTTGGGAACCGGAATCGGCGTGACGGATATTATCCGATTGATATCGTTATGTTTCCTTCTCGTGTCGCATTCCTTTCCCGATGGCAACCTGTGGGTTATCACCACGGTGGCGGGGCACCGGGACGGGATAAGCCAAACGCGCCTGTGATAGCCGGTGGAAATTTCGCAGCAGCAAGTAAAATGACGGGACGTTAAGAAAACTGATTTAGCAAGAAACAACCGAACGAGGGACTGAACAGAGAGAGAGAGGGAAGGCTCCGCCGCTCCCAAAACGAAAGCAAGACAAAAGGCGAAGAAGTGAAACAGCAATGAAAAGAACGTAAAGAAACAGCTCCGCAGAAAGCCGAATCGAAAAAGGGAAATGAAGGCCTGGAATGTACGTGTGTGTGCAGAAAAAAAAGGTAAAGAAGGGAAAACAGATAAATGGGAAGAATTAAAGGTAGGAATGAGAAGTAGTGTGTATGTGTGCGTGAATGTGTGTGTGTGTGTGTGTTGGTGAGAGAGAGAGAAAGCGCAAAATAGCTGCAGGGAAAACATTCACATGAGTAAAACGGCAACAATAAACTTTTGGTGAAAAGGAGGTGTTTGCGCTAGGGTCCGCACGAAGGATGTCAACCTACTAAAAGTGATACACCGCGAATGGGCAGGCGGCAGCGGTGAAAGAGAACGATGCGAACGTGAAACAGAGAGCGATAAAAAAGCTCCCGGGTTGCAAAAAAAAAAAAAACGCAAACGAAACAAAAATAACACCCGAAAACAAAATAGCAAATAAAACCGAACGAAGGGCGTGCGAACGAGAAGCAAAACGCGAGCAGGCGCGAAGAAACGATGAGAGGGAAAACGCAAAATTGGCAAACATTTTGCGCGAAGAAAGTCCCTCCAACCTTCCTTTCCTTCCCTCGCCTACTACCTCTCCCGATCGTCACAGTTCCCGCGCGTGCAGCGTGTGTGCCGAATAAAGATATATAAAACACGCAAATAACACTATCACTCAAAATTGGCACTTTCCCAAAAAATGACAGCCGAACCGGGAGCCTGTTGTTTGGTGTTTCTTTCCTTTTTTTTTTTTCTTTTGCCGCCAGTCGGCGTTGTTGTTGCTGCTCTGGCCGAAGACACACCCAGCGCGGAGCTGTTCTGAGGAGCGCCCTGTATCCTTTGGGCATGAAAGTTGCGTTCGGGTTTCGGGCGAATGAAAGGTTTCACGCACGTGCCATGCGAGGCCTCTAGAATGCGGTGTCCATCGGATCCATCGGAGGAGTTGAATTTCTCCCGCTTTCTTAACATCTCGCATGCGATCCTCGTCCGCTAATGGTTATTTAAAACACCAGTGCTGCGTGGTGATTCAGCGCTGGAAGCGATTCCAACGAAGCCCGAATGTATCTTCCCCGGCACTGTATGTCCGAAACGGTTCCAAACATCGCTAACCAAATCTCGATTCGGTGATGGCGGAGTACGAAATCTCCCTCTTCGAAGGCTTTGCCATTTGAAATTCAAGAAATGAAATACTGTCTCATGAATTCTTGATGCTCCCGCTACGTCCAGACTGGCTCCTGATGCTCCTTTCCAAATCGCCGGGTTGGACGGCCAAGTGCGGTCCGCCATTGTTCACCACCCGCATTATGCGATGGCCTCAAAACACTGCACGGCACCGGGTTCCGATCCCATACGCACCAACCGGTCCGGCAGTGTCCCCCGGAACCCATTATCAGTGTGCAGCGATCCGGTGGCACAATTAAAGCAAATGAAAACACCTCGCAAATAACAAAACCACGCACACGTCCTGGGCTGCAAGCGTTGGGAAGCAATGGCGGAGTGCAAAAATGAAATGAAAAAAATGTATATAGAAAAAACACTCCAGTGAGCAACCGGTGGAATTCTAATTGGTCGAAAGTGGTCGCCGCGTGGTCGTGGAATTGTTGGCGGGGTGTGCCCGCCTAACGGTGCCGGGACATGGTTTTTCGCCAACTTGGCGGAGCAGCAGAGAAAAACGGGTCATACTGCAGGCGTGCGCACGTTTGTTTTATGGCTCTTCTTTGTGTGTGTGTGTGTGTGTTTTTTTTTATTTTATTTTGCTGCAATCAATCGCCGCGAAAAGCTGGGGGAAATTTGGGGGGAAATCGTACGTAAAATCATCATTCCAAAAGCGTCCCCAGCGGTGCACCTGGGAGACAACGGGACGTGGCTCTCAATCAGGTCGCTGGCGCACCGCCGTGGAGCAAGTTACGGATGCCGGATCCGTTCGGATGGGCGACTTTTTGCCCGGGTCAGCCATGCCGGGGACAACATGGCCGCGTGTGCGGCCATGTGTGCTCGTACGGCTCAATTAATGGCGGCGGGATTAGGTCGATAAGCATGGGGAGTTCGGATGCGTCTAATTAGCGGTGGCGGTTGAGGAGCAGGTCCGTGCGACGGTAAGCTAATCAGCGTGAGAAGCAGAGCCGACCAGACATCGGTCCGGACTGGTCCTGACGGTTAGTCAGGAGGAGTCGGAGGCACCAGCGTTATTACTGACGTTCGTGAGCTTCCAAGTCAAGGTCAATTTCCCGTTCTTTAAACCGATGTTCGTCTCCAATGTAATGGAGGTTTCGCTCCCGCTGGAAGATCACCAACGGTTACACCACTGACCGACATTCAGTGTGGGAGAACAAGAACGCAACCTTGCTCCACTTTCTGAGCGAGATTCTTCTGCCCGTTCTGTCTTCTGCGTCCGGCTCGTGCTACGCCGCAGTTATTCTTCTCTCTCCCCTTCTCCCCACCCCATGCGCACTCGACTTTCCCGTCGCAGGTGTGCGTAGTGAGAGCAAACGGCAAATCGACACCTACCGACCGAGACATTCCGGGGAGTTCAGGTGACGGCGAAACGTCTCGGTCCTCCACCTCGCCCCGGGCCCCGGGAGCCTCTCAGAGGAAGCTGCTTCATCTTTCCCGGTTTCTCACGCACTCGGCACGCGCTCTCTCACTCTCCCCAAGAAACAGTGCAAGCTTCGCTCCTCTCCCTCCGCCTTCCTCTCCCGCGGGGGGTTCGACCAGTTTTGGGCCTTTTGTGAACGAACGGTGCGGCACGTCGTAAGCGAAACGTCCGTTTCGCTCACCCGCAAGAAGCGCCGGGGCTGGATGGGCCCCAGGTTGGGCGAGAGTCTGCAAACCGTTCGCAGCCTACCTGAAGAAAAGAAAGCCCCGAAGATGACCTACCGACGAGAACGAACAAGCGAACACGCGGGCGCTCTCGCTCTGGCGCGTGCGGGGAATGTACCTCGAACGAGAGTTTCGGTTTTGCTTTCTATCGTCGGGGAGGGGCGGGGGAAAGGTGAGGGGATGACCGTAGCGCAGTTTGCCCTCGCCATCTCGCCGAAGCCGAAGAAAGTGGCCGCAACAGCGACAGCAACCAGGACCCTCGGGTGCGACAGAGACGGGGACAGTGGGACGGAGGGAGATGAACAAAAGGCGAACGCGGCCGGGAGAAGAAACCGGCTGGCTGGGAACGTGGCCCGGCGGGGTGGTCCATACATCATCATCTGCGAACTACTGTGTGATCCACACTATAACGCTGCAAGCCAACAGGTGAATCAAACATTCTGCCATAGACAACCGTCGTGTTCGGACGCGCCCGGGCTACTAGATCGATTCATCTGATCCCCTTTGTGTGGCGGAGCGTTCAGTCACGCACACCTGCAGTACCCGCCGGTGTACTAACGTCCCACCGTCATCGGATGCTGTGACAGCCGGTAACCGTTGGCGAGAATAGTGTTCGGTTTGTTTGTTTTTTTTTTTTTTGCTGTTGTTTTGTTTTACATTTCATCCGGATTTGACAGTTCTCGGTGAACAGAGTTCCCGGCGGCGAGTGACAGTTCTAGAAACAATTCGATAAAAAAACAACAACAAAAGCACGTGCGTTTCGCGCCGAGTGTACGCGCTTTATTTTTGGTGTTTGTGCGTGTGTGTGTGTGTTTTTGTTTTCGTTACAAGCGTCCTGTGAGCTAGTTAGTGGAGCCACCCCGCACCCGTCCGTCGCACCGGTGTATCGCGATATTTCTCCGCAGTTAGTAGTGCAGCGTCTGCGAACAGTTGGTGACGTTTCTGGACGTAAGGCTCCGGACGCTTCGTGTCCAAGTAGTAGACCAAGTAGACCCGCTAGTGCAGTGAAGTGTGCTCGAGTGCTGACAACCCGTCGTGCGACCAGTGCTCGAAACGCCCACCGCCAGTGAACGTATAACAAGGTGAGAAAGAGCAAAAAATGGAGAGAAAAAAACCGAAAGAGGGCGAGAGATCGAAAGCATGCAAGGTGCATGCCTGTTTCCCCCAAAAATACTCGTCTTTCCCCCTTCCCCACCTCCAACAAACTTCTGTGTTTCAAAGCTGCAGTGTTCAAAGTTCGCGACATGCTCCTGGCCAACTCCTGACGCACGTAGGACCAGTCCGAAACAGGGACACCAGCAGCAGCGGCACTCTTTCGTCTATCAAACAACTCAAGCTCCCGTATCCGTTAACTCTGCCTTCAACCAAAACGAACACGGAAAAATAATTAAACAAAAAAAAAACTGACGCAGGTCGCTGCCCTTGAACAGTGGCTGTGGCCAACCCTGCGCTGCCTTCACCATCTCCGCAGGTGTCGGTCTAGGGGGCAATTTGCACGCATCGGTCGCACGACTTCATTATCTTACGTGTGGCGATGAGAACTCCTTCCTGGGGTCCCGTTTTTTGCTCGCGATAACAACCACGGGAAACGCTCTGCATGGGTTGGCGAGGAATGGAAGAGGGGGGGAGGGGAGGGAGAGAGAGAACTATCGAACTCCTAGAGGGAACCTATCAATGGGGCTTTTCTTTCAAGCTGGAAAAAAAGAAACGATGTCGTGGAGACGGTGACCTGCTGCACTGTTTGTAATTTTATTCGTGATTTTTTTATTGTCGTTTTCGCCTGTTTTGCACGCAGGAAAGCGAATCAATTATGGGACGCGTCCTTGTGGCATCTGGAGGAAACCGATCTTCCTTAACCGCAACCTGGTGCACCTGTCAAATAGAGGCCAACAGAGAGAAAGAGTTAGAGAGAGAGCGAGAGAAAGAAAAAAACGAAACCTCCAAATTAGGTTTCCGTTTTTTTTCGGGCGCTCGCTAGAAGAACAGCAAGCAGAAAACAATCAGGTTAATAAGTTGTGGACCGATACGGATCCGTTCCACCCATCAGCGAGCGTGAAGCGCATCGTGTACGCTAAAAATTCCGAGCTTGATTAAAATCGGCTGTTTAACGTTACCACCAGAAGAAGGCCTTCCGCTTTGGAGCGCATTTGTCGGTGCCGCTACCGGTTACTGCAGCCACCACCACCACCACCACCACCACCACCATCACCTTTCACCGCTAGCTGGAGATCATAAATAATATATTATACGCGTGGAATGCTGTGGAAAACGAATCAGCGCTCACACGGTGCGCGGGGGAATTATTTTTTATTTTTTATTTTTTTGAGGTTAGGTTCGTTAATTTGTACTTCCGCGCCAGTAACGGACTTTGACGTTATGGCGCGGGAACACACACACACACGCACACGCAGACACTAGCACCTAGAAACACAACACGTAGGTGGTTTGCGACTTTCGCCTCCGGAGGGTTTTTTGGAGTCTCCCATCCAGTGACTCCATCGCAGCTACTCTTACGTCTTACCGGTGATGGCGTCGCGTGTGCCATTTTTTTGTATGCATCAAGCGATCTTCTTCTTCTTCTTATTAAATTACAGCAAAAATGATCCAAAGGTCCGCCATTTCTATTCTCTTTTTATATCTCCGCTTGACCTGAGCAAACTTTTTTTCCAAGAAGACGTTTGAAACGTTTGATTGATGGCGCTGCCGGTTTTTTGGTGGTTGATGCGCTGTTGATCGAGTTGCTCGGACATCTCGGAGCTCTAAACACACAACACACTCGCACATTTCACGTTCTTTATCCTTCGTCTCTCTCGCTCCCTCTCTCGTTCTCTCTCTTGATGGTAGTAAATTGGAAAAATAAACAAGAAGTTGAATAGCTAAATCCAAATCTTTTAGCTATGCCAACATCTTGCCAAGTTGCCAATTTGAGTGAACGCGGCCCGCGTCAGTGGGTTTTGAATGATGGTCTGCCCGGGTACGGTTCGGCTCCGGTCGCCTAGAACGTTTGTCGCCGGTTTCCGTGCGGTACGGTTCGCTGCTCGCCGCAAACTGATCGAACCGTCGTGCCGGTGTTCCGCAGCAAAACGTTGGCCACGGTTTCCCGGGCACGGTTCCTTACGCACCCGGCTCACGTCCCGGCCGGGTCGCCGGAGGAAGCTCTGAAATTGAATGGAATAATGGGCCTGCATTACGCATGCAGCGGGCGTGCGCGAACCAACCGAACCCCCCACACACACACACACTCACACGCAGGAATCCCATACTCGGAGTCGAACCCGAAACCCGTGCCCGTGCGCGATTAGCATGCATAGGTACCCGGTGCCCGTCGCGTTATTTTATTTTATTTTTTTTCTTGGTAGCAAAAGGAAGCTCGACTTCCTGTGCTGCGCGCTTAATGTGCGCTTCTGTCCGGGCATGAACACGTACACGGCGGCGATCGGGGTGTCGATTGGTGCCCGATTAGCTATGCCCAAGCATGGATGTGGCGGTGATTCGGCGATCAGCTATTCCGCCGGGCAAGGCTTGGCCGGCGGTGGCAAATGGGTTTGTTTTATTTGGACAATGCGTCAAACATGGGCTTCAAAATTACCTCAGAGACCTGAAGCACTAAGGTGAAAAATTTATTTTTTTTAAACGTTATAGAACATAACTGCTCCAAAGAATAGAAAAACTACTCCAAACGATGCCCGATATCGAAAACCTGCAGTGAAAGCGCCCATTTCAGGCGCAACTAAATCAAAAGACTTCAAGTGGTAGATAAGCGACGAACTCCCTCAAAACTCCCGCCAATGACACACTCCGACCGCAGGGCGTTGTTGTGCCACCAAAAAAAAAAAAGAAAAAAGCAAAAAAACGTCCCTTCATTCCTCTCAAAAGAGAGAGAAACAAAAAACCAACCCACCATCGATCGGATTTCAGACCTACTTTCCGAACCCATTTCCCTCCAAACAAACAAAAAAATGATAATAAAAGTATCCCGATGAAACGAAAGCCACATTCCAGCAAGATTTGGGCGCGCTCGGTGACGCCCGTGGTCGATTCGCACACGGTCCGTTTCCTGGCCTACCGTCTCGACGCAATAGATCTACTTGTTTCCGCCGTTTCGCTTTCGGGAGCGGGAGAGGGAGATTTTCGGGCAACGAAACCCGGCCGTAGCCCGCAGGCTACTACCCGGCCGGGTTTTGGGCAGCAGCCTCCGAAACGCCTCCGGGCCCTGTGTTTTTGGCAGATCTCACCGTCGCCATTACGGGCGGATATCCCGCGTGCTGCCCGGGAAGCGGTCTCGGCGGGCGGTCTGGGGCAGAAGGCTGACGGAAGGCCTTTCACCCGGTTTCGCTCAACCCCGCGGACCATCTTCACAAACCCGCCGTGTAATGGATAATCGATTAGCTTCCGATTAGGAAGGTATACTAACAAGTACGAATCGAACCTGTCGAGTAGTCCGTAGGTCCGAGCGGGGGGATTTGCTCAATTTGCATATAATGCCGCATAATAGTGGAAGCTCATCTGCATAATCAACTGCCGACGCGGGGTACCCAAATACGGTTGGAAGAGTGCCAGAAATGGCAGAAAGCGCACGCACCGCAACGCTTGACAGATTTCGTTTTATTTATTCGCTACACCCGCACCGCAACCTCTCTCTCTCTCTCTCTCTCTCTCTCTCTCTCTCTCTCTCGCTCTCGTGCAGCGCAAACTGCACACGCTCCTGACCACCTGTTACACCAACGCGCGCCCTCTCTCTATCTCTTTTTCTTTCTTTCTCGCTCACGCAACACGCGCTGCTCAGGAACACGGACCAGGCGGAGGAAAAGAAGAAGATTGGGCAGGATGCGGTTGACAAGACTGTTCTACTCGACGTTACTGATAGGAATACTGCAGGTAGGTGGCTCTCAAGCTCACGCTCACTAACGTCACCGTTCATCACTCACATCCGCCATCGTCCATTTCACGATCTCACCAACAACACCATCGCGAGATGCTACTCAGCTCACCTCACGCTGTGGGGCTTGGCAACTGTTACAACGGAGCGCTAACTCCTCCACTCCTCACTCGTTTGTCTCCTTCTCCTCCTCCTGCTACTCCTCCTACTCCCCTTTAACGTATCACTAGCAGACAGCGACGGTGACAAGCAAATACCAGCGCCAGATCGCGTTCTAGGAAAACCAAAAAAAAAAAAAACACGCCGTACATCGGTGCCAGAACAGACCGATTTCAGTGTTGTTTTTTTTGATTTCGGCCTTTTGTTGCTGCTTGTCATTTCGTGGAGAGTGAAAAAAAAACATCCTCCAGATACGTGATAGCGAGTGCGATTTTTATCCCTGTCTCGTTCGTCGAATATTCGAACCCGACCTGGCCCCTATTTGGGGCATGTCACGTTCGTTCGGCGCTTGGAGGGTTGCTTGGGTGTCACCGTGTGAGAAAGCAGGAGCCGTGAAATCATTTCCACTCTCCAGCACCACGTGGCCAAACCAACGTCCCTTGACGTCAAGTGGCTGTCAGATGTCCGAGAATCGGTTCTTCCGTGCGTCGCCCCGTACGACCTAATGTACGGCGGAGAGATGAACGGACACCGTGGATGGGTAGGAGGGGGGAGGGAGTCATCGAGCATCTGCTGCACGCTGGAGAGTTGTCCACTTTCTTTTCGCTCCGGTTCCCCCGTATCCCGCCCGCTTTCGAATGCTATCGCTCGCACACATAAGTTGTCTCGTCTCTTTTTTTTCGTTTCTCGTGTCGAATATGTGTGTGTGTGGCTGTCCGTTCCCTCTCACTTTTTTTGCCCCAAAACCGCCCCCCCCCCCCCCCCCCCCCCCCCCGAACAGCCGGGGTGAAGGGAGCGGAATATCTACCGGCGCAGCTCAGCTCAACGCCCGTTTCGTCCGACGTCCGAAGATGGCCGAGAAAGTGCGAGAGCGAGAGTGCGCGAACCTCCGAGACGGTCCGAGGTTTATGATGCTCTGCCGGTGGCCCCCCGGTTGCTGTCCGGGTTGACAAGCGGGCGAGCACGAGCGGTCCGGCCGGGGAAAGCGATACGACGGGCAGGCACGGACGCAAACGGGGCAGAAGCCACCAGCGTGGCACAACAAAAATGCACCACAAACCGAAGGGAAAATCCCGATAAACCCCCCCCCGGCACTATAGCTTTCGCCCAAATCCCCCTGTGCCGAATGTGTGTTTGCCTCAGGTGCCTGTCGCCGGGACCTCCAAGCGGCTGACATGGGGTCGGTGTTTTTTTGTTTTATTTTGTTTTATTTATTTGTCGCATCCGATCCCGGGATATCTTTCTGACCTCGAAAGCCGCCGCTCGGCGAGGAAGCAAGGGCGAGGAGGGAAGGGGGTGAGAGGCATTTTTTATAATCCCAACCATCCGGAACCGGGAATAAAATGTAGGTTTGTAAACCTATCGCCGGCTAAGCGGAACTTCCGCCAGTTCCAGTAGTTTGATGTGGTCCAGCCTTGGCCGATATCTCCCAACGCACCTCAGACTTTCGCCTCCCAATGACAGCTGGGGAAAAGATATCAGCGCAACTACGAGCTCTTACGGTCAAGCCTAGCTTAGGTAGGTGTTTTCGAAAAGTCTTCGCAATTTATTCTACGTAGACAACTCATGCTTCGCATGGTCCGGAAAGAAATATCCGAGGTCTGATGTCGATGACTTCACGTCCGGTACGCATTTCAAGAAACTGTGCGATCCGATAACATCAGATTCGTGTTAGAATGGTGGCTTTATTTTAATTTCACTTACAACTTCACCCAACAACATCTCCCTCTGCTAAAACTTCTATTGCTCCACGAGCCGGTTCCTATCAGACGATTCTTTCACTGATATAGTTTCTCGTACTTCGCGCTCTCCAGCAATTAACTCGCGTTTAAGGATCCACCAGCAACAAAAACAAAAAAATAAAATAAAAAATAAAACCGCAAACCCCGTCCCAGGGCGACCATTTTTGGCAAACCTCCCCGCGCGAGCGTGTGTGTGCGTGCGAAATTCCCTCCAGGGCAACGACAAGCTTTCTCCTCCCGTGCTGTATTTAAGGGCTGCTGGCTGGGGCCTGCCCTCGTCGATAATTCCGACGCTCCGGGCAGTGAGACTTTGGGTTGGGAAAGGCGCGCGAGAAATAGCTGCCCATTTTGTAGTTGCTGCTGCTGCTGCTGCTGCCTGCCTGCCTGCCTGCCTACCTGCCTGCCGTTGTTGAGTTATTGCTTGTTTGCGGTGGTCTTCATTATCATCGCTCGCGCGTCTTCGCGGCTTCGTATCAAACCGCCACCAAACCGTTCGCCCGTCATTGTCGCCCGTTAACGTCCGCCGTTGACCTATTTTCGCACGATTTCATTTTCTTTTCCATGCCTTTCGTTGTTGCTGTTGTTGTACTGGTTTTTTTTTTGGGTTTTGTTTTTTGTTTTTGTTTTTGGTCGCTTGCTCGCCAAACCAAACCGGCTGCGGGTGCTAGGGCTATGGGCAGATCCTGTCTCGTTCATTCGGAGCCAACGCCGTGTGTTCTTGGCAGCGCTTCCCAATCCTGCCACCATTCTGATCCGGCTTCAGGACGCGCCTTTTCACCTCCACCCACCAGCACTCCCC
>KI915047.1:3676443-3703297 GCA_000473445.2 Anopheles farauti | reverse complement strand
CTCCAGCAGCAGTAGTTGCTCCTCCGGCAGCAGTTGTTGCTCCTCCAGCAGCAGTTGTTGCTCCTCCAGCAGCAGTCGTGGCTCCTCCTGCTCCACCTCCAGCAGCAGTAGTTGCTCCTCCGGCAGCAGTAGTAGCTCCTCCGGCAGCGGTCGTGGCACCTCCAGCAGCAGTAGTTGCTCCTCCAGCAGCGGTCGTAGCTCCTCCAGCAGCAGTTGTTGCTCCTCCAGCTGCGGTCGTAGCTCCTCCAGCAGCAGTTGTTGCTCCTCCGGCAGCAGTAGTTGCTCCTGCAGCAGCAGTAGTTGCTCCTCCAGCAGCGGTCGTAGCTCCTCCAGCTGCAGTTGTTGCTCCTCCGGCAGCAGTTGTCGCTCCAGCAAGTGTTGTTGTTACAGCAGCAGTAGTTGTGCCTCCGGCAACAGTCGTAGTAGGCTGAGCAGTGGTAGTCAAAGGTACAGTTGTCGGGAACGTAATGGTTACTCCACATGTCGGAGTAGTTGCAACCGGATAGCTGTACCCCGTCGGTGGTGTGGGTGCTAGAACGCTGGTTACGTAGCGAAGCAGCTCCGCATTCTGCCCGCCACTGGTGCTCAGCGAAAACAGTGCCACGCCGCCCAGATTGTTGGATTTGGCGAAGTTTAGCTTAGCGTCCACTCCGGCGAACGTGTTGAAGACGTACGCCAACGTGTTGCTCGACGATATACTTTCACCGGCAGTGGTAACCTGCACACCGTTCCTCGTGGAGAACAAGAGTGCCTGGAAAGAAAGGGGAAGAAAGCGGATGGAAATCCCGACATCATTCCGGCGTGCTGGCTACCACAGCCGGATCCGCCACGCTTACTTGACAGTATGTCGCCAGCGTCGTCCTCATGGTGCCGGACGAGCCGAACTGAGCCGCCATAGAGACGGTGTATGACCGCGCGTACATCGGTATGCCAAGAATGATGTTCCCCGGGCTGAAGCCTTTGATGACCCAACGGAAGAGGTTTTGGTACTGCAGCGGGGAAGGGAAGAACAAAAGACGCGGCTCAACGCGGGATGGTTTCGTTTGCGTTCGCTTTTGGCGGACCTAAGACTTACGATCGTTTTCGACATATCGTTGAACGGTGCGTTCATAGCGAATAGTGGACTGTTCGGGTGGACGGTCGAGGTTAGCGTGTCGTACATGTCGTCGTACGTGCGCAGCACGTTGAACGGTAGGTTCGGCAGGGTAGGATTGTAGTAGATGTCCGAGAAACGGAGCGAGTCCCACGGCAGGGAGGTCGCAAGCGATAGCGAAGCCGCACCAGCTGCAGTGAACAGCTGGGCCATGAAGTTCGAGTAGCCCGCCTGGAATGGTGGATTGGCGAATAAAGAAGAACAGGGAGCGTGCTGGAAGAGTTCGTGGGATGGACCGAACTTACCGCCTGTGACACGGTGAGCCCGCTGAAATCGATAAAGATGCCGACACAGTTCGGGTACGACTTGACGAACGCGACGAGCGCATTGATGAAGTTGGCCCGGATCGTGGCACTGGCCAGCATGTTCGCAACCGTCGTGTCCGTTCCGGCACCGACGACCGCCAGGTACGGCTGAAGGTACGGGTAGGCAACCCGCCTATCGCAGAACGTCGGTAGCAGATCTGTGGACGGTGGCGTGTGGTTATTACCGGCTATTCGCTCACTTACTCAAAGGCTGCTGGAACCGCTGGACAGGACTACTCACTGAGCACGGTTGTTTGCGGTGTGGTGGCGGTCGTGACGTACCCAACCGTACCGCTCGCTCCGACGCGCAGCGTCTGCAACACCGCCTGCGAGCAGAGCCCAATGGCGGTGTTGAGGGTGTAGTTGGCCACACCCGCGAGACACACTCTCGACTCTGAAAGCAGCGGAGTAGAGGGGTATATGTAGTTTTGTTTTTTGGTTTTTGGGTCGCCAACGGGCTGGCGGTGTTTTTTTTTTTTTGGTTTGCAGATGGGTTTATTGAAGAGCTATTTGATCGGACGACTGGAACAGCTGCGCTGGAGCTAGGAGCTAGGTTTACTCACCCGTTTTCGCTACATCTGACCGTACGATCAGGGCTGTGGAGTAGGGTGAAGATCGTTGGTGAGAATGTGAGTGTATACGGCACCGGACGCTGCACGCCACCAGCTAGAGCACCAGAGACTTACCACCGAACGACAGCATTAACGTCACTATCAGCGCCGGCGGCGCCGCCCTCCCTGAGGACCACATCATCCACCGATCACTTCACCGATCACTCTTAGCACTTCGCAAAATCTAAACTAGTCTAAACTCCTATCTCCTTTCTATCGGTTCGTTGTTTTTTTTTTTTTTTTTGATACTCTTGCTATCAGTATCGATCCTCTACCGCAAAACAGCACATCCCACCAGGACGCGTGCGAAGAAAGTAACTGGCATGGCGCCCGGTCCGGAGCCTTTTATTTGCTCCTGCCGACCGGCGCCCACACACACACACACAGGCAGCACTAAAACGCTGGCCCCTCCCGGAGGCTGGATGCGAAAATCGAAAACAAATGCCTCCGGTGAAGGTCGTGCATCGGTGCCGAAAACGCAGCTGTATGTACAAGCATGCGGCGACCTGCTGCTGCAGCGTTCCTGGCCAGGCGTCTAAGAGGCGCTAGCGTGCGTGTACACGTTCTGGGCTTTGCCACGTTTGTCGCTGGCACCGGGGATCGAGAAGAAAAAGAGGTCAGTTTCAGTCGGTTGTAATTCGCGAATTCGGCTACCGGAGCTGACACGGCGGGAGGGAGGGTGGGCTTTTTCGGGGCCACTGTGTATACAGCCGGTGCAGCCGGTATTCAAATTTGCTGAATCGCGCTCAGGAACTATAATCATTGGCCGAGTATGTTCCCCATGCCTTTGCACCATGCGTGTCTGTGTCGGGATTTGTGTGGTGATGGAGAAGAAATGCGATGCAATAGCTTGGTAGATTTGTAGGCCAAGAAGCTCTAGGTCCGAGGACCAAGTGTTAAGTTACTCCACTACCATTTTCGTATCAGGTTGACATCTACTACAACGTTCTCCGTCCTCTCTATCTCTCTTTCCTCCCTGGATGCAATGGCTTTGCAGATATGTAGACCAAAAAGCTCCTCGGTATAGAGGAATGTTGGAATTCGGACTTCTGTTCGAACTAGGACCTAGGACCAACTGTTGGGCTACTCCACTGCTATTTTCGTATCAGGTTGACAGCTACTACAACATTCTCCGTCCTCTCTCTCTCTCTCTCTGGATGCAATGTCTTCATAGATTTATAGACCAAAAAGCTCCTCGGAATGTTGGAATTCGGACTTCTGTTCTAACTAGGACCTAGGACCAACTGTTGGGCTACTCCACTACCATTTTCGTATCAGGTTGACATCTACTACAACGTTCTCCGTCCTCTCTCTTTCTCGTTCTCCTCTCTGCTAGCTTACGGTGGCCGAAGATCCGGTCGAGGTGGTGAAATCGGTCAGTCCCGGCGATGAGGCATCGAAGCGTGATGGCAACTCGGACCAGGTGGCGCTGGAGTCGGTCGACCAGGATCTGCAAGGATCCGCTCCGGTGCAGTCCTACCCGCAACATCTTCCCCCACCACTGCAGCACGGACCGGCGGGCGGACCGCTGGCGAAACACGGCCCCGGCCCGCAACACGGACCCGTCCCTCACCATGGACCACCGATCCCGCATGGACCGAGTCGAGGTAAGGGCGAACGACATTCGCGAATCGGCGAGCGACGGACTCTCACGCTCCTTTTTCGGACTTTCCAGCATCGCTAGGACTTGGGCAACCGTTTGGGCCGCCGCCACCGCCACCACCACCGCAAGCTCTCCCGCAAGTGGGCCACGCCTATCACGGTCCGCCGCCGCCTCCACCCCCGCCCGGCACGCTCAAAGCCCAGGCGAGCGAGTTGAGCCCGGAAAAGCTGTACGGGCCGCCGCTGGGCGGCAACGAGCTGTGGTCGTCCCCGCTCCAGGACATGCCGAAGATTGTGTCGCTGGACGTGAAGTGCGAAAAGCAGGGCATGAAGGTGTTCGTGCAGTTTGACAAACCGTTCTTCGGCATCGTCTTCTCCAAGGGCCACTACAGCAACGTGAACTGCGTGCATCTGCCGGCCGGGCTCGGCAAGACGTCCGCCTCGTTCGACATCGGCATCCACGAGTGCGGCACGGCCGGCAACACGGACAACGTGCTGTACAACGGGTACTCCGGCACGGACACGAACGCCGGCTCGTACTTCGAGAACATCATCGTGCTGCAGTACGACCCGCAGGTGCAGGAGGTGTGGGACCAGGCGCGGAAGCTGCGCTGCACCTGGCACGATCAGTACGAGAAGTCGGTCACGTTCCGGCCGTTCCCGGTGGACATGCTGGACGTGATCCGGGCGGACTTCGCCGGCGACAACGTCGGCTGCTGGATGCAGATACAGGTCGGCAAGGGCCCGTGGGCGTCGGAGGTGTCCGGGCTGGTGAAGATCGGCCAGACGATGACGATGGTGCTCGCGATCAAGGACGACGACAGCAAGTTCGACATGCTGGTGCGCAACTGCATGGCGCACGACGGCAAGCGGGCCCCGATCCAGCTGGTCGATCAGCGCGGTTGCGTGACGCGCCCGAAGCTGATGTCGCGCTTCACCAAGATCAAGAACTTCGGCGCGAGCGCGTCCGTGCTGTCGTACGCGCACTTCCAGGCGTTCAAGTTCCCGGACTCGATGGAGGTGCACTTCCAGTGTACGATCCAGATCTGCCGCTACCAGTGCCCGGACCAGTGCACCGATCCGGGCGTGCTGGACGTCCACCACCTGTCGGGCGGACCGGAGCACCAGCAGTACGGACCGCCGCCGCCGCCACCACCACCACCGCAATCGCTCGATGCGCACGTCTTCACCTCGAACCGGAAGCGCGACGATCGGCGAATCCGTCGGACGCGTGCGGCCGGCCAGCCCGACCAGAAGGAGGACGTCGGGCTGAACCGCGTCATCCGCGTCGTCTCGCCCGGTGACCTGACCTTCCCGATCGGGCCGTCGAGCGGCGCGAACGATACGGACGCCGCGACGATGGTGTTTTCCGCGCGCGAGGAAGGCCTCATCTGCATGACGACGCCCGGGTTCACCGTCACGATCGTCGTGCTGCTGTCGATACTGCTCGCCTCCTGCATCACGTCCGCCTTTCTCTGCATACGCCTCAAGCCCTTCTCGTTCGCGTCGCTAGCGGCGAAGGAACGCTCCGTCGCGTTCACCAACCCGCACCTGGCAACACCGGCGGCTCCCGGCGGGCCGAGCTCCCTCGTCAGCACGCTGAAGTCGACGAAGTCGACATCGGCCGCCGGCAGCAAATCGCGCATCTTCTACACCTGAGCAACGCGCACCACATCCAGGACACACCTTACGGACATCTTCTGCTCCATCCTGTTCGACCAAACACACACACACACACACACACACACACACACACACACACACACACACACACACACACACACACACACACACACGCGCGCGCGCGCGCGCGACACACACACACACATACGCAATCCCCAGCTCACACGCACACACGTACTCATCTTACATTTGCGGGCAGTATTTAATAGCATAGAGCGGGCGCTCCCACGCTAGGGGAGACACCATTTTGTTTTTTAGTATAAACACCGTCAGGAAACACGAACACGCAAAACAAACAAAACGACAGCTCGGGACAGCTCTGGTGTGCTGCGGTCGGTTGGTGAAGGGAAGGGGGAGGGTTTTTGTTTTTCTTATTTGCCGATGCACACGTAAACACGGCGAAACGGCAAAACTGACAGCGGAACGCATGCTGACGGACGTACTTAACTTATTGACCCTATTATTTATTATTTATTATGTCGGCGTAGTAATTTATTTACTTATTTATAAACACCACACTTCGTTTCTTCGCGTCGCGCTCTCCGTGAAACGCTTAGCATCAAGTGTTCCAATGGGGGAAGGGGATACGAGGTACTTGCTCCTACTTCTCGACTTTTGTTACTATTCTCTACCGCCTAGTGTCTGGTTGACATTTTAGAAATGTCAGCCTATTTCACGTCCTTCGTCTCCCAAGAGGCTAGACTGCAGGTATCCAAAACGCATGGGATAGTAAACAGCTCACGGTTCACAACTCGATCTGTTACATGGCCAAGTCTTTTACACACACACACTAGCACACTCACTGCTCAAGGGCTAATACATTAGCCCAATTATACAATAATAAACGTCCTCGTTCCTGCTGTCGGCAGACGTACAGGGCGTTGCTAGCGCCGTATCGACTGCCGACCGGCGCTCCTTTAGCTATACTTTCCTACACTCTTACGCACTACAACATGTCTGTGTCTACGGCTCCTGCCGGGCATGTGGCAACGGCGGCAGCACAAGACCATAGGTATCGCCATAGGCGGCAAACAACGATAGGCTCTACGTTATTTTTACCTTTTTTTTTTGTTTTCGTTTTCGTTTTCATTTTTTTACTTTTAACTTTTAACGCAAACATCGATAACACGTAAGGAAACGCGGGAAACGGCGAGCCGATGGTGGTTTGCAGTACTCTTAGGCATCCGCCCATCGGTTCGCTCAAGTGACCGTGCTCTAGTGGTTTAGCGATCTAGTAGTATAACGAGTATTGGCCGGACTCTAGCTGTGTAAAATGTATCATATTACAGGCACTGTGGAGGAGTATGGGCGCATGCCGGCGTTGGTTTTCCCGAGCCTGTCTCAGCATCAGCGCGGGGTGCGGCACCTGTCACCGGTGACAGTTGGTGTAGTGCACCTAGTGCGTCTGAGCGAGACTTGCTCGAAACGCCGCGCATCTAGATGTAACGCGTGTAGGCGCGTTACTTGTAATTTTTAGTAACACAAATAATGTATCGTATAGTGTCGCTAAGCGCGGCTATAATAAGACATCCCATAATGGCAAATAAAAAATCAAGCAAAAAAAAACACACTCACAGGCATCTTTTGTTTTCTTCGGTCATGATAGAGCAGAAAGAAAGCGTACGTAATGTCTAACATTCATGCATAGTGATGTTATTGTGGTGCGCGTTGTTCACCAGTTGCCCGCCCTAGGTAGCCAACACGGTCGCAAACTGTGCAAATCTCGAACGGAGCGAGGGTAAACCAGAACTGTTGTGCCATTTTTGGAGTTGCTACGAACATCTTTTTCAGGGCCGTCCGTCACGGCATTATTAGATGATCCAGGTGAAATGTTGCTTGAAACTTGTGGGAGTGAAGGAGAGAGCGTTACTGAACAAGTGAAGGAGTGCAGGTTGCCAATTTCGCAATATGGCAACCTGAACAAACAGTGGCTCTGGTGGAAGTTTATCCCATTTGAGATGCCGTTGGGTTCTGTTTCGCCTGTAGTTTAGCGAGACATTAGCAACGTCAACAACGAAGCGCCAAAACTATTTCCCGTATCCTCCACCACCTGGCCTGAGATTATTGCGTCGCAAGAAGGATAATTTTCTCGAAATTACGACCAGCGTTCGCAAATATTTACCAGAGAAGAAAAACAAACAAGTAAAGCACGGCGTTACATGCTGCGTTTGCAGACGTTACATAGTTTAGTTCGTGTCTTGACTACGTACCGCCAGATGGCGCTAGACGCTGACGTTTCGATGCGCCGAACTCGGCTGTCATGTCGAGCTGTCAGAATCGCGTTTGTTTATTTTCATTCTACCGGTCATTTACGTCCGGTGTTGCAATCGCGTACCAGTTTTCGAAGTGAACCCGGGGATGGTCAGGAACACTTGCTGCACATAAACAGGACCTTGAGGAAAAGCGTAGAACGGAAATACATACATCAAGCCACAACCCTGCCCGGAACTTCATCCACACACAACACATTAGGCAGCCTACTGCAATGGCACACGTAGTGATTGGTAAGCTTCGATCCTCCGAACCGATTCTTCCCGTTGCGTAACGTTGTGACATTTTGCCCTGTGTGTTTTGTAGGCGGTGGGACCGGATTTATCGGGCGCCGGCTAGCCAAGCTGCTGCTCTCGGAGGGCTACGAGGTGACGACCGTGTCCCGGATGCCCGGCCCGAAGCACATCAGTTGGCACGAGCTGGAAAAGGAGGGCCTGCCGGCAGGGACGACCGCCGTCGTCAACCTCGCCGGCCAGAACGTGCTCGATCCGAGCCGCCGGTGGACGCCCGGCTTCAAGCAGAACGTGTGGAACTCGCGCATCAACACGACGGCCGCCTGTGCCCGGGCGATCGAGCGCGCCACTATCAAACCGTCCGCGTTCGTCAACATCTCCGGCGTCAGTCATTACGCGCCGGGCCCGGTCAAGCACACCGAAGCCTCGCCGGTCACCGAGTACGATTTCATGTCGCGGCTCTGCCTCGAGTGGGAACGGGCGGCCACGCTGTCGGATAACTCGATTTGCCGGCTGGTGCGCGTCCGAAGCGGGGTGGTGCTGGGGCGCGAGGGTGGCATGGTGCAGTCGCTGATACTCCCGTTCTGGTTCGGGCTCGGTGGCCCGGTCGGGGACGGCCGGCACGATCTGCCCTGGATCCACGCCGACGATCTGTGCGCGTTGATACGTTTCGCGATCGAGCGGCCGGAAGTGAGCGGTGTGCTGAACGGGGTCGCCCCGGAGCTTGCGACAAACGCCGACTTTACGAAAGCGTTTGCCGGTGCGCTCGTGCGGCCGGCCGCACTGCCGATGCCGATCTTCGCACTCAATCTCATCTTCGCCCAGGAGCGGGCGGTACTGCTGACGAACGGGGCGAAGGTGGTCCCACAGCGGGTGCTCGAGTACGGGTTCAAGTATCGCTACCCGGATCTGCAGTCCGCCTGCAAGGAGGTGGCACATCTGTTCTAGTGCACCCGGGCCCGGACAGTCGCGCCCATCATCCATCATCTCATCCGATGCACTCCTACCGATTAAGTACTAGACGCTAGTAAATTATGCAAACACACCAAAGCAGCGTGAAATGGGCGAAAGAAACAGGCACGGAAAGAAATGTTGGCAATCATTCGCGTCTTCGCATTTCGTTCGATGATTTCGGCATTAACAAGATCTAACCTGTAAAATTGAGCCGCTCTGGTGTGCGGAGTGAGCGAGCTCTTGCGAAACAAAATTATGCGAACGGCACAACACTAGCGCTTTACTAATAAATTAATAACCCGTAGAATTCATTTAAAAAAAAACAATATAAATTTCACATGTGTTGTGCTGATTCTGGTTGGTCAACTTTGGATTTATTATTCCCTCCCGTCGTTAGCAGATCTGGTTCCAACACCTGTTAACCTTTGCGCCGGCTGCTACTCTTCGTCCGGTGACACCTGCACCGCCACGACTGCCCGCTCGGTCAGCAGCAGCATCGAACGGTTGGCACAGCTCACACCCACTATCTCGCCGGCGTTCTCCAGCGTAACGTACTGCAGCTGACCGACCGCGACCGGTGTCCCACTGCGATGCCGCAAACCGGCACCACTCGCCCCGTAACTGCTGCGGTAGAGAAAGACGCTGCGCTGCGACTCGCAGATCACGCCGTACGACAGGTCCGGCGCGCAGTCGAGATACTTTTGCTGCTGCTTGGCGGCCTGCACGTACCCGAACGTGTGCAGGGTGCCCTCGTGGCGCAGATGGCAACCGTCGGTTGCCGGCGACGGTTGCAGCTGCCAGACGCACGCGTCCACATCGTACCGCAGGACGATCGCGGACGGTTGGTCGGCGCGCAAACGGACCGCGAACAGTGGCGCGACCCGGCCGAGCCAGACGCTGTGCGTGACGGTGTGGTCGGAGGCGATCCGTTCCAGCGTGTAGTACGTGTCGTCCGGTCCGAGGTCGCAGTCCTCGAGCGGCACGTCCAAGTTCGGTGCGGGATCAGCGTGCTGCTCGGTCGGCCCGTCCGTCCCACTCTCGTCCGGTCCGCCCGGGAGGAGAACGGGCCAAATGGCGCCGGGGACGCTTTTCGGTAGCGTTAGCTCGAGCTTGTTCGCGTCCTGCGTCCAGCAGGCAGTGGTGATGTCGATCGTCGCGAACAGCTTCGCCGAATCCACCACCAGCACGTCATTCGCGTACACCTGGATCGACGAATTGGCCGTCTGCCTCACGCGGTATTGTACATCGGCCTGCTTCGCGAACGTCACGCTCAGCTCGTCCTCCGACTGGCTCCACGTGAACGGGTACCGTTCCCACGCGTAGGTCGTTTCGGTCGGTTCCGGATCGGGCGCCGGTTCCGGGTCGACGGGCGCAACCGGATGCAGCGAATCGTGCACGAACCGAAACGGATGATCGCTGGCCACGAGCACCCCGGTCGCCTGATAGTCGAGCGCACAGTAATACGGATAGCCTTTACTCCCGAGCGTTCGCGTCACCGACAACGTCCACTGGCCGCCCGGTTCCGCCTGCACAAGCGTACTCCAGTGCAGCGTTTGTGCTCCATTCCCGTTCGCTTTCACCGCTTCCCCGCGCGCCAGCTGCAGCGTAACGACGTGCAACAAACGCTCGCTGGAATGTACCACCCACCGCGCATCCATCAGCACCCCATCCAACGCGGCATCCTTCACAACCGTCTGCGGTTTCCACTCCCGCCCTCCGCCTCGCTCGCCCGTGTCTAGCACGTGCAGTGTTCCGGTCCCGTCGCACACCAAACACAACCGATCAGATGGGAACGCGAGCGAGCGGTTGTAGCGCTGATCGGCGTCCCGATCCGCCAGCCTCAGTTTGTACACCGCCACGAGCGGCCGCAACTTCCCACAGGAAGGATCACACTGCACGCACTGCACCATCCCGGACCGGTCGATGTAGTACGACTGACCGGCCGTCCACGGATCCGCCACCAGGTGGTTCTGCATGCCGTACAGACGCAGATGGCTGTACCGATGGTCGGACGGAGACACCCGGTCCGGTTGGGTTGATGGCGCCAAATCCGTCCGGTACGTCGGCACCGGATCGAGCGACAGCTTGTACCCATTGTGGTTTCGGTTCAGATACTTCGAGTCTGGCCGCAGCTCGATGTTCGTACGATTCCGTGGCTGGTCGTTCTGCAAATGGTTCAACAAAAACAGTGCTGTTCAGTGGTGAAAATCCAGTGGCTCAGTGTACCTTACCATTTTATCATTCCGCGTTGGGGTATAATTCGCTTTTATACGTCGCTGTGATACGATTGCACCAGTTGATACATCCAATAACTTACCCCCGTTCCTAACCGTGATGTGTGTGGTCTGTTTTCTTGAGCGAAACGTGCGTTTTCCTTTTTATTAGACTATTATTTTCAATTTTTATCTTAATTTTTTGACATTTTTATTCGACTGCTATATTCATTCGGTACATGGAGGATCGTAAAAATTGTAATTTCTTAATGTAATTTCTATCGAACGATATTATGACAACCAAACGTCACTTCGATGCTGACATAGCACACAAAGCACTCTTAATTGACTTTAGAAAGGATTCGATAGTAGGGTTTTTCGGCGAAATTATCATTTTCTTGGTCGAAAATTGGTACAACCCACCATTGTTTGACCAACTTGTTGATATTTTATAAACAGAAAACTGTCTCGTCAGAAGGGCATAAAGTCGGTAAAAAAAACCATTAACAATTTCCCATTAACTATTAGAGAAAAAGGAGCAATTTTTGATTAAATGTGCTTGAATCACTCAAAAACATAAACACCCGGATTCTTTTTTTTCCAAACATAGACGAAAGCTTCTCTGATGAGGCCTTATACCACACAATTATACCACCCGAGGTGTGTATAGCATCTGAATGCTTCTATGACTGGGTGAATGTAACAAAAACCGATATCGGAAAGCTCGGAAGCTTTTACTAAAGCTCTGCGGGCTTGATTACAGTACGATACGCGCGTGTCTACACAGTATGATAAAAAAATACATTTATTTTTTTATTATTTCATCACTAACCTTTACAGAAATATACGATCCTCCGTTGTTCGAAGCGGAAATGCTTCGCGAATGTATTGATTTTTTAAATTCCTCATTAATTTTAAACCAATTTTTCAACTGCATGTTCATTTCACCTGATGAAATGACATAAAAAAACAACGCGTGACAAGCAGCAATATTTGTACACCGCTGCTGCAATTAGTATCTTAAACGATGCAAATTCATGCTCCCTCTGATGAATGCGATGATTACAACGCAATTGACATACTAATGTAAACAAAAGCAACAAAGGAATGAGCTCGTTTCGAGGGAATGCATGATTAGAAACAACCGCGGGTGGGCTCATTTTTCCTTTGCAAATCGCAAGAAAAGCGTTCGTCGAGAAAATGGTTTTCCGATACGTCGCCGGAAGAACAATTCGTCGTTAAACCCGACGCTAGCTCCGGAGGCATAACAATGCAGTCTATTGTGGAGGAACCGAATTCCCATGCGACACACACCGCAATGGCGTCGACCAGTGAGCGATTAGCTCAATCTCCCCTGTTTTTTTTCTTATTTTTTTCTTATATTGAATATCTCCCATGACGTGCGGTTGGGAAAGAATCAACAATCGGACCAACTTGACACTGCACCGCCGGCACAGCTGGACAAGCGGAAGTACTCGTTTAAATACACACGCATCTCCGTCGGCCTCCTGGTTGATCGATCGTTTTGGTTTGCTCGGTAAGGTGCTGGCCGACGATTGGGTGGCCGGTATTTCCGGTATTTCCGCGCTCGCTTTTACCGGGAAATGCAAATGCGTCACGGCTTGCTGGCAGCGGGCATTGAGTCATGGCGAAGTTCTTGGACGTCTGCTACTGTGGTGTCCTCCGAAACGCCGATACAGCTGGCGTTGAATGCTGACGTCGGTCTCGTACGTCACCCAGGCGATCGGCGAACATTGTCCCGGCTAATCACGGTTTGCTGCTGCCTTTCTTTTCCCCCTGCGCCCGGGGAAGGGTACCAATCCCAGGTAGTCCTGCCCATCCTGCCATTACGGTGGCCGCGCAATTACCCGCCGGTGGAGAAAAAAAGGGCAAACAAGCCGCGTAAGCCGGTTGTGTTCTTGCCCTAATAACAACGCGCGCGCGACACAAATCCGGCTCGTTTGTTTTGCTTCCTGCTCGAACCCCCCGTCCCCTGGTCCGCGCAGCATAATCGGCACCTTAATTGACAATCAATTAGTTCAGCGACGTTAACCAGCTGTTTATTTCTTAATTTAATTGCACGCTTGCAAAAGGGTGCTCGGTTTGCGGCGCGCTCGCGCACTTCCTGCTGCGTGTCTCAGGAGCATCCGGGCGCTTCTCTCTCGGCGCTCGGCGAATTGTAATGAAGCCGGCCCGCAGGTGTGCTTGATTGGAGGGTTAATGGGCCAGATCGGGGCATTTATTAATTAGCGAGCAGCCCGATCAGATTGCCCGATGGATACCTGCGCGAGGTCAGTATGCTCTCCAAGCGCGCGACATCACCAAGAGATACTTTGACGTAACGAAGTTGTTAGGCACCAAGGAGCGGCTCTTCCGATCGCCACCAAAGAGATCTTCGCCGTACAAGAGCATTTCCTCGAGTTCTTCGAATAGACTTTACACTCTAGTTAGCCGTCTTGGAGTAACCCATCTCTGGAAAGTCCAACGCTATCCGGAGCATCCTGTACAAGCGTCAGGACCATAACACCGCAATAACACCGATCGTCGCCGTAATAAAAACGACCCATCAATGCGCTTTATTAGCGTTCTATTCTGTCGCTTCCGATGCCGCGTGTGAAGATCGGGTTCTTTATGTCCCGCGGAGTGAAAGGCGGCCGCGCGTCAGAAGCGTCCGATTCTTCGATGCTACGTTCCAGGTCCAGGAACGCAGCGCCTGTACCGCCGGCTTGATTACGGCCGAATCGCATAACAATAGCCGGAGCAACACATACACACGAGAGAGAGAGAGAGAGAGAGAGAGAGAGGGAGAGGGGGAAAAAACCCAGACATATCCTCCGGGCGTTCTTTGGTTCCTTCGCGCAGGTACCCTAACCATCACGACCCTCCCGAATCTCAGTCGGAGTTTCCGGATCTTCCAAAACGTTGTGGAATGGGCAAGCGGGAGAAGAATGAATAGGCCTCACTGAACGTGCGTGTGTGTGTGTGTGTGCTTGAAAACAAGAAGTTCGCGTAACGATCCCGGAAGCGTCCTAACGAAGTTGGGAAGGAGTAAAAAAAAAAAACGCGTGCCGGTTTTATTTTTTTAATTACTGTTTGCAAAGGTAACCTAATTCTGGCTCTCGAGCTGTAGCTCTCAAGTAGCGGGCTGCGCTCAAGTGGTGCTTGAGTGCGCACTTCACTGGAGAAGGTGCCAACCACGGACAAGGCTGCCAACAGTCCCGAAGAACGTCCGACCGCGTCGAGATCCCTTTCGCGGGCAGGATGTCCACCACTTGCGACGTGTCCAAAGTCCTAGTCTCCTAGCTTCGAAATCCAACACCTCCGTCCGTCCCGCACTCCCGCAATTCCAAAGGATTGCCGCTGTGCTGTGCATTCCATCAGCCGTCGAGCGTTCCATGAAAGTGGTGTTGAGATATGCAAAATAAACTCAACAACAACAAAAAAAAGCGAGCAAGAAAAACAAAACATCTGGCCGCGACGTTGGCAGGAGCCGTCCCGAAAACACGCCGAGACATCCCGAGCGATTGCGACCGGCTTCCAGAAGCTGCGTTCGGGCGTTTTTCGTCGAGATCTCCTGCGTCGTTGTTCCCAGCAGGCTTCAAAACTCTAAACCCGCGCCAAACGGTACGAGGAGTCGCTGCTCCCACGATAAGCGTACATGGCGAGCGTACACGGTATGGAAAATGGCCGGCGTCCTGCCTCCTGCCCTGCGCTGTTTCGCTTGCTCTCGTTTGGGATCTTTTTTTTCCCCTACAGCCGCAACCCGTGATCTTATCGGCCGGTTTCGGTGCTGATCTTGCGACACTTCGTGCCTCTCTTTTCCCTTTTCAGTAATATGATCTGATTCGAGGTTTTTTTGCCGCTGCCTGGAGCTGGAAGTTTCAGATATCGGCTCGGATAATTATCATGCGAGTGTTTGGTTTGTGTGCGTGAGCTGTTGCTTTTTTTTTGCTCGCTCACTTTTTACTGCTCCAAGAACTCTTGCCTTTCTCTCCCTCCCCTTCTCTCTCTCTCCCTCTCGTTCTTCCCTTTCCCCGAAAAGCGATACTCCACTTGTACGGTGCGACAGGTTGCTCGGATGTCGCTCGTCACATGCCGGCGAGTGTGAAACATTTACTTCATTTTTGTAATTAATTTCCCGCACTTGGGCGGCGGGCGAATTCATTAGGCGGCAATTAACCGACGCAACGATCCGCGGAACTTCACCGGTCACGCAATCCTGCGTGCCGGGAAGGATCCTCCCGAGAATGGCCGTGCCGTGTCCCGGTGGGAATCGTCCATTTTTTTTTTGGTTTTTTTAAAAATATCATACGCTCCCGGTTCTTCCCTCCAGCACGTGGGAACGGTTGCTAAACCCAAAGTTCGACCACTTTTTGAATATTTATGATCCTGTTCGCGAGGATGAGCTGTTGGTGAGAACTCAAAGTACAACCACTGCTTGTGTCATTCCCAAGCTAATTAAACGTTCAGGACCAATTGGAGATCGTCAAAGGAGCAGTTTTAGACTTAAAAACTTCAAGATACTAATCAAACCCAAGACTGCCCTACCTCAGCAGTGCTCTACAACTTCATGCTCTAAGGATACTTGTATTCTTCCGTTCCACTTTCCTGCTTTTATAGAAACAGCAACGAAAAAAAAAAAAATCAAAACAAATTTAGACTCCTCCAGACGAGAACTTCTTCAGGAGCTATTGTAACTTATCTTGTTACGGGGGTTTTTTTTTCGTTCGTGTTCCTCTTCACCTCCCGCCCATTCAAGTAAGTTGCGCCCTCCAAACCCCTACCGCATCCCTCCTGCAGCTGGGCCAGCGTGTTTGACGGGAGTTTTTGGCACACCCGGGCGAGTCTTCAGCCACCGGAAGCGGTACTGGCCGCTCGCGTCGCCCAGCTCGGCCACACAAATTGTCTTTTCATAGCGCAGCAACCTGGGTTGCTCTGGGAGTGCAGAAAAAAAAACGAGAAAAAAAAACAAAACCAAAACCCAAGCCAGATCTCGGAACGGCACCAGATGTTGCAACGGTGGCATGTTTCGCAACAAGAACCCAAGACGCTTCCCCGTTCTCGACAAAAGGGTGCGAGGGAACGCACAAGGATGTAGCAGGCACATATTGCCGTGGCGTGGAAGAATGTCCGGGAGCCGGAGCAACATCCGCTCCTGTTGAATAGCGTTTAATAGAGGCACCCTAGGGTTTTCTTTTTTTTTTTCGGTGATGCTTCGTCTTTTCCGTACATCTCTGGAAGGAGCGCAGCTGCAGGCTGGACCATTCGGGCGAGTGCCTCGTACCTGATACAGCCCTGCTGCTTTCTCTCATCCCTCGTGAAATATCTTCCCCGATCGGAAAGCAATCTCACCCATGCGCCTCCGATTTCCGAACCGTCAACGTCACCGGCCGTCGGGCGCAAATGCATCCGAAGGTGGGAAATTAGAACGCCGTTCACACGGGAACACACCCCGCGTGTACGTCGAACCCGAAGACAAACTAATCAAACAAGCCGAACAAGAACCAATGGCGGCCGGGAAGACCTGTGCGACGTGGAAGCACGTGGAAGCCGGCAAACGCGACGCATTTATGGGAGATTAAATTTTCTCGAGGGTCCTGCTTCGGTTGACCGGGGATACCGGTGGGGGAGGGAGGGCCGATAAAAGTGGCCCCCGCTGGGTGGGAAGGGCGCCGTAAATCATGTGCATTGTTGGCCGGTGCGCAGCCACCGCTCGGGCTAATAATAAACTTGTCTCATAAAAATCGACTTCGCCCCGTGTGCTTGCTATATACCGCTGGAAGGCACCGCTCCCGTGGGAGATTATGGAACTTCGCGTTGACCGCGGCGAAAGGCGATGGGGCGGGGAAACGGGAGACCCCAGAGCCGGGTCTCTTTCTCTCTCTCTCTCTCGCTCTCGCACGAGAGAGATTGCCTCGATTTGTACAACGAAACCAATTCTGATAGGTGATAAGATATTGGGCGCCGGCAGGCCCGGGGTGCGGCATCCATCCCAAGTCACGGGAAGTACAAGTTGGAGCGTTTACGGTGGACGTCGTCCCCGCTGGACGGGCATTCAATTAGCCTGATTGATTGGTCGTTCGACTGCACGTAATGCTCGGGTCCGGTAAGTGTATCGAGCGGTCCAGGTCCACTGCTCCGGAGCACCTTCCCAGCCGTACCAAACTGCACCGTTGAGCGCGAACTCCTCGGGCGGGCAGCTTCTTGGCAGGTCCAACATCGACTTAACAAAAAAAAAAAAAAAACAAAAAAAAAAATAGAACAGCTCCCAATCTTCCCAGATCCCGAAGACGTCAGAAGACGCGCGGCTTATGCAATCAACATCTTCGGTATCACTCAATCGTCCGATCGGGTCGCCAGCCCGAGAAGAAATAAAAAGAAAAAAAGAAACCACATGTCGCCGGCCATGTCGTCAATCGTCTCGCTTTTTCTTTCTCTCTCTCTCTCTCTCTCTCTCTCTCTCTCTCACTGTCTCTCCCTTGACGCCTGCCCGCCCGAAGGCCAAGAAGGCCGTCACGCGTAGAGCGGGAGAGACCTATCGTGATAAGAGGGCTCCCTAGTTCGCAGCCGTATCACACTACCGGCAAGCCCCGTCATCGCGTTTTGTGCAAACTTCATTGAACAGAAGATGCTGGTAGGCGCTGGAGGGTGGTGGGGAATGGCGAGGAGCCGTGCAGGTTCGCGAGATCGCTTGCAACAAACCTAGGACCCTCGACTCCACTTACGTAATCAGAATCCAACCGCTGATAAGGGCCGACCGAGCTCGGCGGTTTCCCACTCCGCCCTGAAGGGGAGTAGGAGTGCTTAGAACCGCTTCCTGGCCGCTCCCATCAACCGGCCCGGCATCGCATTACGACATCGGGGAAGTTCGAACCGGGGCGATATCGGTAGGGCCGATAAATACCGATCTCCATCCCGTCTCCTGCCCGGTGTTCGCGCCATAAATTACGGATCTATGCAACCCGTCCAGTGGGGCACCCGGGGGTGGGGAAGCGCGAAGCGGGAGGGAAGATTTGCTTTCGATAAATCATACAGCCTAAACCGGACATGGGTGCGCTGCTGCTGCTGCTGTACAATAAAACGTTTCACGGGTGATCAATCACGCGGCTGGGCGTCTCAGGTTTCAGGTACGACTTGAGGTTGAGGTTAGCCTCCGAACGGCCGAACGGAGCGAGATTAAACGTTTGGTCCTTCGAGCCGGATTGCGCCCAAACAAGCCGCCGAGAGCTTGCCCTTGTGCAGCCGTGCAACAAACTACTTCCGATCGCCCATCCCGGACATCCCCGGCCGGTTATCAGCCATCAGGCGCGCCCAATGGCGGCCGACTGTTTGCGATTGCGGATGTTTCCGGCCGCTGGCTCCGACGCCAGCAGACGTCGACACGTCCGTCGTCCGGCGCCTGCTGCTACACTAAGTAATCTACGCAACTAAGTAACCGGCCCCGATGGGCAAAAACGAGCGCGCACTAAGCAGATGGGAAGCAATCTACAAATAAAGCCATTTATTTAAAAACCCCCCATGCGCGCCGGCGTGATTGACGCTAATGTAGTGCAATGTTTGGAGGCACCAGCGGCCGGCCTTTCTTGGGCGATCTTGCGCACCGTAGGCTCCGAGGGGAGGCGAATCTTCGTTTCGTTTCGTTTCGTTTCGTGCCGGCGCAGCTCCACGCAGCACACGTTGCATTTATCATTCCCCATTCCCCACGGTGGAAATGGCGTCGAACGAAGCGAACGTTTCCACATCAAGAGGGGGTAGAAGAAGCGAACCAAAAATAAAAAAAAAAAACACTCTTCCCCTGTTCGCTTTCCGTGCTGGTGCGTTCTGCCTGCTCCTCCCTACCCATGATCACCGGCATTGCATTATCGTCGGAAAGTGCATTTATAATTCTATTAAACGCAATTATTATCAAATAATAAAACGGAACGCACGATGAGCCGTGCGGTATGTCTGTGTGTGTACAGAGGACAGGAGACGGGGAAAGGTAAAGTGTATCCGCCCTGGCACGGGTAATTCATGCACAACGCCACTATCTCCGCCGTGTCGCACTTCCCGTCCCGCTCGCGCAAGCACGCGAAGGAGAAAGGGCTCCCTCGGAAAGGGCCGGTGTTGGAGATGTTTTCGTAGCCGGGATCGCGTACGGTGCGTGTGACCCCGGCACCCGATAAGACGGCGCACACCTGCCCGAGCGTTGTTCTCCTCACACGCTAACCCAATTTCCTGCAACCCGGTTGGCAACGAAATTAATGACAATCATCTGTCAAAATCACACTCGACTGCGCGCTAAACACACTAACACTAGCCGCTCCTTTCACTGTTGGGCCAGTGTTGAATTTTATTCCGTTTGTGTTTGTGTGTGTGTTTTTTTTTTATCCATACAAAATTCGCACACACTACAAGCCGGTGCAAAAAAAAAAACGCAAACGAGATCGGGTCTTCTTACCGAACCGATACGACCTCTCTTTCCCACTCCCACGTACCCGAGCTGATCAGAATTATTTGATCGATGCGTGTGATTTTGCTTTCGTATCAAAGTGATTTTGCCGTTCCGGGAGACTTTGGGAGGTTTGCACGCGCTGGAGAAAGAAAAACCACCTTCGCGCCGGTTTATTTACAAAACAAAGGTGCAAGCGGAACTGTCAAAATATTTTGTTTTTGTTTGCAAAATGTATATTTTCTGTTTTGATGCTTATTTTGACATTTGTGGGGTGTAGAATTTGTGAAATAATTCTCTTTTTTTCCCTCAGCTATACAAAAGCGTCAAGATGAGTGCCCATCGCACTAAAAATGCAGATTATTTAGAAATAATTGTACAAGAGAAATGTTTTAAAATGACCCGTAAAATCGATGTTAATTCGTTCGGCCAATTATTGGACCTTTGCGAAATAAAATATGCTTGAACCAAGGAACCCTTTCTCTCTCTCTCTCTCTCTCTCTTGCTCTTTTGGCTTGCTTTTTTGCCTACTTGGTGTTCTGTTCGTTTTGGTCAAACATTCCCACACACACACACACACACACACACACACACACGTGTGGTTCTTCCTCCCTTCCCCTCCCCATCCCAGAAGGGAGCTATCAGGTGCACAAAATGAGCCCGCAAAGACGCCCGACTGTCCGTTCGGCACTGCCCCTTGGGTTGGTTTCGTTTTGCAGCTGTGTAGTTTTTGTTTTGTGTGTGTGTGTTTTTTTTTTCCTTTCGCTGCTGCGAAAGGATACGTGTGTCGACCCTTTTCCTCTCGTTCACCGAAGGGCGCTCGGTGGGGGGAGGCAGCGGGTAAGATGAGAACGTTCCGTGGCCAGCGCAAGTGCACGCTTTTACGGGCGCATTAAAGCATTATGCTTACGTGGTAACCCTTTCACCCGAGCGGCCCCCGGCGATCGTAACGTATGCACCTTGCAGCTGCACGTTGCACCAATTTTGCAACCCGCTGGGTGTTGCGTGAAGGGCAGATCGGCAGAAATTTGATTTCGCGTGCCGGGAGTGTCCCGGGGGGGTTGTGGGGGGGGGGGGGAGTGGGGTGCTTTGGAGGTAGAACTAGCGACTGGAATGTGCCACCGGTGGCAAACGCGGCAGCAGTGGATTGAATTTATTTAACGAGCATTTTTACGTAAATCGGGCTCATTTTCACGGCTCGAAATTTGATGTGTTTGCTAAACTGATACTTACACCAAAAAAAAAAAAACCAACACTGTCTCGGTTTTGTCCCCTGACCCTGACCCAACGACGACTGTGTGAGGCGTCTTGTTACATTTTCAGCCGACGCTTCAAACGTCTTCCGAACAGGTTCAGACGTGACTTTTGGCGTGGAATTGCTGACGTATGGGTTAGATGCCAAATTTTGCACCATTGGAGCAGCACAAGATATTCATTTTAAAAAAATTAAAAAATGTTACCATTTCTAGGAACCAATACAGGGAAAATTCGGCTTTTTAAGCTGTCTTTATCAAGTCACTTGTTTTTTTTTTAAATGCTCTATTTGAAGAAATTTAATGTTTTTTTTTACGCAGATTAGCGGTTTTATATCTAGTCTTAAACACTGTATTCACTCTAAGTCGTATTCAAATAAACCCTACCGGATCATATCTGAGACAAAAAAAAAGCCATAACTAGAGGCTGTAGGGGGTTGTTTCCAAATTAGAAGCGAAAAAAGAAAACATTCTTGATGAATACTCGCAGCTACAACTGCTTCTAACGGATGAAAATAGTTGAAAATCTTAGCCTTGGCCCGAGCAACAACATACAAGCCTATGCTCCGCGTTCGAATCCCCCAGCCAATAGTGTATCCCCAAAACACATTCTAGAGTTCTAGCGAGCAGCCCGGCCGGGGAGGGTATTTGTATCTTTCGATCGGTCTTGCAAGCGGTGCGCTTCCCAGCCAGCCGCTAATCCAAATTGTCATCACACAAAAGAATTTATGGCTCCCCCCAGGGCGGGCGCATGACGCATCCCCGCTCGATTAGATTAAAGGGATTTAAAGTGATCTCAATGCGTCTGATGGGTGAGGGCATAATAATAAAAAAAAAACACACACACACACACACACACACACAATATATAGCGAGGGTTTGCAATCATGACGCCCCCGCAGTGGGTATTTCCAGCCGTGGAAATCCAGCACCGCTGGCAAAACCCTCATGCGATGGCACGAATCGAGTAGTGATGCAAAAACCGCCCACGAAATGTGCTCGTGGAAGGGCGCACCGGGCGGGAATTTGTCAGCCGGCTGTTGGACGTTGGAGTTTTACGGCCGTGCGGACGTGAGGAAAACTCCGAGCGCCAGTTTTACGCTAATGGGCAATCCTTGCAGTTTTTACGAGCTTCCTGCTGCTTCCTGTTTGCGGTGGGAAGAGAAATTGGCCCGACGGCGGTAGGGCGCGGCGAGTGCTGTCCGTAAATAGTTGCCGTGAAATAGTTCGTGCCGGTTCGGGAGCCCATACGAGCGGGGCTAAAAATATGTCCGTGTGGTCTAGCCGCCAAGCCCGGCTGGGAAGCGAGCCGATAAGTCACCGCGGCTGGGGAGAGTTGCAACGTTCGGAAGGTTGAAAAGATGTGACAGACTGGAGACATGCGACCCGGGCATGCTGCTGCTGCTGCTGCTGCTGCTGCTGCTGCACTGCTCCAGAGGCTTGGGACGCGCGAGTTCTATTTTGGGTTTTGCGGGAACGCACTAGTGTAACCCTAACCGTGGGATCGGGAAGCGTTTTTAGTGGCATTAGGCGTAGCGATGTGTCCCACGGTCCCATCCAGCGGGAGGGACGTTTTTATAGGCCTTCGTCTAGACTCTAGAGCGCGCAACCGGGAACCTGGGCCCCGTGCGTGCCGTACTTCCAATGGCGGGCGCTTACAAGCAAGACGCAAGACGCAAGACGCAAGACGCAACACTCGGCGCTGGTCCGGGTGTCCTTCGCGCTGACAGCACGCGCAAGAAGATGATCCAAAAATACGACTCCGCGTGGTAATAGATCGTACTCGAAGACGGCTGTTGCAGCAAACAACAAAAAAAAAACACACACACAAAAAAAACCCTCATGCACTCGTCCCCTGCAAGGGCGATCTCGTTTGATCTACCGAACGGCAACGGTGCGTCCATCCCCAGGTATGTCACCTCCCGAGGCCAAACGTTGTGCCCAAAGAAACGCCCACACAACGCAACGCAACTTCCCCGGCCCCGAGATCCTGCCGATACGGTCGCTTTCTAACAGGGATAATCTATTCCCCCGCTCGCAAGGATAATACTGCCGCAGGTAGGTTTCGCAAAGGGTAATTTTCCATGGGGTAATTATAGGGTCGCAACCGTTTGCGACACCGAGTGCAAACATCGGACCATCCATCACGCAGCTGTCAGAGGGACCGTTTTTCTTCGACCTCTTCATCATCATCACGGAGTTCTCGGGCTTTCTTGGGCTTTTTTTTTTTTTTGTTGGAACAATTCATCCTGGAAGATAAGACGGCGCTGCTGGTGCAGCTGCCCCGGCACGGTGAAGATTTAGTGCTTATCCTTGACGAATCCTTGGCTGGTGCAAGATTTACAATGCATCCCACACAGCACAGCATCGATCTTCCGGGCCGGTCGGAGATATTCCTAGGTACCAAGAGGCAAACTCCGCTCAAAACTGCTCCTTAGCGCAGTAAATCATCTTTTTCTTTCACCGATCCGGTCGTTGCAACAGGTAACTAGGAGATCCACGCCGGATAAGTGTAAATGAAGCAATATATCAAACACCAGACTGGATCCTTGGAATTTGGCCACCCCGGTTCGGTGCAGGCCGTACGCACTTATCCTAGTGAACAGCGAGAACGCGCTGGAACAGCTGCCGTCGCCTCCAAAAAAAAAAAACAAAACCGGCCACTTCCTGGCAAAAGGTGGACAGCAATAAATCTCACCGGAATGGGCTTTTAATGAGCCCTTAATAGGCCATTAATTGACCACTGTTGCGCAAAAAAAAACAAAAAAAAAACGAGAAACAAACAGGTGACGATCGCCTAGCGCCTGCGCATGCGAACTTCCTGCCCCCGGAGATAATTGGGCTTCCAAAAACCGTCTCGTTCCTCAACAAAAAGTGAAATGCTCCCGAAGAAAGGGGGCGTGTGAAGCACCCTCGCACGCATTAGGAACCTGTTGATGGCTTTTAATTTCTTTATTCGGTGCATCATCATTTCCTTCTTCGGGGACGCGGGATTTCTTTTCCCTTGTTTTTTTTTAATTGTGCTGTTCTATTTCAATCGCCACCAGCGGGCGGTTTCCGGATCCGTAAAATTATGAAATTATCGTTACGGTGGTCTCAGAGGCACTACGCGCACTAGCGCTCGAACCCTTGCTAATGGGAAGCGATGGAGGCGATACTAAGGGAGCGGTTAGGCAACGCGGCTGGTCATCATCAGCAGCAGCGAGCCTCGTACGTTCTTCCTGTTCTGATTTTCCTGTTGTTCCAACGTTCGGTGAGTTTGCGATTCGCAACGCCAACGCCCGGGTTTTTTTTTTTTTTTTGCTATCGTACCTTTAGCACCTGAAACCTCGACCGATCGGGGCAGGGTTCGTCGATCGCAAAACGTTCTCGTGTTTTTATTTTATTTTTTTCCTCCGGGAAAACACAGGAAGGCTAACGATGGTTCCGATAATTCCGATGCGATAATTTCTCCCAAAACGAAAACAAAAACCTGAACCGAACCGAAGACAAAACAAAACAAAACACGACGCCAATCCCTGCCCGGCGTAAGCGATTGTTTTATTTCCATTTCAGTTTCCTAATTCGTTCCCTGGCCGGGCGTAGCGAATTAGGTGCGTTTTTTGTTTTTTTTTTTTTTCCACCCGTGTTACAAATCCGTTTAACTGGAGCGAATGTGTCGTTTGCCGGGGACGGAGCGATCGACGTATCCGTCTTCTCCTCAGACGCTAGGCGCTATTGCAATCGCTCGATCTTATCGGACGTTTCGCTTTGCTCGCTCCCACGGGCGACCCGAGAACGCGCCGAGCGAGTGAGAGGGAGCGGGAGAAATTAGAATTTAAAAATAAACCTCTCCTTCTCCACCACCGGGTGGTCGCACACAGGAAAGATCACAACCGGGAACGACGAATGCTAATGCTCTCCCTCGCGTGGCTTATCGGGGTGAAGCGGTTCTAGCCCGCATTGTTAGCTTAAGGCCCCGGAGAAGTCTTCCTCTCAGCAACGTGAAGTGCGTTGAATAATGGTGATAAGCTGTCGGGCACTCGGGGCAAACGTAGCTCGTCGAAAGGTGTCTCTTCGGCGTTTCCGTTTCGCTCGCCCGTTCGTGTTTGATCGAAGTCAGTTGTGTGTGCGGTCGGCAAATATGGCCGTTTGACGTCTGCTTCTAATCCTTGCCTTTGAGGGGGGGGGGGGGGGGGGGGATAAACTCTTACTCTTACGGTAGAGCCCCAAAGAAGAAGAAAAACGAAGATACACAAGTACACACCGAGTAACACCCGACCGAAAAACGGCTTATCGGTTGGCACATGTGTGTTTGCCGACGCGGTGTGTGTGTGTGTGTGTGCGTGCGTGTAACTTTGACACAGATGTCAAAAGTTATACACACGAAAAAAAAAATGAAAGATCCCTCCGAAGCATCGGATCGGCCTTCCTGGAACATTTCCGCTCCGGTTCGATGAAATGTTTTAGCATGCTGTTGCCATTAAAAAAAATAAAAAAAATTGTTTGCCATTAAAAAAAACTCAAACCACTCGTCGGTGCCATTGGCCCTGAACAGTGTTCTTCCTGGGGTCTTTTTTTTTTATTACTTTTGGATTTCACGTCTGGACAACTCGTCCACAAACTCGGAGCCAAATTACTGTTTTGGGGCTTGCAAAATTACAAGCGCAAAGATGCCGGCCAACCGTCAGCTGGCTTTTTCGGTTCGGAATGTTCGAATCCGGTAGATGATCTGTCGCCGCAAGCCGCAAGAGCTAAGCATTTTTTTTGTGCGCTCCTTCCAGAGAGATTCCGCTTTAGCGCCCCGTTCTTCCGGCACCGTAACTTCCCAGACCCGGTTGCGCCCGAATAGCTTTCCAAAATTCGCTCGCCGAAGCGAAGTAAGCCGGCCAGGGAGTTGCGTTAGATTCAATTAGCCGGGGGGGTATTTTTTTTTGCGCGAAATTTATGAACCATGACGGCAAGCCAAGCCAAGCGCGCTGAACGCTTGCGGAATTGCGTACTTTCGATTAACGGCGCAGCGATCGCAAAACGTTGGCTTGAACAGCAGCCAACAGACCGGTGTGAGTCAGATCGCTTCTGGGAAGCACATTTCCCGCACTTCGGTTCCGAAAAGATCGATGAAGATAGATTTCCCGAGGTAGCGAGGTAGCGTCCAATCACGCCCTGTTGCACCGCGATCAATCAGTGAGGTAGCCGGAAACCGCACCTAATCAGCGGCTCCGGGCCCGGTCAAGCGCCCCCTGCCGGCCGAAATTGGCGACGCGTGAGGGCGCGCTGGCCCTCGCCAAGATGGTCGCTCGCTCGCTTGATTTATCGCCTGGCCGGCAGGGCCACTATAAATAGCCAACCCGAAAGCAGCCCAAAATGTCCCCAAGTTCGGGCCGACCCCATGCCAAGCCCGCCATTAAGCGTTGACCTCAGCGGCGAGGGTTTCGATTTCGACGATCATGGCACCGACCGATCGGTTTCGGCGAGTGCGAGAAGTGGGGACGCCACAAAAACGCAACGGCCAAGAAAAAAAACTACAGAACTAATTAGCCACTGGTGCTACTGGTGGTGGAGAAGTATCGCCCTCATGCCCCTCATCCCCGCACTATGCTCCTCGCCCCGCATTCGGAGCCACGAGCAAGTTATGATGCTGCCGTCCGGGTGTCATAATTCTTCCCTTCGAAATGACCCTAGCGCCGGAGGAGCGGAGAACTAAGTGGTGGAGAGCTAAGCGGAATAACGAAAAAAAAAAACAGAAATATGAAGCGCATGGCCGAGGCGAGGCTCCAACAAGAGGGAGCGAGCGGGGTTGGTAGCGGGACGGCCGGCACGAGGATGGACGGAAGCAGCAACAAAAAAAAGACGTTGAAACAGTTGTTGGAATGGAAGTGTGATATATCATCGGGGCCCGGTGGAGGTTCGTGTGTCGTGATACCTTCTTCCCCTTCCCCTGTCCACCCGACTCTAGGCCACACTTGAACAACCACGACGCCCGGCGCGGCCTCCTGCCGTTGCTACCAGTGTCTTATTATTTATCTATTTATTTATTTACTTATTCGTTCGCCAGCTCGCCAGAGCGCCAGCCAGAGCGGAACTAATCGAAAGCTTGACCCAGACCGGAAGGAGGAGTAGCATGTCGGAGGGTCTGCACAAACAATACCGGTTAAGACTACCC
>KI915047.1:3637772-3655767 GCA_000473445.2 Anopheles farauti | reverse complement strand
AACTGTTAGTAAACGGGGCGACACTCGTGCATGCAATAAAAGCTCCATCTCAATCCGCTCTTCTCCCGGCCCCATCAAGCGCTTCCAATGGCGTCGTAACGTCAGTGTGACAACTCTCGCAGTCGCAACGCTGCGGCTACCGGTTCGAACCGCCACCGGCCGGCGGTTCGGGGCGCCCTTCAGATATACCACGCAACATTGTGTTACTATGTGGACGGCTCATTCACACCCCAGGCCTGATCGGGCGCTCGTGTGGCCGGGCACGACGTCTAGGTCCCGGGATGAATATGAATGAAGTCGCGAACTTCGGGAGATCGAATCTAATCGACCCGCCGGGAGGAATCCGTCACCTGGCGCGTGTTGGTTGGGCGCCGACCCCCAGTACAACATTGTGTGGCGCGTTTACGCCCGCGTTCGGATTTGTTATTGTTTACGTTGCATGCGCGCCATCCAGAGCGGGGCTCGGACACGCTCTAGTTGAGCCTTTCCGGTGCGCTTGATGATAAGCGATTAGCAGCACGATTGCGGGCTGGCCGCGGTTTCTGCACTGCGCAACAGCTCGCCCCGGATCGCGGCGCGATCACGAGCGTCCTGTGTGGGCTGGATGCCGACGACAAGTTCCACCGGTGCGGTTGTCACACGCTGGAGGTGGTTTACAATTTCATCTAAATAAAGAAGCAGCTGAGGAGGTAGCTTCCTGCGATGAAAACATTTGGTTGCGTCTTTTGTGTACGACAAAATTTTAACGACCGGATTGGCACCTCTCAAATGGGACCTGCTCGCAAGAACGAGAGACGCGGGTGGTCGAAGCGACCTACAGCTGCGTTGCCGTACGATGCGAAACCGGACGACATCCGTACTTCCCGTGCGACGTCCTCCAAAATCTCAGGCGCCAGCGATGAGATCACGCTTCGGCCCTGGGAGCTGGCGAAGAACGCGTTCCCATAGAAAACGCGGCTAAGCAACGGAACCGGGCGTTTGTCACGTACCGGGCCCCGGGCCCAGCTGATCTCACCGCGCAAGAACGCCGGTGCCAAGATGTCCGTAAAATTACGAAAAGAAATAGAACTCCCAACAAGGGTTTTAACGACCGCGCGTGTGCGTTACGCAGCAAACCAACACCGGGCAACGGCAGCAATAGCGTTTCGTAATCACAAGAACCAAACCAAAAGCCCCGTCCGAATCCGAATTGGACGCGCACCAGAACTCCAGCGCCGTACCGATTTCTCCGGAACCCGGCGACGGTCCAGATGCGGCGCGCGCGTTGTGTCCGATCGAAATCGCTTCCGAGAACGAGTACGAACATTGGCGGCCGCAACAAACGAAACCGATCGATCAGGGTTCTTGCGGGCCCGGGACCCGAGTTTTCCGGGTTTCCGCTTCGCCTTTTATCGGGGCGACCCGATACCGATTTACAAGGCCCTGCGACCACGCCGATAACGACTCTCACGGAACACACGCGCTGTCAACGTTCTTTATCATTTCTCTCGCGTTACACCTCCGTTTGCCGATAACCTTTCCCTTAACCGGGAGAAGGTGACGCGGGGCCAGCGTCACCCGGAAGAAGATGCCCGCTTTCGGGACGCTATCGGGAGGGTTCTGCTTCCGAGAGCGATGGCGGCGAGATACGCCGCCCGGGCAGCACCTTAAACCACAACCCGGAAGACTTGCGCTTCAGGATACGATTGGTCGCACCTCTCCAGACTCCGAGCTGCGGGGATCAGGAGCCTAGTCTTTCTTATCGTGCCGGTTCGACAACGGCTCGGGTGCATGGCGTCGCGCGTGATGTTGGGAGCTTGACGCTTCTTCGCCACCACGTGGTCGCATGCACCAGCAGCAGCCATTTTTTTTTTTTTGTTTTTATTATTTCTGCCTTTCCTCCACTTTGTTGTGATTAGTTTTGCTTACGGTTCGGCACGCTCGTTACCCCGCCCGACCTTTGCACACGGGCCGTTGGGGTCCTGATTAGGTTCGGCTGCTGCTGCTGCTCCTATTCTGCGCATCTTCTTGCGCCGGTGCAGATTGCGACCGCGACACGTACCGGGGCGTGTCTAAGCATATTGCGCCTGGACGCTGGGACGCTTGCTGCAGCTGTCAGTTTCTTGCTTTCTGGCTGTTGCCGTAGCGGTTTTGTTGCCTCTTGATGTTTCCCCCCCCCCCCCCCCCCCCCCTATTTTTACTCAGCCTGCCCTGTGGATAATGGGTTCGCGGATCAGCCGGTGTCCGAGTGAGGTTATCAGTGGTTGCAGTTTAGACGGGCAAAACGCAAATGCGTCCTGATCCGGCCCGCTTTTACCGGTTGGGGGAATTTACTTTTTTTTTTTTTCCATCAGCCCCCAATCTTGGCGCGAGGTTGGCGGGAAGTTCAAGGACCGTGCTCTAATTAACGTGTTCTCGGTTCGGGCGGACTTGGTGGACAAGATGGCGGCCGGGGATTTGTGATATGGGAGCGGTTCTACCGCGCGGTCGAGATTATTCTTCGCCCGCCCGCCAGGTGGTCCTGGGAGTCGTCCCAAATGGCGGCTTTCAAAAAAATAAAAAAAATTCAAATAAAATAACTGCCACACATGATAAGCCCACACCACGCCGCGGAAGGTGTTGCGATAAATTCGCCGAATGTCCATTCCGGCAGCAGTCCGAGTGAGCTCACCTTTCGCGCCGCGGTCGACGCCCGAAAGTGAACGGCACCGGGCGTCCGGATTTTGGACTCCCCGGCACTTGCATGCGCATGGTTCCTCCGGTTTTTGGCATTCCAAGGTTTGTTTTTTTTTTTGTTTTGTTTTGTTTAATCTTCCTCCCCAGTCACCAGGCGAATGGCAGGGTCAATCAACCTGTGCGACGGTTCGGTGGCGGTCTTATTTAGGCAGCAGCTCCCACCAGCATCAATCAGGAGCAAGTGCCGCTCTCCCTCTGGGCGTGCGTGCCTCTGCATGGGTATGACAAGAATAAGAATTTCACCCGATTCCGATCAATCCCGACACTCGGAGGTGGAGGAGGAGGAGGAGGAGGAGGAGGAGGGCTAACCAGGGAAAATATGTGACCGCCGCCGCCGACAACCTCCACGCAGGACATTCCTTCTAATAAAGCCGCAACGCCGTGGCAAAACTGGAAAAACTACATTCACTTTGGCCTCCGGGACTCCCGCCGAAAGATTCCGGATTCCCCGCGATTCCCCCCTCCTCCGGGAACGTCCGCTGTTCCTCACTTTTCGGCATTCGTGTCTCGGTTCTTCCCTCGTGCAACGATTCTCCACTCTTTTTTCCTCCTTGCTCTCTCTCTCTCTCTCTTTCTCTCTATCTTTTTCAAGCTATCCGAGATGCGAACGTGTGTGCGTTTTTTTTTTTCTTTTCTTGCTGTTGCCGTCTCTTCTCTTCAGCCCGTGCGTCGAGCTCGGTCAGTTTGCTTTCCGCTTTCGAGTCGCTTCTTTTGGTGCTCTTTCTCCTGTCACACGCAAAATCGAGCGAGCCGACTGCTTTACGGCTTTGCGGCTCCACCTGAGTGTGTATCCGAAGGGGCGTCTGTGTGCGTTGGAGCAACGGGGAAGCCAGGCGGCGAGAGTGTTGCAGTCCAGGTAGGCAGCAGATAGGTTATGGGTTTGTTTGATATAGTTTTTTTTTGTTCGCTTTTTTTTTTTGCACATCACCGAGAGCGGAGAACGTTTTTACAGGGGTGGCTCACATATCAGTAACGCTTTTAATCAGCGCACACTCACCGGGTAAGAAATCGGGCGAAATCCGGATGTTTACTTTTCCAGCGAGTGGATGTGCGAGAACGTACGGATTGACGGAGCTAAACTGTATGCGTATTTTTTTTTTTTGCTCTTTTCTTCTGGCAACAAAACCAGTCACACCCAAGAACCGTGAAAAAATTGGTTTCGTGTGACGAGAAACACAATGTTATTTATTTTCAAGCGGGTATAATCGAAAGCAAACAACGAAAAAAAGCCGTTGACATTTCCGATTGCACTGGTAAACCCTGCACCAGTTCGCGGGAGAAGGTGTTTCGAATTTGTTTGTTTTTTTTTTTTTTACACTACGTGCTGTAGTTAGAACCGAGGAATACTTTCTAATTTCTGTCGCGAACGAGATACGGCTCGTTTTGTTTTTTGGCACCCCAAGATTGCAACCAATCCGACGAAGATTTGTGGCGAACGTTGGAAGCGGCCCCCGTCGGTATCAGCAAGCTGCACACTGCAAACATTCAAATTTGTTAATTGATTTTCGTCGTTCGGAAATGCACGAGGCCGACCGGTGGAAGAAACGAAAACAAAAAAAAAAATCGGGTCACTTTTTCATTTTGATTGCCCACACTTTGTCAACCCGGTTGGGGAGTGTTTTAACGGACGACAAAATTAAATAAAATATATAAGCTCAAAGTAAAAGTCCCACCACGATAAGCTGACCATGGGTGAAATATTATGCAGCATGCAACCTTTTCCGGAGCAGCCATTTATTGGAGTTTTTTTTTTGTGTGTTTTGTTTTTCCGCGATCCTTAACCGATCAGCGAAAGGCCAGGGCCAGGACGGGGGAGGGGGAGGGGGGGGGGAATCCGAGTGCGTAAAAAAAAACTGAGCGTGTGCGCCAGGAACGTTTATGACATAGCGCCCCGGTGCAGGGGGCTGCAGGGAAGGGCAGGGAAGTTTTAGAAAACTGGAAACCCGGCAGGTAGTTTTATTATGCATATATATTCCGCAGCTTTATTGCTTCATTCTACCTGCAGGGAGCAGACCTCCGGTTTTGTGCTTTCGGTTGGTATAATATAGTTGTTTTTTTTTTTGATTTTTTGTTTTATTTTATTTTTTAACCATCCACGTTAAGTATCCTGCCGGACACCGTCGTTAATTTGTCCGAAAAATCTCCGAGCTTGATGGGTTCCGGCTACTACGAGCAAACCGGACCGGGGATTTATATTACTATATTGCCTGCTTTTCGCCTGTGCTGTTAACGCTCCCCCCCCAACGAGCCCGTTTAAAATGGGATCGGTTTTTTTTAAGGTTATTTGGAACGAGAGCAAAATCAGCCCTCCCCCGGTATCGCGCGTGCAATCGAAACTGCAATATATTGATGGCATACATCATCAACGGTCGGGCGTGAGAGCGAAAGAGAGAGAGCGAACAAACACGCTCGAAGCCATAAAAAGCGCTCATCGGCCCGGCAAACACACACACACACATTTCAGCGAGAACGGCTTGAACAATTTAATTAATTCTGATTAACAGGCAATACTCCGGCGGCCGGTGATCAGTTAAAACGAGCATCCGCGGTCTTCAGCTTCATTGAAAGCATTAAAAGAAAAAAGGGAAACTTTTCCAAGGAACCGTAAATTCGAGCACCAAGTGGATTTGTGGCTGAATTTCGGCACAATCCGTCGCGCACCGATTTTTAACGAGCGAAGCCCCAGCACAGGGCGGGCAATATGAATAGGACCGTTTGTATGATATACATTTGGAGCATTTTAAATGACAGTGAGGTGCAGCAATGAAATAAGCATTCCATGTTTTACAATCGTTATATCGAATTTTATCGCATTTTAGGAGAAAAAAAAATTTCCTTATAATTATTGGCGGAAGTGTAGCGGCAATCGCTTCGATACAACACAATATGATTCATACGTTATGGTGATAAAAATTAGTTATAACTTAGGGCATTATGCCAAAAAACGTTTCTTTTTTCAATAAAATTTTTATTTCGTGTTTTTCCATTTAATTACCATTGCGAATCAAACACTCCAAAGGCAGCAAAGGACGTATATAAACGTCAACACGTATGACGGTTGGACCGTTTTTCACGGCCAGTTTTTCCGCGCGGCGGCTGCCACGGCCGTCCGTCGGAATGTTCGTCCGCAAACGGGTTGCGGGCACGGCTAGTGAAAGTATTGGCGTACGCGCGTTGCCGCAGGATGCATTCGCCGGCCGGCCTAACCCTGTGAGTGCCTTTCAACAGCATCCGAACCGAGAAACCGAGCTTTCTTGCTGCTTGCAAGCGATTGATGAAAATGAAGCGGAAAAAAGGAAATTTCGTGCATTTTTTGTTTGCATCTGCAAATCCAGGCCCGATCGCCCGTGCGCTAGTGCACGGAAAATGGTCCTGAGTGATCGGACCGTCGGTGAGTGGCGGGCGTGCCGGGGACGCTGAGTGTCTCGCCGCATCCGTTCGTGTCGTGCCGTCACGTGCGAGTGGTTGGCTGTTGCAGTGCGACATCGGATCGTCGGCAAACGGCACGTGTGAGCACCAGCCGAGCAGCCGTTCGGGGACACCCACGGTCACTCAAGTCGTAGCGCATGCCAGTTTTGAAAGTAGCGGCACCGATTTTCCCTCCATTCGGTTCGATATCAACAGTGGGTGCAGATTTTTTCAGCGCAGTGGTGTAAAATTTTTTGCAAATTTTCGAGACACTTTCACTGAAGGGGTTGATATCTGAAGGGTTATAAAACTGCTTAAAAATTAGTTTATGACGAAAGAAAAAAAAAATTTCGTAAAAATATCGTATATTATTTGTTTTCAATGAATTTAAATTACATGAAACATCCCAAAAACGCCAAGACAAATTTTAAAATATCTATTGGATACAAAAATATCATTTTCCCAATGCATGAATGCCCGTTTTTAAGTATAAAACGTTAAATCCAGCTCGCTAGCGCAAACGTACTTAAAACTTTTGCACGCGCGTTGGCACTCGCCACGAACGCGACCACTCACACGAGCGCAGCCGAAGCGAACGAAACGAACCGCCGTGAGCGACCGAACCGGGTGCGGTGAGTGGCGTAAAGCGCGGAATTTTTTGAATCGCACACGTGTGCGCGCTGGCCGTTTGAATTGCAGACGCCGCGATAGCAACTGCCCGCCGGTTTCGGTGCCATTTTTTGGGCTCGGAGTAAGTGCATTCGCATTGCTCGCGCGAACACCGAGCTGAGAGGGTGAATTTCGCGCCGGCTGAAGAGCTCGCTCTGCCGGAAGTTTGCAGGGTGAGGTATCAGGCGCCAACGCGGCCCTTATCACGCCGGTCGATATCGTTCGGGTTCGGGTTTCGCCTAGACACACCTGCCTTTTCGCGTATCTTGCGCGCGGGCCAGCAGGCCTCTGCCTTATCGGGCCTTCTGGCTGAGATATGCGCTGCGGGTGAGCCCGGCCGGTGTCCTTTTAAACGGCCGCTACCAGCAAGCGCGCGTTTGTTTATTTGTTTTGCTTGCTTCGGGGGAGACGCCACCCGTTGGTGATGCTGCAAAAAAAAACAAAAAAAAAACAGCAAACCCCTATTGTTCAGACGCACGTGATTAAGTGCGGCGTCTTACCGCGCCCGTTGCAGCTGCCGATCTGTTTTGATCCGAGCAGCATCGTCCGTCAAGGTGCATCGACTTGATCGCTCGCTGTCGTCGTCCTGCTCTCGCACACGCTCCACTGCCCAGTGCCCGCATCGGACGCACCTGTTCCGAGCCCAACCGGCTGCAGACCGTTCCACCAACACCGATGCAATCCATTGCAACATCGCCAGCATGCGGCTGCTCCACACACGAAGTCCGCCATTGCGCGCGCTTTCCTCCATTCGCGGAGGCTCCATTCGGGGCCGGGCCGGTGCCAAAAACGCATCGCATTTTCTTCTGCAGTGCAGGTGCTATTTAAAAGGATGAGCGTACTGGCGGCCGGTGAAGGTGGCATCGTAATTGATCTTACCTCGAACGCATACATACACGCGCACGTGTTGGGTCTTCCCTTTTGAATAAGAGCGCCGAGGAAAAATCCAAACTCGATTCGAGGTTGTTTCGTTTGGCCCAATCATTTGCCTCAATCTAACCAAATTCATCAGTATATTAGCCTTTTCAAAAAAATATACTTTTTTTACATACGACATTTCTGCTCTAAAGAAACCGTACCAAAAGGCAAACACTCTATTTGTCCTGTTTTTAGCAGGATTATATCAGTTTTCGCAAATGAGTGAGATTTAATTAGGAGCAATGTATTGTATTTTACAGAATATGTTTATAAACATATTTATGCTCCCTATTCTGAATATAACAAAACTATTTTTTAACTATAAATGCTACTAAACCATAATGTAAGAGTAACGATTTAAATAATATTTGAGTAATTCATTCCTTTGCACTCATTCTTTAGCTTGGCCCTTTTGAAAGAATAGTTCCCCGGTTACATTAGCATCGCAAAATTTCCCATATTTCGATTATGCCCGAAGAATCGAACAATTTTTATATTTTCCACACACGCATCTCAACATTCGTCGTACTTTCATCATACGCGAAAATTTACCCAAGTTTGAAGGTTTCAAATGGAAGTTTAATAAAAAAAAGAACATTTCCACCATTGGATGTCGCATTCAGATAAAATGCGTATTACTTTTCGTAACACGCGCGTCGTAACAAACTCTCCTCAAAGAGGTGTGCATCGCTCGACGCGCTAGCACGATCTGAACCGGCTATTTCGTTCGGCGCTTCGATCGCTTTGCCGCTTCCGAACTCGACACACGCACGCACACAGGAATACACTCCACAGCTTCCCTACATCTTGCTCTCCCGATAGTGCGCCCTGTGAGAGCGAGCTTCTGCTTACTCTCACGCTTTACACGATCGTGGCGTTCGTGTGCTCTCGGTTTCGCTGCTTCGTACGCACAATTTCTCTCGTTTGCCCATCGCTCTCCCGTAAAAAAAAACTCGTCAGCAATTAGGCCCATTGTCGAGCGAAAAATCACTCGAGTCGAGTCGGTTTTGCTCGCGGGGTTGGTTTCCCCCGATACCACCAACACACGTTCGCATGCGTGTGTGTGTGTGCGTGTGATTGCGGTGCTGTAACGGGATCCCCGTACAACGCTGAAGGAAAGACATGGCGTTTGCGATTCGTAATTGCCCAGTTTACGAGAACCGAAGCCGGCCGGCAGGCAGAAATAAGCGGGCGAGAGCGAGAGCGAGAGAGCGGGAAAGAAAGAGTGATAAACAATCCGACACTGATGCGCACCAGGCGATGTGCGAGCCAGCGGAATCCACTTTATTACTCTTAGAAACGAACAAGGAGTCGGTCGCATCGGCACTATTGCTCCGCGCGCGCTCTTTGGCGTTTTTTTCCTTCTCTTAGTGGCAGGGCCAGCGGTTCGGTTGCTGGTGGTTTATCACACAACACCAGGCCGGTAGAGAAAAGGATTCCAGAAGCGGGCGCACGTCCGATTGTCGTCCGCCCTCCCCCTGTGCTGCCCATCATTCCCGGCGAAACAAGCGAAAACGACGAAGAGAAGGAAGAAGAAGTAAATTACTAAAACAAAAGTTCAATCCAGCAAACGAAGCACCGGAACACCGGATCGTCGGCGATTCGAACCCGGCTTGAAGTAAAAACGTACAGCGCTCGAGTTTTGCCGGCCGAAAAAAAGTGTTAGTGCGCTCGCATTTTGCCGGCAAGCCGTAGTAAATTGGCTTTCCCAGTGTGTTCGGAATAGTGTATGCGTGTGTGCGGGAGTAAACGCGCACGGGCCAAATACGCCCCAAAACTTACCGACGTGAAGTTGCAACTCGGTGTGTGCGTATTGCGAGCGGTGACACGGGCGCGGTGGCGACAGGAACATCGGCCCAGTGTGCGATCGATTCGACACAGGCCTAATCCCCCCTCCTCCCGCCCCCCATCAACGCCATTTCCAGGATCGGGCGGAAAAGATGTCGCCTCTGCAAGCACGGACAGCTGTGTGTGAGCAGTGAGCCAGTGGTGTTGTATGCGAAAGTGATCGCGCGCATCCTGTGAGGGAGTTTATGTGTGTGTGTGTGTTGTATTGTGTTGTGTGAGGGCGGCGACAACGGCGGCCCCGGTCAGATCGGAGTGATAAGTACACAGGTACGATAAGTGTAAGAATTTTCCGTATCCCAAGCGAAGTGTATCTTTCTCTCTCACATACACCGTGTGAGCGTGTTTAATCAAGTGGCTCGTGCGGCGGGGCTACTAAGCTACTAAGCAGCGCTTATAGTGTGAAACGACGTGGTGCGTGAACAACTCCTCTCTATCAAACTTCTTGGACACGCGCGCTCCCGGTTCCAATCCGCACGATCAAACGCAACTTCCCCCCTCCCGGAACGCCAGTTTTCGCCGAAACCTACAAGAAGAAGGAAATAGTAGAGGAAAAAAAATTGCCCCAAACTATTCGTGCGAGGTGAGCACGACAGGTGTGTGCCGGTCTACGACAAATTAAGACACAGATTTCGTAATTTGGTTTGTTTTTTTTTATTATACCAAATACCAAAAGAAGCGGCGGCAGAAGAATCGCACTCGCCGGAAGGGAAAAAAAAGAGCGGGAAAAAAGTGTCCAGTGGCGAGTGTGTGAGCAAAGCACCAAACAGTTTTACTTTTACCTCTCCTTTCGCCCCGCACGCCCGTTGTGAGCAGCACCGAAAATCGATTACCCATTTCGGCTCGACTATCGATTGCCGCGAATCGATAAGCCACGCACACACCTGCCTGTCGAAACTCCGGCCTACTATCAACTCATCACCCATCACCAACATCTCGGTACCCCGCGGTGTGAGCGAGAGCGAGCCGAGCTTCTCACCCACGCCCGCTCACCCGACCACCAGTGCAAGGGCAGGTGACAGCAGTTTTAAAGCTGTTTTTTTCTCTGCGTTGCGGCAATCGTTCTGCCCAAACTAAAAAGCAAAAAAAAAGACTTATATATCGATCGCAAATTCTCGACCCGATACGCGCGTGTGTGTTCGTGTGTGTGCGTGTGTGTGTTTCTGTGTTCTGCGTCGGGTATCCGTGGTGCGTATTATATTGTTGTGGGAGCCCCAAAAAGCTATCGGTTCGGTGGAAAAAATTTGTGAACATATTTTTTCTTGCCCCTCCCCCCACTGCGAGTGTGTGTTACTTTTTTAAATTTGTTTCGTAAAGGTGAGTGTCGTTTTTCTTGTGCAAAATATAAATTTAAAAAAACATCAAATTAAAAAATAAATTTAAATTTTTTTTTTAAATATTTGTGCTTGCTTTCCATTTGTCACGAATCACGACAAATCCTGCTTCTTTGCTGGCGTAACGAGCGAGTAAAATCGTGACGATTTTTATGTCGCATTCACCCTTGTGCCGTTTGGGACGGACGCCTCCTACACTACTCGAGTTTTTTTTTTTATTTGCGCATTAGTATTGTTCCCGTGCGGTGAGCGAATAAAACCGAGCACCTCTCACTTCACCTGCCCGTGCAATGCGAGAGAGCGCGTGAGAATCGGCTCGAAACCGGCCGGCATTTTCATTTTGCCGCTTTGCCTTGTTTTTTTTTTGCTTTCGGATGCGTCTTCCGAGCCGAGTACCGAAAACCCCGATCCGAGCCGGTGGGGAACTTGGTGGGGCTGCTCCGAAACCTGTTGATCAGTGAGACGGTGCGGTGGTGAGGGAAGAGGAAGTGAGCGATAACTGCAGCAATGATAATCATTTCTCGGACAAACTGCATTTCCCTTTATCGTGTGTGTGTGCGCGCGCGTGTGTGTGTGTGTGTGCAGCACGTATTGCAACACTATTTGCAACACAATTTCACAACACCCTGTCACCGTTCTACGATGAGTAATGAGTTTGGTATTGTTTTTTTTTTCTCATTTTTACTCGCGCCTGGCGCTAATTGACAGCGGTTTGTTGTTATTTTAGCTGCTTCTTTTTGTTCTCGCTTCTCACTGCGCTACTGTTTTTGCGCACTGCGATATGACTATGAAAGGTGAGATAATCGCGCCCATCCGGCATTATGTCACGCTCCGATCGAAACGATAAGAAATGATTGTCCGAAGCAAAACGTATCCATTTGCTTGTTTCGCACTCGCTGCAGCTGCCACCATCGGAAGCGAGCTTCGCGGGAGGAGGTGGAAGAAGAAGAGGTAGAAGACTGAATTGAATCGGCGACCCTCACATACACACACCCGGTCCCCATTCTTGAATCGGTAGCGAAAGAATTCAAATGACGCATGGAGATGTTGCCGGCGCAATATTCCGCTGAAGAAGCATCTAATAAAAAAAAAAGAAAAAAAACCAAAAAAAACCCCTCACACAATCGTTCGAACATGAAAAAGGGCAAATGCCGATGACGCGATCCATCTCCATCTGTTAGTTTCACTAGCTTGTGTGTGTGTGTGTGTTTTTTTACTCTCCACTGGCTGTTCTTGCGATCGGCTACTACAATTCACACACACACACACACACACACACACACACACACACACGCACGAGCGCTCATACAGACCCGGAAGTAATTCGTTACCTAATGCTCCGTTCCCCAGCGTTTGTTGTGCGCGTTCTTGGTGAATCATTGCCGGAGAGTGAGCTGAGAAGAGCTGTCGGGTGAGGTGAGCTCACCGTTTTCGGGTACGCGCGGCTCACCCGGGGTGAGGTTTTTGTTTTTTTTTCGGGTGAAATGAAAGTGAAATTTTCGTGTTTTTCTCTCCCAATGCAAGCTCACGGGAGGTGAAAGTGGATTTAACAAAAAAAAAAAAATGTTAGGAGTTTCATTTTTTTAGGAGCCAAATTTTTTTTTATATTCGGTAATAATTGTATTCTTTTCTATCTCTCTCTCTCTCTCTCCCCCCCCCCCCCTTCCCCTCTTGCAGTGCACCAAGACATCACGCCAGAATGCGTCCCGATCAGTATCAGTGGATGTTTATCAAGATGGAACCGATGGATGACGCGGAGGCTCACGATCTCGTCTTCCACGAAACGATGGAGCACGAATCGATCAAGAATTTAATGGAGCTGAGCAGCTGTGGGAGCGCCGGGGGAAGCTCCCTCGCCGGTGCGTCCACCGGTTCGGTCGGTGCGTCCTTCGGGATGGCCCACAAAGGCGTCGACTCGCAGTACCCGGACGGTTTCGATGGCAATCTCCAGTTTTACGACACACCCGATCAGAAGCCGCAGATACGGCACGATTGTATGTGGGCGGGCGTTTGCGTGGACCAGTCGCACCCGGACCGAAGTCGCTGCAAGTGCCTGGGGTGTGCGTGGCAGCAGCGGGAGCAACCGCAGCCACCACGCATGCCAACCTCCTCACCGGCCGAGGGCGAGGCGAAGGTGCCACTGGCGAGTGGCGGTGGGGGAGGAGGAAGCACGCTATCGGTGATAGCACCGACCGTCGTCGCCGCATTCAAACCGACCGGCATCGTCACACCGTTCAAGGCGACGCAAGGCTCGGCCCAGATACCGGCCGGTAGTTCTCTCCTCATCAAACGCCAGCAGCAGCAGCAACAGCAGCAGCAGCAGCAGCAGCAACAACAGCAACAGCAAATTTCCTCCCCCATGAGCAGTCAAGGGTACAGATCGCTGGCGCTGTCAGGAACGACGACGGCCGTCTCCACGGAAAGCCCGCTAGAGGGCGCTGCCGGTGAACCGATCGATCCACATCGGCTCGTGCGTGTCGCTCCGCTAGCCCGTGGATCCTTCCTACGCGAGATGGAAGCCCGCAGCATATCGGGCCAGAACCACGCCCGGCCCGACACACCCCTCAGCCTCGACGAAGATCCGCTCGAGTTCAAGCACAACCTCGACCTGCTGGCGACCTGCACGATGGGCTCGAACCAGCAGAGCCTGCTGCACACGGGCACCCCCTCCACCTCGACCGCACCCTACGGCACGCCGGACAATGGCGGCGGCGGCGGCGGGGCCGCCTCGCCCGGCGACTCCTCCCGGACGCTGGTCGGCAACCGGACGGCGGACTGCAAGCGGCACCGGACCAGGACGCACTCGAACCAGGGCTACTTCAACTACCTGCAGCAGCTGGTGGACGAGTTCGAGAACGGGAACCTGTATACGTTCGGCTCGAACCACCATCTGGTGCGGTCCGACTCGCCCGACACGGTGGGGAACATCGACCAGGTGTGGAAGGATCTGAGCGAGATCGACCCGGAGGGCGCCCGGGATCCGCTCGTGGGCGAACCGATGATATCGTCCGCGTCGTCCTCCGCACCACCGTGCGGTGGGGGGCTGAGCGGGGGTGCCCACGTCGGGTGCAGCAAGGAGTGCTGCTGGAGCAGCCTCGAGCTGTCCGCGGACGATCACCATCACCGTGGCGGCTGGATGAGCAACGACGAGGACGACGAGGAGGAGGAGGAGGAGGTCGAGGAGGACGAGGAGGAGGAGGAGGAAGATGATGAGAATGACTACGAGGAGGCGGAGGAGGAGGATGGGGAGGAGGAGGAGGACGAGGAGGAGGACGAAGACGACGATGAGTACGATGTAATGAAGCAGCTCGATCAGGAGCCGGACGATGAATTTCTGGCGAAATTCGACGACGGTCTGGTGGACGCGTTCGGGCCCGGTGCCTCCTGGGACGAGGTGGAAGAGGAAGATGAGGAAGAGGTAGAGCAGGCAGCTGGACGGTTGCGGCACGGGCGCACCAGTAGTAGCCGGCGAAGTCGCAGCACGTCCCGCCATCGCCACCAACGCCGGGTGGCGCGTGGTGTTCGCGCCAAAGCGCAGCTTCCGTACGATGCCGCCCTCTACAAACCCTCCGGCAGTAAGAAGCAGCAGAAGCAGCAGAAGCTGCAGAACGCCGGTACGAACAACCCGTCCGGTGGCACGACGGTCGCCGCCAGCAGCAGCAGTAGCAGCAGCAGCAGTGGCAGCGGAAGCAGCAACAGCAGCAGCAGCAGCAGCAGCAACGGCGCCAATGCCCAGCCAGCGGGTGGCAACTCTGCCTATCAGGCCACCCACTTCGGTGACCATAGCTACACCCGCCCGAAGGGTGGCTACAACATGAACGAGCTCGGCGTGCAGACACCGTCCGATTCCGGTGAGTTTTTACCGCTCTCGCTTCCGGCTCTTGCGCCACACCTGCACCTGCGCTTTCGTCTGCTGTGATGAAACGCTCGCTCGTGCAGATTTCCATACTTTTTTTTTTAATCATCTCGCAATTAAAAATGAGATTTAAATGCGAGTATACCGGATGAGCGGATTTTTGTTTTGTTGGGTCGTGAATAATTTTGATAAAAGAATGTTGTTTTTTATTTAAAAAAACCAACTTAAATATTGTTTGCTAGTTTTCCATCGTACACACCGCAAATGAAGCCGTTCGCAAGTGGTTAGTTTTTTTTTAATAAAAAAAAATATGTCACTCCACTACCGCTTTGACAACCCTGGCCCTGTTCTCACCCCCTGTGCCGGGTGAGCTCGCTCGGGCTCGCGCTCGCACTCATCTCACGCGCCGCGCCGGCTCATCTCGTGACCGACCGCTTCTCACACCGTTCGTGCGCGTGAGCCTCTCATCTCACGTATATGAGAGCCGTGCGTGAATCATCGGTTGCATTTTTATTTTTTATGTTTTTTTTTTGCTTCCACGCTGATTCACCCCACCGGAGTTGCGGTGGGTTGTGAAAAACTAACTGCAAAATTGCAGTGCAACCCGGTGATTCACCGACGGCAGAACGTGAACCTCAGCATGGGTTTTAGGCGTGGCCGGTGAAATTGTGATGGGGAAAAGTCCGTGGAAAAGTGCGCGGCGGCCCCACCAAAAAAGGACAAGAGCATGCGCGCGGTCTGTTCGCATCGCATCGGTGGGTGGAGAGAGAGAGAGAGAGAGAAAGAGAGGGAGAGAAAGAGGATACCACGCGCCAGGTCGTCGCCCACACACAAATACACACACGCGGGCGCGCTTGCGTGCGGAAGTACATCGCTTTTTCAGGGTCATCGGCTCCTTTTTGCCGGCTCTCCGGCTCGTATTTATTTTTCATTTATTTTATCGTACGATACTCCGTCAGCGAACGGCAGACGGAAAATCTGGAAAAAGCTAAACAGAATCGATTTTATTTTTTTCTTACGGAAAAATTACGGAAAAAAGTGTTCTCAAATTGTTATTAAAAAAAAATAATAATAAGTCCAAGGGAAAACAAAAAAAAGGGGAATGTTTGCAATTTTCTGTTGCAAGGAATTTGCCGGCCATTCCCATTTGTGTGAAGGGAGTCTAGCACCGCGCGACCGGTTTAGCACATAATGTCCATCCCTCTGCATGCATGGCAAACCCCTTCCTCACCTTCACCCCCCTCCCTTTTGCTGCAGCTTTGGCGTTTTTCTTCCGGTCGGCGCGGGGATTTTTTTTCTCATTATTATTGCTTTGAACGATGGTAGCACCAGCGAGAGCAGCATAGATAATGATTTGTCACTGCTGCTGCTGCTGCTGCTGCTGCTGCCGTCTGTGTACGTGTTGGCGCAATGCGGCGCGTTCCGGCTTGGAAAACTCCTTTCTTCCTTGCCTTGTTGTCTGGTCGGGGTTGGGTTGAATTTTTTTCTTCTTTCAAACGAACCGATCAACAACAAAAATAGAAGAAGAAGAAGACGGACAAGCAGAACCTGTCGAATACTTTCACATTCCACACACTCTCCCACCCACCCACCCCTAGCAAGGCACCCCTAGCAGGGCGTGTTAGGACGCTTTAATTCGTTGAACCAAACGCCACCGTGGGTGTGGGGTGGGGGATGCAAGCGAAAGGGACACGCCCGATTTTGTCCGGCGGCGCCTTAAAATCGTGTCGGTTTTGAAAATTTTATGATTTTTTTTTGTCAATTTTTGATGATTTCAAAATTTGCAGATAATTTTTTTTACCAGTATATATGAACAATTAATCCAATTTTTTTTTTCGCTCGAACCGACCGACCGGTCGACGCTAGGGAACGGATGATTGCATGAGTATTTACGCATTTTCTCGTGCGTAAATCGAGAGGGGGAAAGGGAAAATCCAGTGTGACGTAACAGCGCAAAGCGCATTTTCTTTGAAATTCGTTTAAGGAGGAAAAAAATAAAAGTGTGGCCGGTCCCAAGGACGGCTAGTTTGCCGAGCGGAAGAATTTCCGTTGTTTCGTAACGGGCGGTTGCCCCCTCCTTCGACCACCCGCACTACCCCACCCCACCGAGCACGCGCTTGCGTGCTTGCATTTTTCGAACCCTCGGCCTCCTCTTCATCCCTTATTAAAAAAAAAAAACGAACGAAAAAGTGCGTGTGCATAAGCACCACCACCACCACCGCACGCCTCGTCCGAAATTGGGTGGTTCAAGGTCACTGAGTTCATTCGCCTCGCACACTACTACTGGGACCCCCCCCCCCACCCCCCTTCTCCCCTTCATCCCCCTTGCCCTAAAGCATAGGGCGCCACGTGCCGAGAAGAACGATAAAAGGGAGAGGAGGGAGAGCGAGCGAGTGGGGTCGGTTTTTCGGGCAGGGGTAAAAAGGACCTTTTTTTCTCTCTCGCGCGGGGAGACGACGGGTCGATAATCCCATCCCCGGCAACGGAACCTCGCCTTGGGATAGGCATCCTCCTCCCTTCCCGGGTACTGCGCATGAACAGAAGATGCGGAAGATCAAGGATACGTCGCTATACGTCCGTGTCTGTAGTAAGGATGTTTTTTAAATCATTTTTTTTTAATTAAAAAAAACAATATTCCTCATAAAAGGAACACACAAAGGCGGAAATTTAGCAAAAAATAAAAAAAAAACAGAAAAAAGGGGTTTTTTCCTCCAGAATTTTCTCTCCCGCAGGAAAGGAGTGTTCTACATATAAAAACCCCTCTGCGGCGTCGTATTTATTTGTCCTTCAAATTTATCCCACCCCACCTTGCCTCCCCTCCCAACCAGACGAACCCGGAACGGAAACTGCGTAAATTGTTATGCGGAACGCTCTTCTCTAGAAAAAGGGAGAGAGGGGAGGGGGAAAGGGAGGGGGGGGGAGGAAAGAGGCGACATCCTCACATCCTTCCCGCGTGATTGGGTCGATTTGCAGCGCGAATACGCCTTTCTTCTCGTCGCAGACTCTGTCACGAATAACGAACAAAAAAAAAAAAAAACTAGTAATAATAGTTGAAAGTAGACGCCTTTCTTTCGCCTTCCCCCCTCCCAGACGGGCGACCAATGATGGTGGTGGTGGTAAACGGTGGTGCGGGAACTACTTCACCCCATTAAACTTTCATTCATGATATGCATCTTGGCGCGGCGACGAACGCGAACGACGCCTTGTGAAGTGAGTAAAAACCGGATCAATTGAGTCGGACGGGGCGGGG
>KI915047.1:3625792-3636406 GCA_000473445.2 Anopheles farauti | reverse complement strand
ATGTGAAGGCATCTTTCCTCCGACCCAGTGCCACCCCATTTATCTTCTCTTGTTAACCACTCTGAGCGCGCTGCTTTTTTTTCTCTTCTCCTTCTCCCTGTTATTCCGCTGGTTTTGTGCACCGTTTTCGGTTGTACTTGTTCTGTTCCGCTTTAAAGTTTTCGCGTGCGTATGTTTTGGGTTTCGTTTTATCTTCCAATTCTAATACTTACGTGCCACCTCGATCGAGGCGGATGGGAGCGACGAAGCAAATAAACAAAAAAAAAGAAAAATGAAAGGAATAAAAGCGGAGCGCGGATGATGCGGATGCGAACCGGAATTTTGGAATGACGGCGCGAGACGGACTCCTCGGTGATGCTTTTCCCCTCCTCTTCTTTCCCCCAGTTGGTTTTGTTTAATTTCGCAATATTAGCCCTTTTGAGCGTGTTTCGGTAAAACGCGCAGAGAACCCCCTTCTCCCTTGGGAGGGGAGGGGAGGGAGGAAGGGTAGAAAACGGAGAGGGATGAAGATTTATATGGGGTTGGTGGTGGTTGAGCGTCTTCGGGTGACGTATTTCATACCGGGAAATGGGAAGAAAACGGGAAAAGGGGCAGGGGGAGGGAGGGAGAGGGGGTTATACACATATGTGGCCAGACAGAATGCCCGAACCGAGCGGGATAGAAGCCGCAGGATGCAAGTATAAAGAAGCATCAACGAAGCCGGAGAGCAATACTAAAAATCGAAAGGGAAGTAAAGAATCAAAGGCGCACAAATAATGAAGAAAAGAAAAAACAAAACAACAGAATACAACAAAAAAACCGGTAATGCCGCGCGCCATCGCGCACCGAACCGAGAAGTTTGAAAATCGCGCGCGCGAAAAAAAAAGCCCACCCAATCTCCTCCCCACTTCTGCCTCGCTCCAGAAGTGAAAAAAAAAGGCATATAAATTATGCGTTATGCTGTGCCTGGTGCCTTTGGCTCTGGGCTCCTGGATGGAGGCTGCATGAACCGCGAATCGTGGGAATTACGATCCATCCGCCGTGGTTCGTGCAAAAGATGCGCGAACCGGACGCAAATAACGCATGAAAGGTTGCTTTTTTCGTTCTGTTGCTCCGGCGTGTGCAAAAATACGCGCAAAAACGTGCCGGAATGGGAAGTTGAGAACGTATGAGAATGAGAACGGCAACGTATGCAAAATATTCCCGCTGCCTGTGTGTGTGTGTCTCTCCTTCTCAATCTGTGATAAGAGAGCATTTCGTGTAGGTGGAAGCAGAAGAAGGGCGAAGATTAATATGTAATAATAATATTAATAATAGGCGAAACCTGTTCGTTCTTGCTCAATGGGAAGAAATTTGTCTGATTCACCGGATATTCTCGCTCGAGAGAGCCGCGGAAACTATTCCTCCCTTGCTCCACCTGCTCTCCTGCCCCGTTTCCCATCCGCTCGTTTGTGTGGTGACACATCGCGCTCGAATCGCGAAACGAATATACGCAGCGACGGCGCTTGTTGCTATGCCGGGGAAGAAAATGTGCTTCCCCCTCCCCGCAAAAGCAAAGAGCGATTATGTAGATTTTTATATTTCTCGTCGCTCACACAAACACCGAAGAATGCGGCTGCGAGAGTGTGTTGTTTGCGCGCGTGAGAACCTCGACGAGATCTTTGCCGTACGGGGCCCGCAGAGAATCGTGTTTTTTCTTCTCCAAGCACTATCAACTGGATATTCTCCTCTCTGATAAATGAACCTATTCTTGGAAGCCGTTGAAAATGGTGCTGAAAAAACATGTGCTGTGTGTGGAAATGTTTTTTGTATAGAGTTGCGCGGCGCTTTTGCCGAGATTCGAACGCCGGTCGGCTTGGGGCGCGCATACGTTTATCCGTACGCCTTTACCTCTTGCGCCACCGTGGCTCTCCGAGAGCGGTCGCTCCAAAAGGTGACCAGTATCGTGCGCACTTACGTTCTAGTTTAATTTTGTTCCGATTCTTTCTGCTTTTTGTATTTATCGTTCGAAGTGCATTTTTTAATAACATTTGTTTTCCTTTCTCTTCCCCTCTCTCTCTCATTTTTTCACACGCGCGCAGATGAGGAAATCGACGTGGTATCGCTCGGTGAAAAGAACCTGCCGACGAACCCGACGCCTCGTGACTACCGCCACCTGCAGTCGGAGGTGGCGAGCAAGATCCGGACGGCGGCTTCCTCCCGCGGCACCTCGAACGGTACGTACGGTTCGGGCGCGAACCATCACCATTACCAGCGCCACTCGTCGCACCATCACGACCACGGTCAGCTCGGTGGTAGCTCCAGCCACCACCATCACCACCATCTCGGCGGCATCTATCCGACGCCGGCCGGTTCGACGACCATTTCCGGTGCGAACACGCCCGTCCCGAGCCGGTCCGGTGGCGCTAGCGTGGCGTCCTCGCCACCACCCACCGCCCCCTCCACCACGCGCAAACGGTCAGCCGGTGGCGGCCACACGCAAACGGGCAAGCGATCGTCAGCGGGCGGCCATTCCTCCTCCACCACCAGCAAACGGATGCGCCTGTCGCACGCGAAACGCGACACTGGACGCGGGGGTGGCAACGGCGGTCACGCCAGCAGCAGCTACGACACGGCCGCCCAGGCCCTCGCCGACGAGCTGGACACGGTCGAGAAGCGCAACCTGCACAACAACCTCGAGCGGCAGCGGCGCATCGGGCTGAAGAACCTGTTCGAGGAGCTGAAGCGCCAGATACCGCACCTGCGCGACAAGGACCGGGCGCCGAAGGTGAACATACTGCGCGAGGCGGCCGCCCTCTGCAACCGCCTCAACCAGGAGGCGGAACAGGTGAACGCGCTCCGCCAGCGGCAGGTGAAGCTGTACGAGCGCGTCCGCTTCCTGCGCGCCTCGATGCACAGTCAGCGGGCCGGCATGGAATGAGACCGAGGGCCGGGCCGGGCGGTGAGTACGAAGCCGTTTATACCCCACACAAAACAAACCGAAGAAACAAAACCGACAACACAGAACCAGCATCTGTTCGCGGAGCTGCAAAAGCGGGACTCCGCCTGAAACCGAAGGTTTGAGTAGGCGAAGGCTAATGCGCGGTGTGTCCGCTTCGGGCACGCCCCGAAACGGGCTACCATGGCATGAGAAATAAAAAAACCCCCCGGTGGTTAGGTGGAGGTTGATTGCGGGAAGAGCGAGAGAGGGAGAGAGTAAGAGAAAGAGAGAGAGAGAGAGTGACCTACTACCACCACCGGGCAAGATCGAGTGGATGACTTTGCCCAATTCAGTTCTCTACAAATTCAGTTGCTGCATGCCTTGTTTGCATGTAAAAACACAACAACAAAAACAACAAACTCAACCAGAATCAGCGAGAAAAGAGACAGGCGGAGAAAGAGAGAGAGAGTGGGAGAAGAGAGGACGCTGATGATGGAGAAAAATAGTTCCTGATGTTTTCTTTCTTTCGATTTGTTTGTAAACAAAATTAAACCTTCTTATCATCCGTGTTGTACATTTACATTTTCTTGGTCTATTGTAAATAAGAGTTGCTCTTTACCTGTATCGCCAGGATAGGGATAGGGAATAGAATTGCATGCAACCCTTCACATAGGGGAGTTCTAGGTAGTTAGGCAGTTTTGCGTGTGCGCTCATTATCGATTTAGCGTTGACAAAAAAAAACCTCGTTTTTACCTCTGTTTTAGTAAGTAAGCAGACTGTTTTAAGAATTTTTTCTCCCCGCCCATATTTTTTTTTGCAAATCGTTTTCTTCTTCTTACGATAACATTTTTTTCCATTCGAAGTTACTCTAGATTTACTTTTTTGCACGAGTTTTGTTTTGCTTCGATTTTGCATCGAACGCTGCTGGGCGGTAATGATATCTTATAAGCGAATAAGCTGAATATACACACACTCACACACACATATATAAGCATACCTATAGCTACTTAGAGCACGGAGGAGAGATACACGACGTTTCGTAGAATTAGATGCTTAGAGCGCTCGCGTGCTCGGATCTGGGATACAAGTACCAAACAAGAAGGATTGCGAAGAGCATTTATTTTAGTCTTCAATGTAACGCTACCTACTATAACCTCCATTTATGATTGTTCTAATTGCATCTTTACAGCGACACCCTCCCGCTCGCCTAGTGCAAGTGGGTGGTGGACGGACTTTACGCATATATATATATGATATATATACATATTAGATATTAGATATAAATCGATAAAGGCAGGTGCTTGAAGTTTGTTGTGTGTATATGAATTGTATGTATATAAAAAAACGTAAAGAACCTCTTCCAATACACACAAACACACATTTACATGCAATTATATATCTAAAGCAACTATATTAGACGCGGTAAGAAAGATAACACAGACGAACTGCTACATGAAATGCTAATTACATTTTAGTGAGGTTAGGTTAGAACCCCCTTTAAATCGACGGCGCCTCTCGAGCGTGCGCGCGCACAGATAATACCTTAGTGCACCTTCTCGCAATACTAGTGCACATTTATACCCTCCCCCCTCCCCTCCCCTTTCCCTCTTCTTCCGCTTTCGGAGGTGACGCCAAGATTTCGTTTGCTTTTCAGTTGTAACTGAGCTGAAAGTCTGTTCTTGTTTTTTTTTGCTGTTCGTGCGGAATGCGCGCGTGAGCCGGTTTCGCGCCTGATAATGCGACGGACGGCGCCATATATGATATGAAGCTATCACCATTACTGTATTGAGGTGCGCTGATACCTTTTGCTGATAAGGCGAACATATGATATGAAGAAGTAATAGTTTAAAGTATGCTGACATTAGCGATAAGGCAATAAGAGCTCTGGGAACTCGTGTGAGAGATAGGGCGAGAGATAGAGAGAGAGAGAGAGAGGGAAGAGAGAGAGAGAGGGAAGAGAGAGAGAGAGAGGGAGAGGGAGAGGGAGAGGGAGAGGGAGAGGAAAGGAAGAGAAAGAGAGTAAAACTCCTGTATGTTCAGGTGGTACCAGTTGCAATCCTATTATTTTAACTAAGTTTTTTTTTTATTACTATTCCTCCTCATTATCTTGTTCGATTGATAAGTTTTTGCTTCTCCTAAATCGTTTCCGTTTATGGTGCGGTACGCGCCTTGGATTATTGCCTAGTGGTAAGAGTTTTCTGCTTATTCGGTTTTATGCGATATTTTTCTTTTTTTATACTTGTAAGAACAATTGACAGTGTTTCTTCTATATTTTGTTATATTTTTTTATTTTAACGTAGTTGAGTAAGAGGTTGGAGATCAAATGAAGTGGTTTGGGCAATGATGATGATAATGAGGTTGGCGAGCGTGTGTGAGAAGAGAGATGGGGTCGTTGTAACCCCTGTAACGATGTGTTCATTACTTGTAACGAATAGATGCGTGCGTGTTTGTGTGTATGTGTGTGTGCGATTGGCCAAACACAAAACCCGACACAATTAGAATGAATCTGCGGTGCGTGTTGTTGGAAACGGAAGGAAGAACGCGTGAGGATAACAAGAAAGCAACAAAGCACGATAAAAACGCTTTTTTGTTTTTAATTTTTAAAACATATTTTTTCACTAGATTTATCCAGTTTCCTCCCTCATCACCCTCCCCCTCGAGGGGTTTTTTTTTTGTTGATGAGAGGAATTTAAAACGTGACTATGAAAGTAAAAGCGAAGGAGAAAGAGAAAGTGTTTTTTATTCTTTCCTCTTGATATTTTAGGCATTTTAAGCATGATTAGCGTGTTTTAGTTATACTGTGCTTAGTTATGAGCTGTTGGTGTTTTTTTTTACACATGCACACACATACACACAGCGCTAACATTAAAATGCATTAGGTAGGATTTATGAAATTAATATAAAATTGTAGCGACCGCTTCCCCCCTCCCCTCCCCAGCTGGATGAGGGGACGGTGGTGGGGTGCTATTTGTTAGCTTAGAGAACGCAACGAGCGTGAGATAGTAGTGAGGAGGGCAGCATTTACGCGGCAACGATTACGTGTTTGTTTTATTCTTGCTCGTTTTGCTGTTTCGACGAAAAGTGGTGATCGCAATATATTGTTGCAGACGGGAGGGAGAGCCAATACGCAGCTTTCAGCAGCTTTTTTTTTAACTGACCTTGCGCTATGGAGGCTGGAAAAGCCACCAGATTCTGAGGTTTATATCAATCATACCGTCAATTTGCAAAGAAAATAGACGCGAGACGTATATACAAACCGGCACACACCAGTAGAGTGTTGCCAAGACGATGTTAGGATTAGAAGGGATTAGAGATAATAAAAAAAACCCAATATATTAGGAAGACACACTCACACACTAGAAACGCCCGACGAATGTAACGCAAAACGTAACGCCAGCGATGGATTGTTTTATAGACGCGTTTTGTTGTGTGTGCGTAGCTTTTATTTGATACATTTCGCAGACTCTAAGGTAGTAAACGCCAGGCGTAAACGCGTAGATAGCGCATTGATTGTTAGTTTGTGTGTGCGTGCGTGTATGTTTTAGTTTAAGGCATTTTTTTGCGTATATTTTTTTCTATTATTATAGTCAGAGGTTATCTTTTTTTCTTCTTCTTTTTATATCGTTCTATTTTTAAACGTATAATTGAACTATCGGAAGCAGAATAACGCATAAAACGCAGACTTTAGCAGCCTTTTTTCGGACGAGAGAGAGATAGAGAGAGAGAGGGATGGCGATAAACGGGGATGGAGGTCTCTCGATGGAGAGAGAAAAAGCGTGACAGGGTTACTAGCGTACTTTTTCGGTATTAGTTTTAAGTGCGAATTATGTTTTTTTTCTCTTGATTATTAAAAACAAAACCGATTACTCGTAAACTAATTGATTACAACTTCGCTCAGTTTATTGGAACCACTCGTAAAGACCTTCCTCCCCTACACTATTACGAATGACTACTATTACTATTTGCATTCTACTATTAACTACTACTACTAGTACTACTACCACCATTACTATAAAAAGCATTGCGAATTCGAAAGGACTGATGCTACATCCAGACACCTGAAGTTTCTATTTTTTGTTCGATTCTGTTGCAACAATTCCACACTACACGAAGGTTTTCCTTTCCGCGACTGTTTTCTTTATCTCGGCGAGAAGTTTTGGTAGCCCGGCGTTGTGCGGCTGTGGGAGTTCAGTGCGTGTACGAAACTTCATTCTTCGTTTTTGTTTTTGCGTAATGAATGGAACATTGACCTCGAAGAGGGCGGCCATTACGGGCTTTCCTTCAACTTTGATCGCTATATCCGTGGCAGCAAGACTATCGTTAGGCTGAAGCACACATCCAAATACACCTCGCATCTCGTTCTCGAAACGGTCAGACGCATTTACCTCCCGCTGAACACACACTCCCTCATACACACACGGTCTGACGTAACGCACTTTTTTTCTCCGACGAGTGACAGAAGCAATTGCTACCAAGGAAACGAAACACGAGAATATTAAAGAAAACAAAAAAAAAAACAAACAAACACGTACCTAAGGAACGGACGGACAATTCACGCAAAAAATAGCAAACAAAAAAGCTACAAATTGGGTGTACATATAAATATATATATATTTAAAGTAACAACAAAACACATCTGCCACGGATCAGAACGCTGCGAAGCGTGCGAGGCCGACAAATGGATTTAAAACAAAATAAAACCAGTGCTTTACTTACTTATACACAAAATTGTGGAAAAACAAACTATATATACATAAAGAAATAGAGAGATATATACATATATATAGGACCCGTATGCACATTACCAATTACTGAGCGGCCTGGCCATCCTCTCACCCCCCCCCCCCCCCCTTCTCATCCACCCCCTAATCCGTGGGTGAAGTAACCGATATTTCCTCCACATATTTGTGTGTTTCTTTAATCGAGAGATTACATTCAGTACGCAGGCTAAAACTGCGAGTCTAAAACATCATATAGAATACAAATAAACAAGCAACAAACCCCTGACGCAATGCTAAACAAAAACTCCGCATTAGAAGATACGAATAATTATATATATATGGAACTATATCTAATATACATAAGTGCTGCATATTACAGACAAAAAAGAAGAAAACACACACACACTCACACATAGGCAAATCCAAAGGAAATATCTTGTAAAAATGTGTCGCGCGTGTGTGTCTGTGTGTGCGTGCGTGTGTTTGTGCGTGTGTTGTATCTCGCGGTAACAAGGACCCTTCCGCTCGCCGAGAACGGAAGGATGAATCCCGATTGGAATCGCAGGAAGGCACTGCATTACGCGAACGAGAGCGTGTTCTAGCAGCAGGTTAGGCCTCTCGTTACACACTATTCTCTCTCCAGTTGCGCAATTTTTTTTTTAAATATATATATAATATATACGTTACGTTACAATGCGTTGGCAAAGGGCTTTTTTGGCGAAACCGGTGGTGTCTTCCCCCCTCCCTACGGGGGGGAGCGGGAGGAGCGGGGAGAGGCAGCGAATGGAGCCGGTTAAGCATTTATGTGCGTATATGCGTTCCTAAACAGTTATGAATCCGAGTAAAACAGAGTAAAAAAAAAACCACAAAAAACCGACCGGGTCTCCATTCGTTGCTTTCGGCACCCGCAGCCTCCGGATTAGTAAGGGCACCCGTCTTAATTTTAGATTGTTTTTATTATCCTTAATCTTAGTAGTATTGTGAAATCGTATGTTCTCTTTTTTTAAAATAAATATTGTATAATTCCCAAAACAACCAACAAACGAGCGGAATGTGTTCAAGGGGGATATTGAGATTCGACCGACCGAAAAGAAACTGGCTTTGATGACACTCACTTAGACGAACTTTGCTGAAACATCCTCATGCGGTAAGGTAATTTTTTGAGATTTTTCTTTGACCCAAAGCTGGCGATTTTAGTATATTTAGGAACTTACTATTATTTTTTTATATTAAGAATATTGAGAAAAAAAAGAAAGGACCAGCAAAAGATACATGTCTTCGGAGCGCCTAATTTAATTAGCACGGTGTAACGGATACTAAGCGAAGAAACCAAACACGGTGTAAACTTTCCGTTTCACACGCGCGCGCGCGCGCACACAAACACATGCACACGCACACGTGTATATTTGCGTACAGAAAACGAGTCCCGGTCAAGGCAGCAGTAGTGGACTAAGGCCTTCGATAGGTTACGGTAGTTAGGTGCAAATAAAAAGATACATAAAATCGATTTGAGGTAGAACTACTTGCTAGGAGATGCGCTATCTCATCCAACGAATACAATGCAAACCTCCCCACACTGACACACACACCCACACACACACACCCACACGCAAGCTTCCTCTTCCCGAAATCACTACGGAGTACAGTCGAATAAAATTAGTTGGGAGTGTGGAAAAAAACCCAACAAAAAAAAACTGTCTTTTCTTCTGTGTTTTAGTAAATAAATTTTTGTTTTGAAAGAAACACCGATGCGTTCAAGTTTTGGGTGTAATTTTTGGATTACATATTGCGCCGTAGTGGCAGCGAGAGACAGAGAGAGAGAGAGAGAGAGATGTCGCTGCCCGAAAACCTCGCCCGAATTAAAGCAAGAAACGGATGACCTTGGCGTATATTACGGCGAATAACTCCTCCGCTTCGGCAGCCGAAAACGCCGGGCAATTCCATCGCCAACGCGCTGGCCTTTTACACACATTACATAGATGACATTAAAGGAAAGGGGGAGGGGGGGGGGGATCTAGCAGAGGCGATTTGTAATTGTTTCCACGCCTATGCGTGTACATGTGGCAGCGCGTGAGCGAGAGAGAGAGAGAGAGAGCGCTGAGTGAATCAGAGAGATTTCGTCGGGCAAGTGAGCGATGGATGCCTGTGGCGTAACCGGGCTCATCTCGTTCCTGTGTGTATGTGCGAGCGTGTGTTTGCGTATCACAATATTTACACATGTGCCAGTACGGCGCCAGCGGTGTGTGCAGCAGGAGGGGAAGGGGAGGCCCACACTGTTCCCACACTCGGAGCGCTAGTGGATTCGATTTTGTGTCGTCGGTTGCTAAGCCGTTCGTTCCAACGTCGGCAGTGGCCTAACGTCACAGCTCGGCACTCATCCGCACGCTAGCACTCAGCACACGTCATCACCGGACGTCAGCCATAGGTGCAGGTGCTGCTGCCTTTTCGTGCACAGCTTCCCGCATTGTGTGGAGGAGGATGCCACCACCACCACCACCGCTCCTCCGTACGCCGTCTTTCTCCGGCGGCCATTTTCACTTTCTTCCGATGGCCTTCAAGCGAGTGAGATACAATCAAGCGTATTGATCGATGGCAGCACACAGGTGCATCTCAAGGACGGCCGAACCCACCGCAGCGCCGGGGTCCTCCGCTAGCTATCGAAACTTGTTCAAGTTCGGGTTGTCGAAAATAGTCGCCACAATGCGGGCTAGAAACTTCGCCGCGAGAACGCTCGAGAACGCATGGGGACGGAGCCGTTGGAAGGTTCTAATTTTAATCGCCACACTACGTCCGCCATTGGTCCCTCCGCGTAGGGTTTTCGACTTAGCCATCGCTTCCTAGTGAATCTACTGCCGATGATCCCAAGTGTTTCTTTTTTTTTTTTTTTTTGGAGCATCGCATCTTGTTTGGGCCGCCATTACCGCGTCGGAAGGTGCTAAACGATCAAAATGTCGAACTTTCAAGTTAAAGCCGGCGGCTTTGGGGGAGGGGGGG
>KI915047.1:3609053-3625015 GCA_000473445.2 Anopheles farauti | reverse complement strand
GGGGGAGGGGGAAGGAAACATGGTGGAACGGGCGCGATCGGGCGATCGTTGACCTAAACTTAGAATTGATCTGTCACGGTCCCTTTATTTAAAAACACAAAAATAAATAAAAAGAAACCCAGCTATTTCGGCCGTACGCACAGACAAAAACCGGTACGGTACGTTTGCCGATACCGATTTTCGTGCTGCTCCCGTGTGTCTGTTGCCAAGCACCGGCTAATCAGGAGCCTGCTCCTGGTGCTGCAGCTTACGTAAGTTCGCCCGTTTCGAAGGAAATGCCCAGCTGAATCATTGAGCAATTGCATGATTTCGGCCCGCCGGCCTGATAGGGGAAGAACTTGCCCGTCTTTTGTTTCCAACCTCGCCGTGTGTGCCGAGAGCAATTTCTGACCTTCACGCTTTACGCTTCACGCCAGAAGCGGGTCAATCCCGGTGGGGTTGGGGGGGAATTTTTGTAAAATAATAAAGCAATAAATGCAATGGCATCCACCGGCGGTTGTCTGCGGTTCGTTGACATTTAACCGCCCTTTCCCTCCCGCGTCCGTTTCCGGTCGCTCGCTGGGAGCCTGCGAGCGGAGCGAGGTCAGCTTGTGGTCGTCGAACAGGCAGGCCTCCTCCTCCCCCCCTCCCCCCTATCCCCTGAGGTGGGTTTTCCGCCGTCGGACGTCGGGCGTGTTGTAATCGATAATTCGAGTTCTCGCCACAACGGGAGGTAATTCTTACGGTCGGGAAGAAAGTCCACGGGCTGACAGGGACGGCCGTTGTATGGCTTTCGACTGCGGCCTCCCGGAGGCCGTTCACACTGCCGGTGGGCCCGCGGTTTCGGTTTACATCACCCAGCCGCTGTTGCGGATTGCATTTCAGTACTGACCCTTCCCAGCGGGTTTCGCAGTGTCGCTGGTCAGGTGCCGTTTATGGGATGGTGCTCCTGAGGGAAAGCGCGGGTGGTGAGGGGGGGGGGGGGTTTCGTCTGAGTCGTCTGAGCCCTTGTGCAGCCTAAGTCCGAGGCCGGCCGAAAAAAGAACACAAATAAACCGCAACCGGTTGGGGGCGCTGGGTTTGGAAGTTGCTGGACGTCTGGAGTCGGCAGAGAGAGAGAGAGAGAGAGAGAGAGAATATCCGCGTCTGGACGTCTGGATCACGGATCCGAGGGCATAGCTCATGTGTGAAGAGCCGGGTCCGGTTTGCAAATGGCCGCGCTTGGGAGATAGTGCCCGGACTTGGCAAACTTTGCAACCGAACCGTAGAACTGCTCGAACCTTGCACGCTCTTGTTGCTGTGGACCGAGAATGCCTCTGTCTAAAAAACTGCCTGCCTAGCGTTGATGGTAAGTGCGATAAAACGATGCTCTAGGTACGCCGAGTGCCTGTCTGCGAATGCGTATGCAAATGACACCAGGGCTGTTGGGCGTTGCCTGTGCACATATTATGATCTTTAGAATCCTAAGAATCTCTCTCACCCCTCACACATGCGAGCTACAAGAAAAGAACAATAGCAAAGCGGTACCGAGAACCCAGCAATCCCGCAACCTTCCTAACGCTCCACAAAGCGCAATATCCTCTTTTCGATCCCTTTCGGGGCCGGTTTATGCCTTCCTCCTTTTGATGTGTCCGTGTGACCTTCGAAGATTTATGCCCGCCGCGTTGGGCTGTGCCCTTCGCTGCTCATCCGGACGCATAGGTGTCTTAGGAAAGGGCGAGCGAAATTGGCAGAAAACCCTCAGGACCAAGGGACGAAAGGACGAAAGACAAGCCGGTTGGGCCACCGCGCGAAGGTAGACGATTGTCTGTTGTAAAATCACGAAAGGTACACAATTAGGTCCGCCACACGTGGGCTTAGGGGTGGCGGGAAGGTAAGGACGAACAGCAGAGCATAGAGCAATCTGAAAGAAGTAAAAAAATAAACAAAAACCAGGTATACACGCCAAACGAAAGATGGCTGTGCAAAAATGCCGCAGCGAATTACGGCACACACACACACATATATACGTTCCGAAACTTCGCAATAGAAAGCAAAACCTCTGGGCAAAAGCAGGAAATCAAGCGAAAGGTAAAGAAGTAAGCCTGCAGAAGAGCACGCGGAAAGGAAAATGGCGAAGAGCTTGTGAACGCAACGTACAACGTGTGAAAGAAAAGAAAGAAGGAAAGAAGAAGAAGAAGTAAAAAATGGGAACGACGAGAACAAATAACGAATAGAACCGATCGGCGAAAGAAGCAAACACAGAAAAAAAAAATAGCAAAACGCTGCGTTGCGAAATCGAATCGACTCTCCGCTCGAGAATAAAAAGGGGTCGAAAATTTCCAAAAAAAAACAAAAAAAACGCCCGAGCGAGCGAGACGCGGCGAGGAAATGACGAGTGAACTAAAGCGGGAAAGCAACAACAACAGGGAGAGACAAAAATGCGAAATTGCTCGCGCTGAAGAATGTGGAAAGGACCGGCTACCTGCCCGAATCGCGGGCGAAGGGAGCCGAAGGGACGGGGTTGGGTGGAATCTCGTTATCGTGCCACCGCGATCGGGTTCTACCGCGCGACGCGGTTGGTCGTCGTGCCCTGCCCGGCGTCTGGAGCCGAAGGATCATCGTCGCGATGCTGAGCCCCAAACGTGGCGCACCAATTTCGAGGAATTTTGTACGACGGGAGAGCGCTCACATTCCGCCGGCGAGCCGCGCGTCGGAGAAAGGGCACGGCAGATCGCAGGAATTCCGCCCGACGGTCTCGTTGGCCGTTGGGCGTCGCATGCTGAAACGACCTGCACGTGTGATCTTGCGTGCCCTGAAATCGGCAACGAGTTCCGACGAACCGGCGATCGATATTTTCCCTCCACGCTCGTCACCGAAACTTCCCAGAATTATTAATGAAACGGAGATGAAACACGCCGCTCGTATGGTCGGCCGGTTTGCGTTTGTGTATATACACGTCGCGGACAGGCATGAATGAGTTTCACAATAGCAAAGCAAGGCGGTTGAAATTTGCTCGAAAGTATTTTTTTCCATTTTTCCAAATTTTGTTTTCATTAAACTTGTTAAAAAGCTTTTCCAAATGAGTTATTAACATTTGCATAATTCTTCCTGTAATGAAATGCAATATGAATATAAACTAGTAGTTTTGTGCATTAAAATCAATAAGAAAAAAAAATAGTAAAAATGATAAGAATCAAGTTTGACGTTTACTTTCACCCCATAACTACACGTGCCATTATTTACAAACAATTTTGTTTCGCGATAACGCTAGGGTTAGTTTGTGTTGCAAGTGTAAGCACAAATACTAATGGCCTCCGAGAAACGTCATATCGCGACTTTGAACTTCGCATCGGGAACCGATCGTTACCATGGAAAGGTGTAAATAAACGGAATTTTGTATCAATAATAAATAATAATTAATATGTTATTTCACAGTAAATCCCATAGTGCTGAGCAAGCGTCATCGCTCACGCGCCGCCACTCATCCGGCAGCTGTCATCGGTGAGGCGTGCGTGCGTTCGGTGCAGGTGAGTGACGCTGCCGTTCCAAGCTGAGTGGTGCCTGGTGTGCGTGGCAGAGTGGGAGTGAGCTCGAGGCCGCGCGCGTGTGCGTGTGTGCGGCTCGATCAGCTGTTTGACCGGCGAACTAACGACCAGAAAGGCGGGAACAGTGAATGTCATTAAAAAAAAAAAAATGAATAATGGCGTAGTTTGTTGTTGTCGGTGTCGGTGGGTTTTTGGATGCTGTCGGTCTGTGTGTTTGTGCGTTGGCCGTAGTTGCTGATCCACTCCGGGGAACCACTCCGATAAGGCGAAGGTTTCTAGCCGTTTGGGGGAGCGAGCGAGATGGCAGCGCATGTAAATGTGCTGTGCGGTGTGATAAATTTGACAGATTATCTGACAAATCGATGAGGGGGCCTCGCTTTATAGGGCCCTCCTGTTCGAAGCCAACCCTACAAAAACTACTTATGCCTAGGTCTGCATTTTTTTTCTGTTTTTCGTTCCCCGCTCCACGCAATCATTCCGTGTCCTTCGAACGGGTGGGCTCAGCCCTGAAAGCGTAAGCCTCCCCGCACCGTCGCACCCATCCCGCCTGGAGTGTCCTGTCACTTTTGACAGCGCGGTTTGCGGGCCTGGGCTCATCGTGGGAACTGATGGATGCGTACTGCTGCGTCACGCGCGATCCGGTCAAGGTAACCTGGGACCGCATATCTCTTCCGGGCTTCTAGTACCCCGTTTGCCAAATCACGCCAGGACCACACCGCACAGGAAACAATGACGTCCACAGTTTGCCCCGCGAGCAATATCGGCATGAGAGAAAAGGGGAAAAGAAGCACACACAGATCGAACACCGAAACCTGCATCCACCTGTTTTCGGAGGCTTAATTTTCCAGCCAACCAGATGGTGGCTCACTGGCCGTCCATTTTTCATTGCTGTAATTGTTTGCCGTGTTTTCGTCTGGCTCTTCACTCGGGTCGGGAACGTTGGGAACTAGTTAGTCCGGATTGTCAGATGCACCGGCACCGGCTTGTGGAGGGTTTTTTTTTCTTGACTAGTCACGATCGTGTAATGGGCAATGCCGGTTCGTCTACGTCAGTACGCCAGATGCTCGTCCCAAGCCGTTCCGAGAACAGGCCGTTCACCGACAGCCGTAGGAAGTTTGGAACGAGAGGAAGTTTCGAACCTAGAAGCCAAGGAATGTTTGGGGACATCCATTCGGCTTGAAATGGCTTTCACGTGCCAGCGTTGGTACCGGGGTCGTCCGACGAAACGGCCGTAATGCTCTTCCACTAGAAGTCTAGAAGATTCTCCCCAGCAGCTTGCAAGGCATGGATCTCCTCAGGGGCGCGAGATATGTTGTTTTTTTTGTTGTTGTTGAATAAATTATGTTTGAATTAGCTGCCGCGCGTCTAATGCCGTTGGTGGTGGAGAAGGTGGTAGCTAACAGATATGTGCAACCCGAGCGCCGCACATCGTTGTCGAACCCGGGCACGATTGGGCTGGGCCATAAAACGCGACCGGCGAAGAAGAAACGCCATCGCCGATGTGGACGATGGTGATGGGCCCGATCGCCCGTTGAGTCGCTTGGCCCCGGAGATCGACGGATGCGGCCAGATTTGTGTGTGCATGCATAAGTTATTTTTGGAGAGCCGTGCTGAGGGGTTGCGCATTTCCACATCGTCCCGCCTGCCTGCTACTGGGAACTGGCAACTCCGACGGTTCAGTTCACACGCACCGAGCGCGGCCAGGCAAGGTGTAATTCGCTAATGGCCGCCTCCAGCCGTCCGAACCTAAAGTCTAGCAAGGCTTGGGGGTATTCCTTTTGCCACCGTTTTTTTTTTTTTTTAAGAAAAGGACTCTTTATCGTGAGCAACTGAGCCGACACCGGCTCCAGAAGCCTTCACCGTGACCCACTGCCATCCTGGGGCGAGAATGCACCCGAAGTTCGGCCGTCCCGGGGAAGTCCAAGACGCTCCAACGGGCGGCGTTTTGCATCCAATTCTGCCCCCCCCCCCCCCCCCCGCCCCCCGAAACAGCAAGCCGGACTCCGAAATCCCAACCAGCAACATCCAACCGGCACCGCCGGTGAACGCAAAAAAAAAGCCTTCAACAGTCGTATTCATACGCATTCGTCTGCCCCCTTTTTTTGAAATGTAAAACGTGCCGTCTGTCCGTCGGCGTCGTCGCCGTCGCCGTCGTCGTCGTCAATTTGACCGCGGTGAGACGGTGTGTTACGCACGCAGCCCGCCTCCTGCCGCGTCCACATTCCAAAAACCTTTCGGAAATTCCCCCTCCCCTCCCCTCTCCTCGCTTCCCCCTCTTCCGCCACCTCAAAAATGGTAAAATAAACCGGTCCATCAATTTCATTCAATATTCATGAACCGCCGCGCTGTTCTCGGCTTGTCTGGGACCTGGACGGCTTGGTGCGTGTGTGTGTGTGTGTGTATGCTTGAAAAACCCCGTGGCAGGGAGAAGAGGATCTATAGAGGAAGAAAACACACACACACACACACACACACACACACACACACACACTCACAAAAAACAGCCGTGTTTCTGCGGCGTTTCAGGAATGGGCATTGGTGGTGCAAAACCGCGCGAAGGTGGTAAATACCATTAGCATGCAAATGATGGTTTCTGTTCTATCGATAAACTTGCTCCGGGGCGAGGGGCAGGGGGGGGGGGGGGGGAGAGAACCGCGGCCGAAGGAACCGACAACCTCTTCTAAGCACCATTCCCGGTACTTCACCTTTCCGGCCTCTTCGGCAGGCGCCATTTTGAATTTTCTAATAATTTTCACTTTTCTTGTCCGGTTGGTTCGATTGCGGCCAGTGGGACTATCGGGCCAACACTTTCGCTCACACGGCTTTTCTAATGGGGTAGGTTCAAATTTCGGTCGAGATTTTACAGGATTTTCGCGGACATAATGAACAAGGTGGTCAGTAGTCGTGCAGCATTATAGCCAGGTTCAAAAAGGTGTAAAAATGTTCGCGTCATCCTGTAGACAAGTCCGGTATCGCTGTAGCATTTTCGACTTCTTTTGCCACTTCACACCGCTCAGTAATTGAACAGAATGTCATTTTTTTTTATAAAAAAAATACTTTACATCCCCAAAAGGGGTTAACACAGGCCAGGTCGTTAATAAAAAAATCAAATTAAATCAAATCAAATCAAAAACATTTTATTCAGCAAAATCTAGATTAATAAAAAAATAAATCAAAATACATTTGTACTTAAAACTGCATCCTACAGCGGGCTCAGCATATTTCCCACTGAAAAAATGGAGAGAAAGAGAGCGAAAGCGAGAGCGCTGCTCCGTTTAAGGTGGGAAACGGTAACCGCTCGTTACACGATTTGACGCGTCTTCGTCTGCGTGTGATGGCACAAAAATGCTGTCAAAAAAGGCACAACACATTCTCGCATGTCGCATGAGCTGGGGAGGAAACCGAAAGTGGTCCCTGTTGTCAACGGCTCGTAACCCGGTGCTTTCCCGGTTCGGTTGGAGCAACGAGTGACAAATTCCTTCCCGAGGGCTGCGATTTTCTGACCGCTCGGTGGTGCGGAAATCTCCAGAATGCGCGACGGAAAGGGGTGGTCCGTGAGAACCACCGGCTCCCCTCCCACCGACCGCCTGTGGTTTTTTGTTTGTTTTTCGCGTCTCCAACCGAGCTCAATGTTCCAGCGTGCTAATTAGGTGCGGAATCCTTTTCCATATGCGAAATGCGTGTGTCTTGTTGGTGTTGTTTTCTTTTCCGTTTTTTTGTTCTTGTTGTTTCGGTTGGGCTGTAATTTTTGCATCCTGCTTCGCGTGCAATACGCAACACACAAAAACTCGCACCTTTTTGTGTGCGCACCCACGGAAGAAGAGCGTGAAGGGAAGAACCAAATTTAAAAAAAATAAAAGCAACTGGAATATAAATTCTAAGTCAGCATTCCTTCACGCAGCGCGGCGATAGTTGGGCGCGCAAGTGTACGACAGCTCATGAATGGCAAGAACGATGCCACCGGATGGAGCCGGCTACTCCCCGGGCAGGGTTGCTGGGCGCGGAGGAAATCAATTATCCGGCTGGAGCTAAAATAAGCACTTCAAAACACACTCAGCACCGCGAGCGTCCGCCGCCTTTCGTTTTACGTTCGGGCCGTTTTTGCTGAATAGTGCAATAGTGCTCCAGCACAACAGCCCTTTGCTTTGTGACGCATCACTCGAGCTGCTTGGTGGTTTGCGTGTGTGCTCGGGATTAATTTCATCACTCATAAATTCTTTGTAAATTGTATCATCAAATGAAGCGGTTGGAATCATGCGCGAGCTTCAAAACGAGGGCCGATGTAATTGGCCGATGTAAATCAACGAACGGATGCGTATTAGATGTAGATTTAAATTATTATTTTACTTATTTTAGTTACCAGCTCTAAGATTTTTTGAAAAAAATCAGTTTTTTTTTTATTTTTTAGAGCCATCCCGAAAAAATGTTTTTATATTTACTTTTTATTGTTTATTAGTTTTTGATTTTTTTTAATTTTTTTTATTAATAATAATATTATTTATTATTATTTTGTTTTTTTTCGATTTATTTATTATTATAAGAAATGTTAAGAAAAAAATTAAACTTTATTGTGTACGTATTTATCGTTCTATAAAAAAAACACTTGATTCTCGTTTCTTCAAACCAGCTTACCAGCTGCACATTCAGTCGAGTGTGAGTGACGAATCGTTCGAGTGTTTGATGGCTCATCCCGCCCGCAATGATCGGACTACGATTCAACCGGCTTTTCTCCAGTGTAGGAGTGTTTCCGTCCCTCTTGCCCCCACTGAGAAGCCCTTTTGGCGGTCACGTTCGTCACGATTTGACGACCCTGCGGCAGAACGAAAACAAAATCGCGATGGTGGTACCGAAAATCCCACGCTCGGTTTTTCACCCGCCTTCCCCGTGGGGTTTCGATTTCGCGCGCATCTCGTTTTTTTTTGCGTCGCCCGTAAAGAATGCCGGATTTCGCACAAAAAAAAAAACAACCGTCAGCGGGAAGAGGACGGCGCAGGGGCCCCAACCGGCAATTTGAATTGTGTGCGAACGGCGAAGCAGAGCCGAAAGCGAAAATAAATAAACAACAAAGTGCGGCTAAGGCGGGCTGCGAGCAGGGAAAGGGAAAGCCCGGGCTGTTTGGGGCTGCTCAGTGCATCTTTCGTTTCACTTTCACTTGCAGCGCTTCGGCGGTGGCGTTTTAGCTTGGCTTGCCGTTTCGATTTTGATTTCGTGGCGCGCGCCTCACCGGCGATTCATTCTATTCGTGGCGCGTTTTGCACGCAAAATAGAGCAAAACTCGCCCGGTGGGCGAGCAGCCCTGCACCCGAGATCACCGAGAAACCCTGCCAACGCCGCGCACGCACTGAAGCTGCGTCGCAATAAGATTAAGCCGAGCAGAATCCGCTGTAGAACACTTTTCCCCTGTTTTCGGTTTCGGCTGCCGGCCGGGCTGGGGAAGCGAGAGCTTATCGAGCGCGTGGCGAGAGCGAGACGGCACGAACAAGGAAGTGAAGTGTTGAGCGCATTTTCGGCCGCACGGTTTTGGGTTCTGCTGTTCCTCTCTCTCTCTCTCGCGCTTCCTCTCCCGCACCCGATTGCTTTGGGGTTTGATCGTTGCGTCAGGCACGTTTCGGCCTGCTCATACGTGTACGTGACGTGTTCGGAGCGTCTCCGTCTGTGTGTGTAGTGTAAATTTGCGCAACTGGACCCAACTCGAGTGTGCGTGTGCATGAAGATGAAGAGTAGCCGTCCCAAGTCGTTCGAAGCCGATACGACTTCCTCGGTCCGTCCGTCGCAATGGCCGAAAATAAATTAACATTACGCGGAAGCGAAATACGCCCGTACCGGCGCTTGCGTTGTGTGCGTGAGGGAGCGAGCCGGGAGGGACGGTGGATTTTGGTTCTTTTTTTATGTGGTATTGCTATTGTGAAGGAAGGTTTGGGCCGCTGCCGTCAGCCGATCGCCTCCTCATGGCGGCCATAAAAAGAAAAAAATGAACGCACAAATTTGTACGCGCAGCACAAAAGAGCAATACCAACATTTGTCTCTAACGCAAGCGCTGAAGGGTTTGGCATTGCTGCCTTCGCCGGGGAAGGGGAACGCCGGGCGAAACGATTATTAATTTACGGTTTAACAATCTTTTTTTTTGTGTACCTTACCCGTGGGATTTTTTGTTTTTTTGTTTTTTTTTGAGTTGGAAGGTGAACCTTTCAGGCCCATCCGTTAATCCTGTTGAAGGCTCAGGCTCAAACGCACTTGACAGGGGCACAGTAAGGCACAAGGCCGTGGGCTTCGTAGGACTTAAAATGGCTGTAAAAGCGTCACCGGAGATGTGGTAGCGAATTCAGGTTGCATTCAAGTTTGCGAGGTAGCGCTGTGATCCGGTAGCCAGATCCAGAGGAGATCCAAGAACGAGCTCCCGGAGACGCTGGATCATCTAGAACACTCCAGGGACAGCTGTACAGCTGCGTGTGAGGTCGTCGCCCAACGAATGCCCCCAAAACCTCCACCTCCAAATCACGTAACAAAATAAAGAAATAATTTTGATTTTATTGCGCGTACCGCGGCTTATCCGCGTCGTTCAATATTGCTACAGCTGTAATCCGAGCGCAAGCTTCGCCTTGGAAGTGTGTCGCCCCATTCACCCCCGCCCAATCAACCGAACGTGGCACGCCGCATGTTTACATGCCCTGCGACGGGCGAGAAACCCGAGCTGGAATAAACATGCCATCGACCAGCGACGCACATTCCAGAAATGTGGCCACGAGCTGTGGGTGGTTTATCCTTTGTTTGTGGCCCGTGCGTGTGTGTGTGTGTGTTTTTTGTTCGTGGGAAATCCAAACAAATAGTAAATATTTAGCAGCCAGAGCAGCCATTTAGCCGCGCCCGATACTGTTGCCATTCGTATGATTTATGGGACCGAGCGATCGATGGGGCGATCGTGAAATCTTAGAACGCGCGCGAGCGAAATGTTCGTACCGAGCAACGCGTGCTTGATTGAGTCACTGCCGGTTAGCAACCGTCGTCGTGGGCGGTGGGTGGGTGTGGGAGGAGGGGGTGAGAGCGTGTCCGGTCACGTAGCGCCACCACCGGAAGCGTCTTCGACTCAAGTTGCGCGATCCGGCCGAGGCGTTGGAGAGGACGGTGGAGGAGAAACCGGACATGGAGTCTCAGAAGAATCAGGTCCTGGAATTCTAAGCATTCCTAAAACCCAATCAAATGTCTAATCCAATACATCCTTCGAGAGATCCTTTCAATGCACTGTAAATTGCATTAGCTACCATAACCTAACAAACTTCCCGAGAAAAGCCACGAAGTCAAAGAATATCCGGAAAGTCATTCCTCGTAAAATCCAATCAAATGTCTCAATCTAATGTCTAATCCAGGGATACACTGAAAATTGCAATGTTTGAGCCTGTCAAATTCTTAGCTACCATAACCTAACAAACCTCCAGAGCGAAGACCGGAGGTCCTACGCTGAAATGCCTCCGATGGCTAGCAGGATTATTAACCAAATGTAAGCTCCGTTTTAATGAGAGCATCCTGATTAGCATCCGCTCGAGCGGCCTAATTGGCACTCCAGTCCAGTCCTGCGGACTTGTTGGAGAACCTTCTCGGCTGTATCCTTCGGGGCATCTTTATTTCATACCCGCGTCGATTGCTGACAAATTGATCACCGTCGCTCGGCCAAAGAGAGGCCAATGCCCCCGGCCGGTCAGTGGATGAAACGCACGTAAAGTGGACGTGCATGTTAAGCAGCCGGCCGGCGATGCAGTTTTGTATTTTTACATTTTGTATCCCGCTTGGAATATTAACAAAAAATTGAAGAAAAAAAAAACAACAGCTTAAACACCACGTGCTCCACGTTTCCGTCTCGGGTGCCCGCAAGGGGGTTTCGGTTTTCTTGTAGTTTATTTTATTGTTTGCTGCGTTTGTGGTACGTCTGGCAATGCGGACTATTGACATTTGTGTCAATAGCGTGGCACCCGGCTCCTGTCTTACCCGCCCCTTTGCCCCGCGTTCACCCAGACATGTCTCGAAAGCATGTCAACAGCAAACGTTTCGTCCCGTTGCGTCAAGCGGTGTGCAAGCACCGGTAACAATGAAGTGTGTGTGTGTGTGTGTGTCACTTTCTTCATCCTTCACTCACGAAGAACAACAAAAAACAATAAAAAAAAATAATAAAAAAAAACAGAACCAAACCTACACATTGTTTGTAGGAAAAATAAAATCCCCCGCGCAAATAGCGTGGAGTGGTTGAACAAAAACAATAAAAAACGAACCATCCGAAAACAATAAAAAAAACTTGCAAGAAAAACAGTCAAGTTTTCTTCGACCGCATGCTAATGGACCGCGTGCTAACTTGTTTCTGTCACTCTCGCACTCTCTCTATCTCTCTCTCTCTTTCTCTCGGTGGAATCTGTGCGAGCGCACGCAAAAAGGCAGCGTCCCCAACCTCCAACCGCAGAGGGAGAGAGAGAGAGAGCGAGAAAAAAAAGGCATCACAGTCGCCGGTACGAGCATTTGTTTACCAACACTGCATGCGAATGCACCCCGTGTGCGTGTGTGTGTGTGTGCGTGTGTGTGCGTGGTTTGTTTGTTGCAAAATTGTATTGTTTGACTCACCGGCCGGCTGTCACCTGGTTTCAAGTGTGTGTGTGTGTGTGTGTGTGTGTGTGTGTGTGTGCATTGTGGCGTTGTGGAGGAGTCGGTAAACGAATTAATTCACACCTAGCCACGGCTGTTTACTTCGCCGCTGGTAGGTCCGTCTCTTTATGAACTCCACTCGAACGACCCGCGCAATGGAGATCGAGATTAGGTTAGATCGGAAGATCTTCCGGTTCGCTTTTGTAATGTGGGCGAGTTTGGAGATGGCAGGCCGAGGGTTTTAGAGACGGCGATCTAGACTTTTTTACGTCCAGACCAACGGCGGAGTTTGTGGAGGCACCAGATCTGTCAAACCTTTAGCTCCAGGCAAGAACTTGAAGTGCCGGAGGGTTCCAGAAGCTCAGGACCAACAGTTCCGAGTGGTTGCATAGCAGTTCGAGGCGTGTTACAATGTTCCAACAAACGTCCATCATCCCAACAAAGCAACGATCTTCGCATCTTGCCGTACCGGCGTATGGTACATCTCAAGCTGTGGCACATCATGAATGGGGAAGCGGCCAAAACCCACGCTAGAGCGCGTGTCGGCCCTGCCCGGTTCCGGTGCTGGAGAGATGCCTCCGATGTTTGCCGTTCATCATCCGTATTGATCCAGGTCGTTTGCTTCCGGGGCGGCACGATCGTCCCACGGCCACCTACGGGCTGTTGGTCCACCTACTTTACCCGACGCTCTGTTTGCCGTGCCCGCGCGTTTTGTTGCGCTACACTCGTTTTTGGTGCCCGGACGAGCCCGTACATTGTTGCAAGCACCTTGAGGAGCGCGTCTGGTGCGTTACGTTTCTTTTTTTTTTGTTTGTTGCTGCTGCTGTCTGCGCCGCCATTCGTTGTGCAGCCGGTTCCGGCAGTAGCATCCGCCACTCGGCACGACCCGAAGACTGCCCGCCAAACACAAGCCGGGCTCGTTAATTAGTCAGCCCCGTCAGTCTGGCGTGTCTGTTTGATTCTTTCGCCATTCTGCACCGCAGGGAAGCAGCGAAAGCGCAAAATAACAACAACAACAGCAACAATAGCTTGACAACCCAGGTGTGTCAAAGCCGCCATTGCAGGGCAAGGGCAAAGATGGGGGCAAGGTAACATCCTTTCGGTTCGGTTTTCGGCGCACACGAATTTTCTGCAAAAGACAAAAGAAAAATAAAACCTGCCGCGTCTCCCCGGTTCGGTTGCATTATGATGAGCGGATGAATTATTACCCACCGCGTCGCCGCACCGTCCGCCGGCCGCCATTTTGTGCATGCGGTGCACGAACACACCAGCCTGGGCCAAACCACACCACCTGCACCTGCATTAAACCGGCCGGCGATTAGCGTGATGTGCGTTTAATTATCGTTTTTGTTTTCGATTTTCCGTGCAGGGGCAAAGGGCGGGGGGGGGGGGGGGGATGGGGACATGAGGGGAGCTCCCCTTTTCGCCGCCCGCCCGTTTGACATTTGCCGACCGCCGGGGAGTTTTACTTTCGCAACTTTAATGAAAAGGTAAACCCCAAACACCATCTTGTGGTTGGTTTACTACGCTTGGAAGGTTCTTGCTGCCCATCTGGCAGCATGTATGCGAGCGGCACAGGTTGCTCATGATTGTCATCCATTAAAATAATTTTCTTGATTTTTTTTTACAAAAAAAAAAACAAAACAAACAAAAGTTTACATCACATTATTTTCCAAAACCCCAATTGTCGTCGTTTGTAATTTGACAGCTGTCAGCTGTCAAAGCAGGTTAGTAAACGATTTGACAGTTTGCCCGCTCTGCCCTCTACGCTGCACTCCATTTGGAAATCTCTTTCCCTCGGTGCGTAATCCGTTCGACAGCTAATCAAGAAACCTTAACACGATCGGTTTAGTGATGGATCGTGCTTATTCTTTCGCTCTCTCTTTCTTTCTCCTTCTCGGGAACATTCTGGACGGCATTCGGGAGGTGTTCTACTCGATCGCATCGACCCCTTTTTCGCATACCCGGGCGAAGAGCGCGTGCATGCAACCATTACTACTAATTGAGTTTTACTGTGCGCTCTCGCACTTCGCCCGTCTTCCATCACCTGCTTTATTGGAGGAGTTCGCTTATTATTTACAGCCGGCCGGTGCTCGTGTGGACGGTGAAGCGTAACCAGCGGTTCGTGGCCGGCATCTCGAGCAGTTCGAGCACAGGTAGCTTCCTGCCTGCCTTGAGTCCGCTCGTTTCGGCTCTTGGATATACATACATCGGCGATCGCCGATGGTGCCGTACTCCCAATTTTTGACAGTTCAATGCCATCGGCCCCGGCTTGTGACATATGAAAAGGGGCAAGGGGGAAGAAGAAGAGTGGGCAAGAACTCGGCTCGGCCGGCAAAAAGGGGTAGAAGAACTATATTAATTGGCTATGGTGATGGTCCTCTCCTTCCTTCCTTCCTCCCGGCGCACGCTCCTTTCGCTTTATCGGGCGCACCATTTTGGCCGGTTGCGTTTTCTCGTGCTTTTCCTCTCCTATTCCCCTCGCACCACACACACACACACACACGTACACACGTACACACACACACACACACACACACACACACCCGGAGAGGCACCCTGTGTGGCTAATGGGAAATGGAAAAGCAGAATGAGAATAAAAACCCTGCAATTATCATAAATTAAACGCATCTTCGGTTTGTGTGCGCCGCTCGAGGAGAAAAGCGGCACGGGCCGGGGGAACGTTCCTCGCCCGAGGGGAAACTTTTGCTTTTACCCAACCGTCCCCGGAAGGGCGCAAAACGATCGTTTGCGAATCGTATCGCTAGCCGCGAGCGGCGAGCCGTTCGCAAATGATCGATCATAATGGCTCGAGGGTATCTCCAACGATGAACGCCAACTGACAGAAAGGGTCTGCAATGTTATTTAGGATGAACGGACCGCCATTTCTTAATCAATGGCCGGCAAGCAATAGAAAAGGGGCACGAGATAGAACCATAAAACCAACCGTGCTCGGATCGCGATGCGGCTCGCTGGGCACACGATTTTCATGTGCTAATTAAAACTTATTTTCGGTGTAATTTTCTTTCCTCACTATTGCCACTAATAATTATTCATTTCATTAATTTATCAAATAGTTTTTTTTATATAGATTTAATTATCACTTTTTACGCTAATCGGTGGTACTAGCCGAGGGTTCTTGGGGGCCTCGGGAATTCGTAATTTTGACTGCTAAAATAAATGTTCGATACGTTTTTAAAAGCTCCCAAAATAGGTTAGGAGTTGACTTCTCGCTTCTCACCAAATATTTTTAATTAGTTGAGAAGTTTGTAATATTCCTATTATGTCCCAGCGTCTCATTCTCAACAGGGTAGCATTCTGCTTTGCTCCTGGTACTTTCTGCTCTGCTCCTGGGCGTTGCAAAAATGGCGCCCAAAGAAACAAAATTCCGACTGCATATGCGTATCGGCTTTCCGGAGGCGGCTCGTTCGCACTTCCGCCTTGCCGGAAAGACTAGCGCGCGCTCCTGTCAAGAGCGCCCTCTGCCCCAACCCCTCCCCTCCCCCGACTGCCACCGACCGTGGGTTCTTCCCGCCCCAAAATAGCCGTGAGCTATTTTTACAGTAACTGACCTCGTTTAACGGCTCGTGCGTAAATCAACGACACAGTACAGACCACGGCAGAGCCGCCGACCGAAACCGTACATGCGTAAGCGTCTGCCTGCCCCGTGCCGCCCCGCTCCCCTCCCTCCCCCCCAAACCTCTCACCCTCACCCTCACACCCCTGGCGTCAGGTTTTTGACTCGCTGCGAAGGGGTTACCCGCCGCCGTACGTGTGTCTGCGTGTCCATCCAGGCGCAACGAAATCATCCCTCGGAGGAGGGGGGGGGGG
>KI915047.1:3554500-3601015 GCA_000473445.2 Anopheles farauti | reverse complement strand
TTGGTTTTGCTTGTGTCTGCTGTCATGCAGCACACCAAAACCAGACGCTTTAGCCCTGGGTCCTGGGAAAGACCGACCGAGCCGGGCGCGCGGATATAAAAAAAAAACCCGCCCGCGATTAGCGCGTCCCGGGCCTGGGGAGCCGCGGGCTAATCTCGCTCCAAAACACTGCACCAGACATTAGTCTGGGTTGAGTACCCGCGGAATGGGACCCGAAAAAACTACCTGCAGTCGGCCAGACGACCGCGACCGTCAGCGCCAACAAAAAAACAAAAGGTCCTCGCCTTCGCCTTCCGTCCCCTCAAGACCTGGCCTTGGAGGTGTCTGGAGCAGGGTTGCTCCAAACGAAGCGGACAAAAAAAAACAAGAAAAACAAATGCATGGTTAGGATGGGTGGCTGATAATGGAGTCGCAAACCAACCCGGTTTTACCTGCCCCGAACTGCTGCATGTTCCGATCTTTGTGGCGAGCTTTTGGCGCTCCGGATCGAAAGTCGGCGCCGCCGAACTTTCGACGACGACTCCGAACCCCATAAACTATCATTCTGCACGACCCACACGCGGGTTTGGTGCTAGACGAAGTGTTTCGACCGAGTCGAGCCGTTCCGGCGTGCTAAAAAGGTTGTAAAAATGGAGCTGCTTGGCTATTTCCCAGGTGCCCAGCGACGGTTCGCAAGAAATTAACCTTTAAATGGCAGTAATATGATGCGGGATCGTTGCTTGCTTTTTTTTTTTTTTTGTCGAAGGATTTGATCTGGGTCTTTTCATCTCCGACCCGTGGATATCAAATTTGAAAGCGTTCGCGGAATCGGTTGTATGTTATATAGATCAGCACGGCTATAAACATGCATGCGGCCGGCGAAGTGGTTGTTGATAGGTTTTGCCGACGGCTTTCGATTGCCGGTGAAAAATCCGACTCGGTGGGATTTATGGACCCCGTGGCCTATCGTTTAGGATGTCGTTAGTTTCCAATCAAAAGATATGCATAGATTGATAAGACACGCTTTTTATGGTGATAATCCTGGCTTAAAAGTTCTTAATAGGTCCCACGAAGTCAGCGTTCGGAGAGCATTTGATGCGAAATTTGAGGACACCTAGGTCCCGGACACTAGATTTGGAAACACAACAAGTGAGGGATGTCAAAAACAAACGTCTTTTTCGTAGAATATTTGGACATATCTTGAGCCTTTCGAAGGTTTCATCTCGCTCAAAAATAGGGCCTAAAAATGGAAGATTTTACAGTAGCCAGCTACCTCCTCGAGCCACCTCGATAGTAAAAGCTGCTTGTGATAACAGCCTAACCAAATATATATCCGAAGAAAACTGAGTAAATAACGCCAAAAGGTGCTGATGAGACGTTCCCAACTTGGCCCAACTTGGTTCCAGGTGCCAACGCTATGTAAATAATCGGAATGTCTGTCGATTCGAAATGTTCTGACACTGGACGCGTGTTAGTTCCTTCCTCGGGCTCATTATGCGTCGCCTCGATATTCGAACATCGTGGAGCACCAAAAAAAAAAAAAAAAAATCTCCCCAAGCCGCAGGTGCGATTCTTATCGCCGGCCCTTTTGGAACCCCTCGTAACTGGCTGGCGAAATGTTTTATCGGCAAAAATGGACGGCAGGAAAAAAAATGGGCCCGCTAGTCGCTGGCATGAATTAGAGCTCGGGGTTGGCGAAGTTGGAGCGGCATAAAAGAAAAATCCAACGGGCTGTAGCGGTAGGAGCTCAGGTAGTTGACGTGTTGACCGTGAGACTATCAGAAATCGCCTCCACCTCCTTCGTGAAACGCGCGGCAACGACGGAGCAAACGCGCGTTTCTTTCTAATTGGCCTCCGAAAGGATTCCACGCCACGCCACTTTCTCGGTTTGTTTTCGCTCGTTGGTATTTCGGTTGTCTTCGCTCGCGGTATCCTCAACCGCGGCGTAATAGACGCGCCGTTTGTGTTTCTTTTTTTTTCTCTCTCGGGCTAGACACACATTTAGATCGGCCCGTCGGACGGAGCAAATGGCGATTACAAAAACGAAAAAACGAAACAAGCAAAAACATTGAAGTGTCCTCCTCCTTCTTCTCGGCTAGCAATGTGGGTCAGTCTAATGTTGGAACGTTTGACGCTTTTTTGGGACGTCCCTGTCTGGGGCGCCAGACGAGGTAAACGATGGAAATGAGATAAATAAAAAAAAAAAAAAAAACACCACCGCTTGATGAATGTCGTACCGGATGAAGGCCTCCGGAAGGGTGTTCGGCCGAGACGGGACGTTTCGAAGGAGCTAGGCGCTCGTCGGGCGGTGTCAATTTCGGCGGGACTTTCAATCCCGCCATTTATCAAAACCCAAAATGGTTCGGGTTTGGGCTGCCCATCGAGCCTCTCCAGAGATGTCTGCGCAAGATCTGGACGATCCAGTGTGTTGTGACTGGCGCTGCTCTTAAGTAACCACCTAGCACTCTTGCAGGGCCGCGCCAACGTTGGTCGGGTGCATGCTGCAACCAGAGAACTAAAGCGAAGTCGAAGATCTCCAATGGCGGACATTCGACGATAACGATCGGTGCGTCCGGCACGTGAACGCTAACGAAGCGGTGCGCAGAAATCTAATGTCCGAGCTCGGGGGAACGGGGGCATTATTTATGGCGGAGATCTTAGGCGGCAGGCGATGCTGGAGATTTGTTTCCGCTGCCTCTGATCCTCGGACGTCCCAGGGGCTTCTCCAGGGGTTTTGGAGCGAAGGTTCTGGTGCGCCGAGAAGCAATTACGTCTTCGGAGCGCACCGTTCCCCTTTCTTGCCGCTGGTGTCTCGCGGTGTAAAATGTGCTACACGTGCCGACGATGACCTCGCGCCTCGCGTAGCTTCCGGCCGCTGTCGCTCGGTCGGCGTCCTTCGCCGGCTGAGGGTCACCTTCTGTGGCGTTACGCGGCCCATACCGGGGCCCGATACAGGCAGCCGATGGTCCTATGGGGGACCGTGTATTACGCAGCAGTGCGGCTGCTCTCCGAACGCTTTGCTCAAACAGCGGGGTTTTTGGTAAACAACAAACAGGAGCGGTTCGGACGCTAGGCGCGGGCGGTTTGAACCGGCTCTCCCGAACCGTCACAGGCTCTTTGATACGCAAACCCGAGAAACCCGAACCTCCCCGGTACCGGTACGTCAAGAAACAGCTGAAGTCATCCACGCCACCGTCCGGGAAGGTCAAAGTCGAGCGTGGTGATAAGTCAGATTTTTTTTTTTTTTTTTTTTGAATGCGATAGGGTTCGAGCAGGATGATAGTGCGCCCGGCTTGCATGGTGATCCGAAAGCAATAGGTCCCAGCTCCCTAATGGCGTCCGTGGTGTCAGGTTTGAACGCGAGGCATCCCGTTGAGGAGCGTAAATCTTCAGGCGCACCTGCCTAGACCTGAACGCTGGATGGAACCCGAGCCTCCGGGAAACCGGTAAAACCCGTCAGCCAGGATTGCGGCGCGTGCAAAAGCGCGTTATCAGCCCAACCTAGCGCGTCCGCACTAGAACGCCTCATTTTCATAGATATCGCCGGGCACGAGGCGGGCCGGTGGAATTTCAACTATTTCATGATTTGCATTTTCAACCGCCAACTCGCGTTCTCGTCGCCGCTCGTTTTCACCCTCCACTGGGGAGAAGACCTTGAACGCCGAATTCGCAGCCTGGGGCTGCGGCCGAACACGGTCAGCAGGTCGCCCTGGCCCAACGGCAAGCCATGCCGACCCGATGCCGACCTTCCGGGACATCCGGTGGACTCCCGGCTTCGAGGAAGAACGTCTGGCGCACCCTGAAAGAGGGAGAGGGGGGGGGGGCGCACTACAGTGCAACACATTCGTAACCACGCTCGGGCTCACTCACTCACTCGTAAAGGCCGGCACGATGATGATAATCCCTGCCCGTCCCGTCCCACCCTTTCCTGTGTGCGATTTTTCGGCCACCCTGCTCGAAATGCTTCTCCTCCGCGCCGCGCGCGCATGAATCGCTTTCATTCGAATCGGCTCGTTATTTGGCACCTCTCTTCCTGCTTCGACCACCACCACAACCACAGCACGCTCTCAAGGTCAGGTTGTTGACACCGATCTACGCGTGTGCTAACGGCTGTGCGGGTCCTCCCGCTGCTGCCCTCCCCCCCTCTCACGCACACCGAGACCCCAAAACGTACGCACGCTGCTAAATGTCAGGCCGGGAGCGGAGAGGAGAGGAGTGGAACAGGGGGAGGGAGGAGAGACGTTCGGTTTAGCACTGCGCAGCGAATGTGTTCTCGGATGTCCCGCGCGTGGAGTAATTTTGACGAACCGGAAAAAAAAAGAAAAAGAAAAAGCAATAAACCCAACTATTGCTGACCAACCAAGCTGACGGGTGTAGTAGTAGTAGTAGTAGCGGCGGCAGCAGCACCGATGGATCCACTCCAGTGCGCCGGTAAAGCTTCACGAGTAGTGGTGCCGGGAAAGGTGCGACAGGTAGTTAGCTTCTGGAGCCGTGAGATGACGAACTGTCAAAAGCTGGGTTCACTCTCACTGTTTTCGCTCTCCTTTCTCGAGCGTGCCGCCTCCTGGAGAGTGCGGTATGACGCTTTCTCCCGCTTCCGTTTTTTTCTGAGCGAAATGGACTCCAAACGGCTCGGTTCGCCTTTTTCGTTCTTTCTTCACGCGTGCCGAAGAACGGCTATCAACTTCGCAATAAAAAAAAAAAAAACAACCTCGTATTTGGTGCCAACTGCGGCAAGGCATGCTTTTAATGTCAACCAGATGCTTCCCGCCGCCATATTGCCCGACGCCAGATGTCATATCGGCTCGGGACGATAACGTATGCGGTCCGGTTTTGGCCGCCGGATGTTTGGCGGTGGTTTGCGGCTGCGAGCCGGGTGTCAGGTCGGGTCAGGGCGCTAGGCAAGAACCGGACCGATCCGGAAACTTCTTCCCGATCATCGCACCAACGCTCTGTGACGGTCGCGTTTTTGGGAGATTGGGTTAAAGGCCACTTTTCTTAAATGAGGCAATAAAAAACACTGGCCCAACCAGCCGCGACCGTACAATGGTGAGGAGCTAATTTGTTTCTGGTCGCGTTTAATGGCTCCCGCATGCTGGCTGTTTGCAGGCAGATGTTGGTGAGAACTTAATCATTGACAGTCAGCGGAGGGGAGGGAGTTGCGTGGCGTTTGGAGCATCTGCGCACCTTATCACCGGAACGGCCGGAAGTGGCGACTCACTTCCGCGATTCGCGAATTCGCGCGTGTCGCCCCAGGCCCCGGATGGCGTAGGTGCCGAACAAATATCGCACCTCGATGGCCGAAACTGGTTGGACGAAATTGGAGACGTGGTCGTGGTTCTTCGGACGCGGCCAGACACCAGCTTCATTCGGCCGGCGTTCGTGATGAATGAAACCGGGCATCCCAACAGTCTCTCCCTGTTGCGTACGTGAGCCGCGAACTTAAGTGAGCCGTCCGGACATCGTCCCTCGTTTTCGCTGCCACGGCGCGCCTTTGTTTGGGCAGCTGGTTAAGCGACCTTTTTATTGCCGGCTTGCCCAACGCTACTCCAGCACGTAAACGCACGAATGTATTGTTAGCAACAACCAAAAAAAAAAAAAAAAAAAAAACCCCAGTTCGATCGCATTGCTGCCGCAGCATTTGAAAATGTGGCAGCAACAAAACGGAACACTTTCAGCGTTCGGTTTCGCTGCATCAGCGACATGCGCTACACGTACCTGGTATCCGGCACACAAACATAGTGTAAACATGGCCGATCACACGGTCGACAAATTTGACGTAACTTCGGTCTCGAACAATGGTAAAGTAAATAAACAAATTGGTGCAAAAAAAAACCAATAACAACTGCTAAATGCTTTAATTTATTGACGAAGAAAATGCTGACAATTGCGCGACAATCGTTGCCCGTGGGTTAAGGTTACGCTTTTTTATCAATGAAGGCACGTGTTCTTCTTACTTTTTCTCACGAACCAGCACTAATGGCGAGGTAAGGAAAATGTTCGGAGCATTTTTTTTATTGATTTACTTGTTTGCTCATTTTGTCGCGGTGGTTAAGGGGAATTTCTTACGTCTTAGAAACCCATTTCAAATGCAAGTTAATACACACGAAACGGCCGATTCAGCCGTTTTGTTTTCGTTGGCTTTAGGAAAACACGTGATAAAGGGCTGAAAACTTTGCCCCCTCTCTCACTCTCCCTTTCTCCGTCACGTCCATTTACCATATTGCCGCGTGTGCACGTTTCAAAACGCAGCCATAGTAAACATTCGTTTGTTTTGCCATGCTTATCCGAAAGTCAACCAGCCAAACACCCTTTTTCTTGCCAGTGCGCAAGCAACAGCGCGTTTCTGTTTTTTTTTTGCCGGTAACGAAAAGGGACGGTAGAGGGTAAATAGAAACATAAAACAGCAAACGTTTGCAATGACAGAAAAAGCCAATCAAAAATTGTTTATGAAAACATCGATTAATGCTGATCGAACTAATCGATGGATTAATATCACTCGAAAGATTATAAATGCTAACAATGTGGGAGATAAGTCCAACACGGAATAAAAATGGCTCATAAGTTCTCACACATCACAGCACTGTTTTTTATCGTTCCGATTTATTGTTTACATTTTAAAATTGTCTGGGATAAAGACAGCGATCGCATCTCGAGAAGATTGGGATTCGAACCCGTTGTTGCGGGGGAGAGAGCTCAGAGCGGGAGAGTTCTTGACTCTTTCTGCGCTCTTATCAATTACGTCAGACTGCGGGGCGTGCTAATCGCACGTTCACAGCGCATCAGTATCTACCACTTCGCTAATCACACGTTGCGTCGTTTGAATGACCCGTCATCCGCACGGGTTTTGGATTAGATGTATTATTTTTTATTTATTTGGTAAATTTCTTTGTATTTTTCCCGCACAACTTGTACCCTTTATCAAACGATACCCTCGTTTGCGATATTGGCGAAGAAACAATAAACACCTCCATAAAAAAAAAACGACAAAACTTAAACAAAGGAAAACTGCTCGTCTGCCCGGCGGGTCTGTTCCGCGAAGTAGCGAAATGCGTGAGGTGATTTAAAGGCCCGTCTGAAGATCGCACGCGCGGCCAGACATTTTACGCAATAGCCAAGGGGTGGGGAGGGGGTTTGGAGTTTGGAGCATCATCATCGGGTTCGGCATTGTGCGGCTTTTATGTTTTATGCTGCTCGGCGGAGTCCGATTTTTCCTCGCCTCTCGTTTCGTCGCGAGTTTTTTTTTTTTTTTTTTTTTTTTTGGTGCACTTTGGGTCGTTTTTGGGTAGCGCAGCGGAAGCCTATCAGACGAAACGTGCCTCGAATGAGGGTCAAAGCGGCAGCGGCAGTCGCAAAAAAAAAGACGAAGCAGTTTTTGGCGTTATTATTATTATTATTGCTTCGCGATTTTAGTTTTACATCTTCTTGCCCGGTCGGTTTCGCCCGCCCGTTCGCAACCATCCAGCCGAACCGAGGTTTCCAAGACATGGGGCTGAATCGTTAGACGATTTTGCCACTTGTTGCCATGCGCCAGCCAGGGTCGTTTGGATTTTTTGTGCTCTCTCTATATCTCTCTCTCTTTTTTTTAGTGCGGCGCGAACAGAATTTTCGGGCCAAAGCGAGACGCCGGGAGTCGATGCGTGATGGAGGGTGGTGGGTGGGTGGAGGTAGGGAGGGGGGCGCGACGGGTGCACGGGAGAAGGAGAACGAACGCGTAAGGCCATTCGTGCGTGCGTGCGTGAGTGGATAATTTGGTGACGGTTTCCCACTCGCTCGCACCAACACCGAGACGCCAAAAATGTGCGTATCCGGTTTTCCTCTATCCACTCGCACCGCAAATACGCAATCCCTTCGAGGTCTCGTCTCTAATTATTTTCAATAGCCAATATAGTGTGCCGATGCAACAGCCGTCTAGACACAAAACCGATTGCCAAACGGTTTTAGAGGTGGTCTTAGCGAGAGACGGAAGGGAGAGGGCGAGGGGAAAGGGTAGAGAGGGCAGGAAGGGTGGTTCGAGCGACCGCGCAGGGGGTTTGAAGGTGCGTATCGCGTTCGTTTCGCACTCGCTTTGCTGTGCCTTTTTCCATTTTGTTTTCTTTTTTTTTACCCCCGCTATTCGATCGTGCCTTTCGTTCCACCTTTTCGAAAACCCTGCCGTACGCTCCCCTTGCCTCGCCCATGGTACCCTTTTCGCGAGAGGGTGGTCCGATGGTGGAGGATGTAGGTCGAAACTGGTGGAGGCTTGTCTGGTTGGGTCGCGAAAACTAGCGGTACTATTATGCGGCACGCACGAACGCACCCGTTTGGGTTCGCCCGAAAGTGTTCGTTGAAATCGATGTCTGGAAAGGGCGTCAGACATATAACTCAAGTTCATCCGTCAGCTAAAGTAGATCTTATTATGTTTAAACATTAAAAAATGATCCGATATTGTCAGCTTATACTCGCTATCAGGCCAAGTACAGATATACTTTCCACTTTGAATCCAGAAATTCAACTAGAATCGATGTCCATAAGCCATCCAAGAAGTTCTCCAAAATAGTCCAAAACTGCCCAAAATATTTGGTAATCTTTTCCGGTGTTCCAGCTTCCTATCCGAATATTGGTGACTAAATTTCAATTAAAGTCACTTTTAGCCAGCGAAGATATCCCGAGGCACTTGTCTATGTCCTTGTTTTAATGTCCAATTTTTAGGGGAATATCTCAAGGAGCTCCTCCACATGAATGGATATTGTATGTTCGAGTCTTGTTGAAAAGGTGCCAAAGAGCTTCTGTTGCAACCCGAAAGCCTTTGCTTCTAGCATCAACAAAGGTCAGTTTCTTACGAGTCAACCCAATCGCCTGCAAAAAAAAGGGGACTGCGTATGTCTGTCGCTACTTGAAACGTTTCCAATAAAGCATATGCAACAAAGGAGCGTCGCCAAAGACACGCTCGCAAGCATCCAGCCGCACGCATCGAGGGAGGGAAAAGGTCGACCAACATAATTCCGCCAGCCAGCCCAATAACCGGCTCGTAACGCGGGCCCGGCACGGGGAGGGAGAGGCTAAGGGCAAAACCGTATCGAAACCGTGCGATCATATTTGATCCTGATGCGTGTGTTCCGCGCTTGGGGCTTAATTATTGGCTCCGCGAAAGTCGGCACATTTACCTGCGGTTTGAAAGTTCGCCGGGTGGTAGCTTAGCCGTATGCAAAGCTTTCTGCGATTGTGTGGAGGTTTTTATTTTGTCGTGTTTTTTTTTCTTCTTCTTCCCAAGCACACACGTCCTTTCCTTTGGGGTGAGATCGGAAGGAGAAAACGGTGGCGAGCTACGCCGACCCTGAGAGGCTTCGCGCTGTAAACGCTGTCGGAATATTAGACGGTTGTCCGAGCGCCAGACAGCAGCGGCAAATTATACACTCAAGACGTTCCAAGGATTTCAAGACGTCCCAAGTTCTAGTGAGGTTGGGTTTTGCCGAGCGGCCCAACTGTCAAACTCGTTCGTGATCGCACGGGCATCGCCGCTAAACCAGCGACTTCCGGCTCCGGATCAGAACTAGTTTTGCGTGGCCACCGCTCGCTCATTATCGGCCGCGTCTTCGCAGGGACGGAAGTGGCCCCAGGAGCAACCTCAGGAGTGAAAGGTGCACTGAAGCGGCTGGGGATACACACGCGCGCTCGCTCGCTGGTCTCGCTAATAGTCGATTGTGATAACCTATTTAGATAGCATCGAACAACGGCGTTCGCGGCGTCGTTGGAATGCGACGCACACAAGCGCAACCATGCTTATCAGGCCGGCTCTGCCTGCACGGAAGGTAGTCCGTATCAGTAGCTTATCTTATCACGCCCATATCGAGAGGCCTGCTCGCGGGCAGCATGAATACGCCGCACTGTTCTGCCCTCGCGCCCGCTAGGCAGAAGGGCCCGCCGATTACGTAATTGTCCACGCAGTTGTACGGTGATAAAAGCCCGTGCTTCACCTCCCTGCTTTTGCACGGATGTCCATTTAAAAATGAAGCCGTCCACCCAGGCGTTACCCGTCGATGTTAGTTCGACCGTTGGGCTGGGGGCCGATGATGATAACGTCGTGACGCTACATAGCATATCGCAGCGACACACGGAAATAAACCCACTTCCCAGCTATGCCCGGCTGAATGCTACCGTTTACAACTCAACCGTTCGACTTTTCTGACGATAGTCACGCAACGTGCGTATATCCGCAGAACTCGCGAACGATTGAGGATGTTTAACTTCTGAACACATCTGGTTCGTGAATCTCTCCTGCAGGAAAGATTTTACATGGGGTAAAGCTATATATATGACACAAAAAGACATATTGGAGAACCTTAGAGATATTGTGACAGCTCCTGTACATATCTTGATTAAGTCACAATACGACTCCTATACTGAGCTTTAGATCTGATTTATCCACAGAACTCCCAAACTATAGACTTCTAAGAGAAAGAGAAAATATTTATTTGGAGTAAAACTATGTACATGAAACAGATATACTCAAAAGTCATATTGAAGAACCTTAGAGATATTAGAGACAGCTCCTGTACACATCTTGATTAAGCCACAATACGTCTCCTATACTGAGATTCAGATCTGATTTATCCACAGAAATCCCAAACTATAGACTTTTAAGATCCGAAGACATGGCTTTTCAAGAATGGCGAGAATCTTTGAGGTCGGGAGGTAACTTCTCCTGCCGAAAATATTTACTTGGAGTAAAACTATGTACATGAAACAGATATACTCAAAAGTCATATTGAAGAACCTTAGAGATATTAGAGACAGCTCCTGTACACATCTTGATTCAGGCACAATACGACTCCTATACTGATTCAGATCTGATTTATCCACAGAACTCCCTAACTAGAGACTAACTTGACTAAGATCTGAAAACATGGCGACTTTTTTACTTTTCAAGAATCTTTGAGGTCGGAAGGTAACTTCTCCTGCAGAAAAAAATTTAATTGGGGTAAAGCTAGTTATATGAAGCAGATATGATTGAAAGGTATATTGGAGTACTTTGGAGATATATTGGAGAACCTTAGAGATATTGCGATTAAGTCACAATACGACTCCTATACTGAGCCTAAGAACAGATGTCATCCTAACCTAAGATAATTAGAAACTTGAGATCACTAATATATGATGCATCCAGGATAGATTCGGTTCTACGTCTATGGCCTATTAGATTTATTTACAATTCACTCCTTCTTTGCTAGCTGCGAAGTATGCTTGCAACAGCCAGCCTACTTGGGAAGTGCTGAACATTGCTTACTCCATTCAAGTGGTTTATTGAACTTCCGCGAATACTCACTCGAAAATGGTTGACATTCCAACAAGAACTTTTCGGTTCTTCCGCCTGCAGTCTGCGTGGGCTTTGTAGGACTTCAGGTATTTTTTATGCCCTGGCGGCACATTTCACTAACAGCCGAACCATTCCAGGTGCCCGTAGAAGTTGGACTGGACCGTCGGCGACTTAAGATTGGGCCAGGAAAAAGGAAAACTGGTGCGTACATGGAATCAGCTGTAAACTACACGGGCGGTCATTGCCATCAAAATGGTGCGTTAGTCACGTACAGGTGGCGGTGACAGTTGAGAAAAGGGCACCAAACGTGCTGATTTCGGCTACTAAGAGGGTACAACAGGGACATTTTTTTACGTCATCCGCTTATCCCGGGGTGTTGCTACCGATTGTGGGAATGCGTACCGAGGCTTTGGTGTATATAAACGTGCCGGGTGCGGTCCAGAAAGCATGCAGTAGCAGCTAACTCAGTGCAGAGCAAGCAACTAGCAAGAAGCAGCCATGAAATCGTTCGTGCTTTCGGCGTTGGTTTTGGCGGTGGGAGCGTTTGTGGTGTCTGCCGAGCTGCAGCACTACATTGCGCTGAAGTCGTTCAACCAGGCGCAGAGCGAGTGTGCCATATACCAGGGTGTTGCCGCCGACGACCTGCTGCGGTACGTGAAGGAAGGCTACCCGGACGAGGAGGAGGTCCGCTGTCTGCTGCGTTGCGTCGCGTTCAACCTGCGCTTCTGGAACCGCACGACCGGTCTGCAGAAGGAGCTCATCGCGGGCCACTTCGTCCCGTACCCGGACGACTTCCACAACGTCGAGCGTACGGAGGCCTGCCTGGCCGAGCAGCTGTACACCTGCGACGATGACCTGTGCACGCAGGTGTACAAGGCGTTCCAGTGCTACTACCAGCACTACGGCGCCCTCAGCGAGTGCCCGCAGTTCGTCGTCAACACCTACCACGAGGATCTCCAGCAGGCGTACGATCTGTTCGGTTTGCTTGCCGTGTCTCAGTCCACGCTCCAGCGGCTGGCCGGTGGATGCTTCCCGAGCGGTGAGGAGGCGCTCTGCTTCTTCTACTCGTTCGTCGTCCGCTCGGGTCTGTACACCGCCGACGACGGTGCGAACCTCGAGCGCCTCTACTACCAGTACAAGGAGGATGTGTTCAACCCGAACAACGCCAAGACCGTCGCCTGCCTCGCCAACCAGAAGAAGCTTGCCTGCAAGAAGAGCGTCTGCCAGCAGGCGTACGATACGTTCCAGGCCTGCTTCGGCGAGTCGCAGGGTCTCGAGTACCTCATCCACACCGTCTTCGTCGACGCTGCCAAGAACTTCCTCGACCAGCCCATCTGCTACTGCACCCGGCACCAGCCCTGCTCGCTCCACCGCTACTAAGCACCATTCCGGTCCTCCACCGACGACGATCTGACCGTGAATTGGGCGCGACTTTCAAGCACCAAATAAATCAAAGCATTTGACAATCTAATTTCACCGGACTTTGTTCTTCCCAACGGGATGCTTTTCTGAAATAATATTACCATCCTAAATCATCTCGAATGATATCAAATTCCAGTGGTGTTTTTTTTGTTGTTGTTCTGAAGAAGTAAAACGATTTTTCAAGATATTCTTAGAGATGTCAACTTGGCACTAGCTCTAGTATCAAGTTCTCTAGGAATGTTTCATACAACAGCCATCTTGTATAAGATTAATATTAAGTGTTTTTATCGAAAACCCATAACATGTTATTTTGAGCAAATATTCTGATGCTTTATTGATAATATTGGACCAAGCAAATACATACTGAGCTCTTATTGCTTACTCAAAATATACTGACCAAATATAATGCAGTTAGTATTATAAGACCCTAAGATTTCGACGAATCTTCCTTCAAAATAAACTACTTCGTTTACTGTCCGTTCCGGCCATAAATCGGGAGGATTTATCAGGAGAAGCTTCGATGTAGAAGTCGTCATGAACATGTTCTTCAATATCTACAAGTCGCTCTGTATTGTATTTGTATTTCTGAAATAGTTCTTAAGCTAGTATGTTAAGTTTATGTAAATAAAATGCTACAAATATTTTGCAAACATGCCGAGCAATTAGTTGTGCGATAATCTTACGATCTTGCTTCGTTACTATGTTTTTATTTTTAAGTATTGTTTTGAGTATTGTGATACGCTCGTTTGCAAAGATGTCCTCGGAGATGACAGCTAGCGACCATGTTCGCTGAGCAACGAAATCAACCGCCTGACGGTCGTGACACCGCGACATGTTGTTTCTCCAAACATGTTTAGATTCCCGGTGACAGTTCTTTTCCCTGACGCAACTGGAAACCATAAACACACCGGTGGCACGCACAGGCCCGCTTTGTTTTCGTGTGTGTCGATTTTTTGTTTCCTCCTGCGAGTGTGGACGATACATCCAGCAATCGGAAAGCGAGTAAGAGTAAACTCACGCCCGAGGCACGCATTTTGCTGGGTCGGCGTGTGATATAATTTCGGTGTGGAGCTCTTCCTGCGGGCAGGTGTTTCATATAAAAGCGACCCGGGGCGGTGTTGGAACAGTACAGCTCCACTTGTGCAGCAAACAACAAGGCATTCCAAGATGAACTTCTTCGCTTTGACGGCCATCACGCTGGTTGCTATCGTTGGCATGACTCAGGCCCATAGTCAGCGCCTGCCGCACTACTACACGTCGAAGAGCTACCAGGAAGCGCTGAGCGAGTGCACCATCTACCAGCAGGTGCCGACCGATCGTGTGCAGCGTTACCTGCACGAGGGATACCCGGACGAGCCGGAGGTGCACTGTCTGGTGCTGTGCGTCCTGGAGAACCTGCGCGCCTGGCAGAACGGTACGCTGCAGGAGCAGGTGCTGGCCAACTACTTCGTCCCGGCGTCGGAGGACTGTGACAACGCGAAGCGTACGGAGCGTTGCCTGGTGAACCTGCCGCAGGAGTGCAACGGTGAGCCGTGCGTCCAGGCGTACCGTGCCTTCCAGTGCTACTACCAGAACTACGGCACGCTCACCAGCTGCCCGGAGTACGTGCCGAGCTACTACGACGAGGACCTCCAGGAGGCGTACGACCTCTTCGACATGCTGGACGTCTCGGACGACACCATCCGCAAGCTGGCCGGTGGATGCTTCCCGAGCGGACCGGAATCGCAGTGCTTCTTCTACGCCTACGTCGTCCGATATGGCGCCTGGGACAACGGTGAGCCGAACCTGCACAACCTGTACACGCAGTCGCCTGAGGAGGCGTTCAAGAAGGACAACGCCGAGACCCAGGCCTGCATTGCTAACCTGAGGAAGGCCGTCTGCCACAAGGACCGATGTGCTTACGCCACTGAGGTGTTCACGCAGTGCTTCGGACAAACCACCCTGTTCAAGTACATCCTTGCCGTCTTCAAGGATGCGGCCTCCACGTACACCAAGCAGTGAGAATCTGGCGCTGGTCGAACGCAACGACTTGTTCCACTCGAACCGATGAACAATAAATCGCATTTAAATGAATGAACTCAAACTAACGATCTGTGTGCTTTATTTCTGGTCTGATGTAAAACTATCATTACTACTTGATATCTCTGACAGATCGAGTGAGACACGGTCTCCTTGCAATACATTATAATCCTTCTGCATATTTTTTACTATTTTATTTCATAACAGTGCAAAACCATATATTTCAGACAATTCTACAAACCTTCTCACTTTTCTCTCTCTCGATGTATTTAAGGTCTAAAGTAAAAAACAATATATTTATGGATACAAATGGGTTAATTTGTACTAGTAGTTCCGTCACAAGCAAGGCAAAAGACACCATGAATGACTTCTAACGTTTAACGTCTCCGGTTTAAAGTCTAAGAATATTACTTTACAGCAGTTTTGAAATTAAGGGATTAAAGGAACTTCAACGGTACCTATCCATATTTAAATACCTTATTTTAGGAAATGTGAATAAACTACGACATTAGTCTTTCATACACAATCAAACGTCTTCCTGCACTGTCATATAGTCAAGATCCTGAGAATTCTTATAATCGTGTTTGTAAGTTACGGGCATATCCAAGTCACGGTACGATATAGATTTTTAACATGGCGCAAAGTTATATTCTAAGGTGGCAATAAATATGTGTTTTTTTTTTTAACTGAAACCCCCAATGTGTATAATTAAGTGTATTTAGCCTCAGATTATAGTTTGTAACGAAAAGGTATGTCTTGTTGTGTTATATGTACGTACGTACGGAGTACAAAGGATCGCCATGTCACATTCGAGGTGATAGAAACCTTAAAGACTTCCTGTACATCCCCAGCTGCTCCCGTCTATTTCCTGTCCAGGACACTAAACCTTCTGCCGGAAGATAGCTTTCAGCGTTCAGGTGCTCGTTTTTCAAGAGTGATAGGGTCACGTACGCGATGAACCTGAAGAGTGAAATGTGGCCCGGCTGATATAATTCGCGCTGCTCGTAGAAGCACGTGCATGTCGCCATTTTTTAGTTGTTGTCGCATAGTGCGTTACCTACCGTTACCACACTTTTGGGAGTGCCTGTTGTTGTTATTATTATTGTTGTGCGTTGTGTGTTGATATCTGCGGCGTGTGTACTTGCCTGTTGGAAGCAGATTCAGAGACGGCTGAAGTGTAGAGAATCATCGGTATATAAACGTGCCGGGTGCGGTCCAGAAAGCATGCAGTAGCAGCTAACTCAGTGCAGAGCAAGCAACTAGCAAGAAGCAGCCATGAAATCGTTCGTGCTTTCGGCGTTGGTTTTGGCGGTGGGAGCGTTTGTGGTGTCTGCCGAGCTGCAGCACTACATTGCGCTGAAGTCGTTCAACCAGGCGCAGAGCGAGTGTGCCATATACCAGGGTGTTGCCGCCGACGACCTGCTGCGGTACGTGAAGGAAGGCTACCCGGACGAGGAGGAGGTCCGCTGTCTGCTGCGTTGCGTCGCGTTCAACCTGCGCTTCTGGAACCGCACGACCGGTCTGCAGAAGGAGCTCATCGCGGGCCACTTCGTCCCGTACCCGGACGACTTCCACAACGTCGAGCGTACGGAGGCCTGCCTGGCCGAGCAGCTGTACACCTGCGACGATGACCTGTGCACGCAGGTGTACAAGGCGTTCCAGTGCTACTACCAGCACTACGGCGCCCTCAGCGAGTGCCCGCAGTTCGTCGTCAACACCTACCACGAGGATCTCCAGCAGGCGTACGATCTGTTCGGTTTGCTTGCCGTGTCTCAGTCCACGCTCCAGCGGCTGGCCGGTGGATGCTTCCCGAGCGGTGAGGAGGCGCTCTGCTTCTTCTACTCGTTCGTCGTCCGCTCGGGTCTGTACACCGCCGACGACGGTGCGAACCTCGAGCGCCTCTACTACCAGTACAAGGAGGATGTGTTCAACCCGAACAACGCCAAGACCGTCGCCTGCCTCGCCAACCAGAAGAAGCTTGCCTGCAAGAAGAGCGTCTGCCAGCAGGCGTACGATACGTTCCAGGCCTGCTTCGGCGAGTCGCAGGGTCTCGAGTACCTCGTCCACACCGTCTTCGTCGACGCTGCCAAGAACTTCCTCGACCAGCCCATCTGCTACTGCACCCGGCACCAGCCCTGCTCGCTCCACCGCTACTAAGCACCATTCCGGTCCTCCACCGACGACGATCTGACCGTGAATTGGGCGCGACTTTCAAGCACCAAATAAATCAAAGCATTTGACAAACTTATTTCACCGGACTTTGCTGTTTTGTGGTTCGAAAAAGTCGCTCCTTTCCTGCAACTATTGCTGCAGTGTTCAGAACTCTCGCATCACATTATGCAATCATTTGTTGGATCCGAGAATGTGGTCCAATATCTGGTAGAGGTAGGGATTTACTTCAGTAGCTTCAAACTACTATCAGCTCCTCGCATTAAAGACTCCTGCTGGAACTCCTGACGCATGCCGGACGTCCTTGCCAAAACCATCACAAACTAACGAAGGAAGTCTGCAGCAAATCTACCACGGTGTTGCAAACTTCATTTAGCGATTTCAACGATGAGTTTTGTGTTTTACCGATTTCAATTTATTTTTTAGACCGTTTTTCAAACCATTTCGGTTGATGTTGGGTTTCTTGACATTCTCTTCGATGTAGCCAACAGGAAGACGTCCAGAGTTCTTGTTGGACTATTCTGCAAGATCTTGTTTGCGCTTCAGTGAGCTCTTCTCGATTGTGGCTGAGCACTGGAGAGCTGCTGGAATTCATCTCAAGTCAAGTTATCTATGTCAGTTTATCTAGAGATCATTACTACATCCTTGTTCCGTGTGGAAATGGTCGTATCTTTATTGATGAATATAGTGGTGTTGCTGCTCTGCACTTTACGTAAGTAAACCAAGTCCGGGAGTGTTAACACCTGCAGAGACACCCGCTGAGACGGGCCCGGCACCGACAGTGAGTCTCAAGTTGCCCAAGGCATTAGCGACAATGGGAGACAGTAGACCTGTCACCAGTTGTAAAATGGGTGACACTAAACCTAATACCTGGCCAATGTTACCCAGTATCCCGCCACTCTCGTCAAAGCACTCGCGCAAGAAGCGCCCGGCGAGTGTACACTCGTCCGGACACTCCGCCTTCAGCTGCCGGTAACAGGCGGACGTCGTCTGGCGGAACAGCGTCTCGTTGGCGTAGTTGTTGCACTGGACGTACAGCCGGTCCAGGTTCGGGCCGTGCTTGTCCGTGTAAACGCCCGTCCTCAGGAGCAAGCACCGCCCGAGGCAATCGATCGCATGCTGGGAGGCACAGTCCGTGGGTACCTGCAGGATGTTGGCACACTGATGCAACACCTCCGCCAGCTCCATCGCGCTGAGCGGCACGAACTGGGGTGCCAACACGAGGTTCCCGTACTGCTCGTAGTAGCAGCGGAATGAATCGTACGCCCGGGCGCACGGGTCCGCGTGCTGCGTCCCGCAGTCGAGCCGTTGCGACTTCAGACAGTGGTAGGTCCGTCGCTCGTACTGACAGTCGTCCGGATCGGGATGGAAGTAGTTGCGCAGGGCCGGCTTCTGCACACCGTTCGCATCGTCCCACCAGCCGAGGTTCAGCCCGACGCACCGCACCATGCACTGCGTCTCCGTATCGTTCGGGTAGATGTACTCGTTGTAGACGGCGAGTCGGGCCCGCGGGATCCGCAGGTACCCGACGCACTGTTCCTGCGCCTGGGCGATGCTTTTCGTACGCACGGCGTCCGGCGGGCAGCGGGGCGAAAGGCCGAACGCAACGGACACTAGAGTGGCCAGCGTCAGTGCGATGCAAGAGGACGCCATTGTTGAAAGCGAACTGTTACCAGGAGATCTAGAACACAAGGCTATATATATGGGTCACCTCATGCCTGACGTACAGGCGAGTCACGCGCCCGACTTTGGGCAGACATAACACAGACGCTCGCCGGTTTGCGTAATGCGCGATTATGGAGCACCAGGAAGATGGTCCGATCAGTTCACACCACTTCCCAAGGGCATCGGAAATGTTTAGATCTGGATCGAGTACGACTGCGAGTGCTCGCGAAAAATAAGGAATAAAAGTCGACGTCGTAGCGCTTCAATATCAGGCGATGGAGCTGATTTGTTAGGGAAAAATCTGGCAACACTGCCCCTTTTGAAAGTGTCATTATGATGGGCCCCATCTTGGACGCATGGAGCGGCCATTTTTATTTCCCTCTGAGAATTGTTTTAAACATGAGCTAAACTCACTTTTTTTTTGGTTAAACTCGCTTCCTGTTAAACTTTGAAAGAAGAAAAAAGAGCGCTCGATTTGCTTGGCAACACCTTTAGACCCGCTCGGCTTGCAACGTCGTCCTTTATTATAAATTACCGATATATGTACAGATACATTGCGTGTCCTACGAGTGTGCGGGTGGAGTGTATATCTACGTATATGTAATGTGTATATATATATATATATATATATATAGGGTATATGTATATGCTGCATTCAACAATCAATGTTCTTAGATTAGTGTTATTCTTTGTTTTTTCGGGTTTACCATTTGCACGCATTTCATGCCGCTCTCTCTCTCTCTCTCTCTCTCTCTCTCTCTCTCTCTTTCTCTCCCTCTCGCTCGAACTGGACAACTAGACAAACTGGCTTTTAAATATCTGTTAATGTCTGTATATTTATATATGTATATATAGTCACATGGCGCAGTCGCGCATTATTATTGTCGTATATCCGCTGTGAACGTCTGCCAGAGCCGAGTCGCTCCGAGGCAACAAGTTTATTGTCTGGAAGTGTCTTTTCGCTACGAAATAACTTTTACTCAACCTCAGCGAGTGAAGCGCTCTCGGACTATGTACGCAGTGTACGCGGGCGTAAGGACGCGCGAGGAATTCCTATTTTGCCTCTGTTGGTTTCCTTTTTTTAGTCGTTTTCTTGCTCTCTCTTTCTCTCTTTATCTTGTTTGTTAACGATAAGAACATCCCAACAATATAAATAGCTCCCGTCCGTTGGCTGGAACGGGCGAATTGGGGAACACATTGATATGCCAAAGGTCGGTAGGGAGGTGGGATGGAGGAAGGAAACTATTACTAGTAGTTGTGCTTGTTTGCTTGCAGTGCTACTAATTGCTGCCTTGTTTGATTTGTATAGGTTTGCTTTTTTTTGACGTTGAAACACTAAATTCGAACATTCATACTTAAAATACGGCTCAGGATGGCAAACACGGTCTAGATTATGTTTATATGCACTCTCCCTCTCTCCGTCTCACTATCGCTATGTATATGTATATGTGTGTGTGGAATTTGATGGACGTGGGTCTTTTTTGTTTGTACACGCTACCGCTTACTCCTCCTCATCCAGGGGTTGCTCCCGTGGGCCATACGTTGGACAGCAGAGACCCTCGGATCCGTCGGCGCGTATGCAGAACAGCGAGATCTCGACGTCGGTCGGTTCGTGCGGTACGATGCCGTGCACGTCGCGCAGTTCGGCCGACGGGAACCAGGCCGGTTCGCTGTCCTCGATCACGTTGATGCCGCATAACCTAAAAAAGCGAGACGAATAGAGAAACGTCAGCGAGGATGGAGCGGTACCGGGCGGGTGGAGGTGGCGCACCTCAAGATGGCGACACCGGGTATCCAGAGGATGGAGACGAGGATGAGCAGGATCGCGGTCACGATGCACCAGTGGGGCCACTCGAGCCGATCGGTGCTACCGGTCAGTGCGTTCCACCCCGGGTAGCTGCTACCCTCGGAGGCGAGCTCCAGGAAAGACGCGACCAGTATCGTTATCATCGCTATCGGCGAGATGTACTTCCAGCAGAGCATCCAGTAGAGGCTGGGCCGGGAACCGGTCATCAGTTCGATGTCATCCGCAAACCTGTCGGAATGAAGGCGTTAAAGTTGAGTATATTTGTCAAAAAAATAAAAAAAGAAATACTGCAATAATTACCTCTTCAAGCCATAAATATAGCTGACACCAATGCACTCGAAGAACGCGATGATGAGCAGCGTGTAGCTACCGGCGAAGCTGTCCATCAGCTGGAAGATGTAGCTCCCGGCACCGTTTGCAAAGCACAGCGACAGCACGCAGCAGGACACGCACAAACCCTGCCGGGGAAGAAGAATACGGTAAGCCCTGATCGAAAAAGGGGGGGGGCGATCCCCGATCCACCACCTACCCCGGTGATCATCTCCTTCGGCACGTTCGGGAACAGCTTCATGTCCATCAGCGAGGTGCTGACGCCCTCGAGCGTGCCGAACTGCGAGTCGATGCCGAGCGTGAAGAGCATCAGGAAGAACAGCACGGCCCACAGCTGGGCCGCCGGGAACTGGTTGATCGCCTCGGTGAAGATGATGAACGCCAACCCGGTGCCGGATGCACTCTGCGGGGAGGGAAGTGAATAAAAGCGAGCACGCATGAGATATTTTCCAACAGTGGACCCATTCGGTGCATTACGTTTTCGAGCTCCTTTTGGAGATCGCAAACAGGCAGCGCGGTGTGCGATTTGTTCTGGCGCAGCAGCTCCGTGCGCTCCTCGACGCACGCGTCGTAGATGGAGGTCGCCTTGAACCCGATGACGGAGAACACGACGACGCCGGCGAACATAGACGTCGAGCAGTTCGTGACCGAGACGACCAGCGCGTCCCGGTAGCAGTTGTTGTTGGCCGGATTGTACGAGCTGAACGCGATCAGGCCCCCGAACGCGAGCCCGAGCGAGAAGAAGATCTGCGTACCGGCCTCGAGCCAGACGACCGGCTCCAGGATCGACTCCCAGCGGGGCGTGAACAGGTGCGCGATACCGTCCGACGCACCCTTCAGCGTGATGCCGCGGAAGAAGAAGATGATCAGCACCACGTACGGGAAGATGGCGGTGATGTAGACGATCTTGCTCGACTCGGTGATGCCCTGCACCATGCACAGGTAGACCAGCGACCAGGCGGTGATGAGCGCGAGCGCCACCGTGTAGTTGATCTGCTCCGGCTCGTTCACGCTCGGCGACACCTGGAGCGTCTCCCGGTACCAGTAGTACTTGGTCGGCGAGGAAACCACACACTCCGGCTCGATGTCGTACGTGAAGTTGCGGAAGAGCCGCTTCGGGCATTCGGCCCACGGCAGCGGCGACTCGAAGCTGTGCAGCAGGTAGATCAGGCACCAGGCGATGATGGTGTTGTAGTAGAGCGCGACGATGTAGCTGACGAACGCGCTCGAGATGCCGATGCCGCCGAGGTAGGCGGACACCTCGTGCCAGACGCCGATCGCACCCTTGCGCAGCCGTTGCCCGATCGCCAGCTCCAGATAGAAGATCGGTAGCCCCTGGAGCAGGAGCATCACGAAGTACGGCACGAGGAAGGCACCACCGCCGTTCTTTTGCGCGAGGTACGGGAACCGCCACACGTTACCGAGCCCGACGGCATACCTGGAGCGAGGACAGAGACGTGAACGTGAATGCCTTTCCAAGCAAAATGGCTCCTAACAGAACAAGGTAAACAAACATTGACAGCCACTATGGCTATTAGTTGTCAATGGTGAATTTTTTTGAAAGTGATAGCGTACTATTTTTCGTTATCTAAAACCACAATCTAATTTCTAAACCATGCAAACTAATTCCGCAAAGGATCCGATAGCAAACAGTGCCATTTGGTGTGTGCACTTGAACTATTTTGTTTACATTTGAACCAAATGACAGATGGCGGACGGAACCTTACAATGGCGCGTCACAATGGCAGTGTTGCCATATTAAGCAAAAAATAGATCTATTTATCTAATCAGTTATTTAGTATGAAAACATGCGGTCTTCATTGGTGGTTCTAATACTACTTTTGCTTACCCGATCGTGGCGAGCAGAAAGGTCCACTTGCTGTCCCAGCTTTCCCGCTCGTCTTCCGGCCGCTCGACGATGGCGGCCTCCTGCTGTTGCTGGTGCTGCGATACGATCGAGGCCTGCATGGTGAGCTTGTTGCGTGGACCGGACGGGCCGAGGTCGAGGATGCGGCCCATCGGTGGATCGTCATCGCTGACGAACGCCTGGTTCGTCGCACCGTACACCACATTCTGCGAACCGTTTTCCGCGCGTACCAGCCGGCTTCGTAGCTCCTGTCGGGGCGACCGAGACGGAGATGGAGACGGAGACGGAGAACGTTAGCACACCCGGTGGGCGCCTGGAGCCCTCCCTCACCTTACCCTCAGCTCGAGCTCATCCAAGCTGCGTACGGTCGCCTGCTGGATCAGGTCCCGCGAGCTCTGCCTGCGGAACAGATGTGCAGTGTTGGCCATCACCACCACGTGCCGGGGCGAAGGGCACCACTACTACCGCTACCACCCTCTACTACTGCTGCACGCGAAGGATGCGGGATCCGGGGGGAGGGGGAGTCGGGAAAACAGGACGACTGGGAGACGTCGCAATAGTAGACGGTAGTAGCAGGCGGGCGTCACAGTGGTGGATGTCGCTTCCGTGACTGGTGGTGGCCTCTCCGAGCGCAACTAGATACCGTGCATGACGACCTGATGATGCAGGCAGGTGCAGAGACGTGCGCGGATGCAGGGTGAAACGAAACAAAAGACGAGGTGCATATTATGGTGCCGAGAAGGACGACAAAAACACGCAGTATGCTAAGCGCTAAGAACGGAAGCGGATGCGGAGCAAAAAAAAAACGGGGCAACGGGACGGATGCCGCTGACGCTGTTGCATGCGGCGTGCTGGGACGGTCCCGAGGAGCATGCAGGTATGGGAGGTGGGAGAGGGAGGCAACACCACGTGAATCTGTGCGCATTCTGTTATGAAACAATGTGACGAGGCTTCATGCACTGCCATGGACGCGGGATTAGTGACCAGTTCCGACGACCCCCACACTCGCGCGCGCTCATCGAGGAAAAATCAATACCCGCGGGATGATCCGGGAGGATTTTCAACCTTCCTTCCGCCCGCCCAGGGGAACCGCCACCAGGGCGAGGATGGGGGTGGCCTCTCAGTGCGACCAGCGCTAGAACGCTCCGGGCTTATCGTTACGTAACGCAACGGTTTCGTTCACGCCTAGCGCGTGTTATGGATCGATTGTGCGAAGCCCGCGAGGGTGTGTTGATTGGCGTTTCGGTGCCGTTTGGGTGACGACCTATGGGACACCGTCAAGGTACGTTGATGGATGGCGTTTTTCGGGCGACTGGGCCGCGATATACCTGTGGCGACTGTTGCACGGCGCTCGGTTGTCCAACGGATCATGTGATTCTGCACACACACACATCTACACACACACACACGCACGCTCTCACGCACACGCTTAGAGCAGTGCCCTGTACCCCTCACTGACCTGGGAATCTCTGCTCCAACTGTTGTACCTCAGGCCGCAGAAAACCACCGAAAGGAAACCGAATGCCAGGTATGTTGGGAACAACAAAAAAAGAGACGCCCCAGGCACGTGTTATCTGGTCCAGGACCGACTTCCACCTTGTGGTACCCGTCTGGGAAGGGAGCCCGCGCTGGAGATACTGGCACTGCTGCTGCGACCAACGTACGAAAGCCAACTGAGCCATCGAGAAGCTTTTCCCGCAAGCACGGATTCGACACGTGTGGGTGTGTGTGTGTGTGTGTGTGTGTGTGTGTGTGTGTGTGTGTGTGTGTGTGTGTGTTTGGGAAAAAGCACGCGCGGAGATTGACTTTTCTTCGGAGCGAAGAGCCGGAAGGACTCTTCGCGCGAGCGAGAGAAAATCGCGGCGCGGTGAGCGCCGAGAGTCCTGCACGGGAACAGGTTGGCTCCTGGAGGTTTGCCTCCTTTCGGTCGCTTTTGTAACACCAACTCGCACGCTGGTTTCGCGAGCGAGGGATTCGCACAAGCTGAAAGGTGTCTCGTTCTTTAAACACACGACACTAGCGGTGGCACTTCCTGCTGTTTTATTGTCTGTCGCACGCGTCAAACCGGTTGATTCCGATCGAAAGAGAGAAGGAGAGAGGGAGAGGGGGGGGGGGGGGGAAAAAAAAAAAAAAGTAATTAAAAAAAGGATAATGAAATTAGTATGCGAGCATTTTTAAGGCGAATTCCTAGCAAGGAGGAATCAAACGATACCATTTAATTAGTAAAACATTTATCGGTGCGGATTGCATACTTTCTCGCGATGGGAAATTTTAGTTTTGCCTTTAAGGTTGGCGCTCCCCATGACAATAAAAATATATATATATTTTCTCTACTTAACCTTACAATTATCTATCTGGTCGGTTTTCGGGTTGATTAATTAAACTCACTTCGCCGAGTGTGCTCAATCGACTCCACTAGTTCAGCGCTTTATTGATGCTTCCTTCAAAGAAATGTGATTTTTGATTTTCTTGTGAGAAGAAAAAAAAACAAAAATGTAACCCAACTGATGATATATCACTGAATCGGATCAACGCTAAGATAACAATTTGAAAAACTCGGGTGCTGCGTAATGGCTGCGATTGTGTCAATGCTCAGTTTTAATGATAATAATAGTATATGCGACTTGGTTTCGCATGTGAAAAATACTTATCGACTAACTGCGCCGCCAAAAAGAGGGCGGGCGCTGGAACTGGAACATAAGTTTGGGTTTGTATTTTACGGCATCACCGCGTGTTTTTAGAGGACCAATCGTCCATATTTTTTTTTTCTCGTTTGCTTGCATCTTCTCAAACTATTCAAAATTGATTAACCTAGCAGTTGTAAAAGTTTTAAACGCAATTCAAGGCACAGTTGTTGTTCTTCCCTTTTTTCCCCTTCCCGCATCGACATCGGTGCGGTATGAGATGATGATGAGTTTCGTCGTTTTTGCTTCGCTTGGAATCGAACTGTACGGAGACTGCGTCCCGTAAAAGAAAATGGGTCTCGCGCCCGATTGGATAAGCAACTTAGCGTGGGATGAAACTCGCCATCAACATCCTCGTCTTCCTTCCTCCCTTTTTTTTTGCGTACACTGATCACTGATCCACCGGCGGTGTGGGTGGTCCGAAATGTTTCGTTGCGATTGCGGCCAAGAGTCGCCCGATTGCGTCCTGCAGCCCGTCCGTCTCCTGCAGCTGCAGCTCGGCCGGTGCATCGTCCTGGGCGTGCACGTACAGCGCGTTGGTGGCCAGGCGCACCAGATGCAGCTCCCAGTTGAGGGCGTACAGGAGATCGAGCGCCTGCTCAAGGTACGAGCACCACCGGCGTCGCGCATGGTCATGCATGAGTGTCTGCCTTCCGGACGAATCCAGCGAACGCCGGATGTCCTCCTCGAGCTGATGGAGCGTTCGCGTCGCGTGCGTACTGCAAGTAGTGCAAAGAAGAAGGGTTGTGTTTGATTGTGATTGGGTGGGCCGGAGTTGAGCGCGGACTGAAATTTGGAAGCGAGCGTAACATGAGAAAGCATCTCGACAAGGGTGTTTGGTTGCTGTGTACCCTTTCGCGGTTTCGACCCACCGTACACAGCCGCCGCACGCCCTGTTCACAAACACTCTAACGCCGCACAACACAATCGCGAACGGAAGCGCAGACGGGAAAGGAAAAGACCACTCACATCGTTTGGCAGCAGGAGAAGTATTGCTTGCCGTCCGCTGCGGCGGACGCCGCACGCATTTCGTTGGCAATGTCCTCCGGTACATCGGCCGTGGCAGCGCTGGCAGACGAGACAACCATAAGCATGATTTTGTTTTTGTTTTTTTTTCGGTGCAAATGAGAGCGTGAAGTCACACTTACCACACGGAGCGTTCCCGGCGCAAGTGAGCCTCCTTTAGGATGCTGCCAGCCGCCCGTATCTCACCCAGCAGCGTGGGTAACAGCACAATCAGCTGCGTCCGGAGCCGCTCATCGGCCGTTTCACGTCCGGCTGGATCGTGCATCTTCTTTCCCAATTGTGTGGCGAGCTTTGACTCTACGAACAGGCCAAAAACATGGTCGATTACGAACCCTGCACCATGAAAGAGTGAATTTTCACTTACACTTCCCAACCGCTCACACCAGTCGGTTGCGTTTCGCGTCGGTTGCGTTCGAGGCAAGCGTTTCCAACGGTCCGCTGTATTCGTCGTCCTCGCCCTTTGAACGTTTCTTGCGCGAGAAACACTTACGCTGCGGTTTCGGCTTAAGCTGTACGACTGACGCGTTACGATGCTCTAGCTGCTGCTGCTGCTCCTGCCGAGTGCAACAGAACACCGCTGGTTAGACCGACTCGTTCCCGTGCGCACGAGCCTGATTTACTTACGCGTTGTTCTTGCTGCATTTCTAGCAGCACATTGGGTGATCGTGAAAAGTGGGGATGCGTTCAGGAAATTGTTTTTTTTTTTAATGTCGATTCAGCGGCATTTCCACGGCGCAGCGCTTTTGTTCCCCTCGTCGATCTCAGTAGGCTGCTGCGAGAAATGTTCAAGAACGGCCGTTTGCTTGCATTGTTTACAACGCCTACTGTCAAAGGCGGCGGCACGATTTGACAGCGCTTGAACGTTCAAGGTGTGTAGAGCGTGAGATGTGCGAGCATGTGTGTGTGCGAACGTGTGGCTGTCACTTGAACTGATCGTTTTCAAACGTACAGTTTAAACATATTTTTCCTCGATTGATTCTACGTGTTTTGGAAAGCTTTATCGCTGGTTCCGTTTGAAGAGGAAAATAAAAACGATTTCTCATGCTTTTTTACGACTGTCGACAGGAAATGTCATCTTCCGACTAACACTAGAATAAACATGCTGTCAAACAGTTGCCATTGTCGCTTGCAGTATATTCTAAAATTCCGAGAGTAATTATTTGGTGGGGTAAAACGAATAGTGATACAGTTTTTCACCGATAATATCCAAATTCACTCGTAAGAATAAAATTATCCACTTCAAGACATGTCTACAATAAAAAAAAAACGCATCATATGTTTTTCGATGCCTCTCCGACTCCACTACAGCCCCTTGTTCCAGAAGGGTCAGGGAGCGAACACAAAGCGTTTCCCCTCCCACCCGCCCTTTCGCACCGGTTACAACACTGACAGCAGCAGCACAACGGATCGATTTTACAAATTGGCATTCGCCGTCCTCCCGAACGAATGGACATGCGCACACGGGGCGAACGTTGCGCTTTTCGGGACCGCGAATGCGATTCGCCCGAGAAGGGTAGCTAACCAAGCGAGCAAGCACATCCGGCCAGAGCGCTCCAGAGCGAGAGCAACGTTGCGTCCGTTTTGCACGGCCAAAAAAAGGAGTTTCGTTGTGGGTTTGGGTGTAGCGTAGTATGTAGGGTTAGGAAATAGGAAGTAAGCAGACCACGAAACAAACACAACCACGCAACATCAACAAAAAACCCACCCACGGGACCACTCGTGATCAAGATGGGAAGCAAATTGTAGTGTGTAAATGGCGAGTCCTGTGACGACAGCTGATTTCCAACGCTCGCCAGATGGTAGGTGAAGGTTAGGAAAAGTTTCGCGAGTGTTTCGAGGTTAAGATCTGCGCTGTGTGCGTGTGTGTGTGTGTGTATCTGTACTTACATGTCCGAAAGCTCAAATGTGCATCATTCAACACCATTAAACGATAGCCTCGCAGACGGTGAGCGAGATAGTGGAAGCCAGTGGCAGTAGCATGCGCCTGCTGCAAAACCATGCACCATTGTTCGACCATCAACCGCGAACCGACCGATCCCTGCAGAACGCTCCGGCTGCACCAGTATTCCAACGCGTAGAAACGTTTGCAGCGACTAGCGCTGAGATCTAGCGTAGTGACCACCTCCTCAGTATCGCTGTTGTGTCCCATTCGCTCACGCCTCGCTGTTGGAGTAGATGGAGCCGAGTTCGGGGGTGTAGCCAAAAACAAAAAAAAAAAACAAAAGCGAGTTAGCGCTGCTTGTTACCATATTGTAACCGAGCGCCAGGCAGGCAAACGCGATGGAGGAACTGCTCATGTCGATCGTGAAGGAAGCGACCGGGAGCAAGCTGCAGAATCTGAAACAAGCCGCACAAATCGCACACGGTAAGTTGGGCGCTGGCGGGCCTGGCTGCAATGGCGTCACCGTTGCAAGTCGGTTCGCGCTTGCTGCAATCGATACTGACGCACACGCTCCCTCGTGCAGAGAAACTATCCCGACAGCATGGCCTGCATCGGGATCCTTCGTACGAGCTGCGCTCCGTCTGCTTTACCGCGCTGCAGATGGCGCTCGAGACCAAGCGCCCGAAGTTCATCACGTACGGGCTGAACGGGCTGCATGTAAGTGTTTCGTGTGCTTTCCTTCCCCCCGCAAGCATCTATTCACCTTGGGTGCACTTTCCCCTCTCCCCTCCCCCCGGCGCAGCGCATCATCCGTGACGAGCGGTTCTTCATCGGGCTCGAGCCGGAGGACGATTCGCTGTGGTTGCCGGCGCAGTTGCTGCGCGCCACGTCCAGCCTGTCGGCGGTCGCCAACGAGGACACGGTCGTGAACGTGCTGCGCCTGATCCTGGCGATGGCCTGCTCGCAGACGTGCACGCTGAACGGCCGGCTGCTGATCGAGGTGCTGTCGAAGTGTGGCGAATGCTGGGAGAACGGTTCGCGGGCGGTCCGGGCGGCTTCGCTCGCCGCCGGCAGCCAGTGTCTGCGGACGTTCTGCGCGTTTCTGAAGGACGAGGCGGAGGAGATCGTGCGGCTCGATCCGACCGGCATCATCAGCCTCGGCATGGCGGCCGCCGTCTACAACGAGGTGATCCCGGTGATGCAGTGGCTGTGCAGCCGGCTCGTTGAACCGGTCGGCAGCGGGAAGGTGGGCGGCAGCCAGCAGGCAGCCGTGACCGGCGGCGACGGCACCACCGGCAGTTCGCTCTACCTGATGGAGTGCATCCTGACGCTGGTGGTGTCGCTGCCGGCGGACGTCCACGCCAACCCGCACTTCACCGCGTTCCTGTGGCAGAAGTTCTGCCCGACGCTCGCCGCGACGATGGGCTCGCCCGGGCGCGTCAACAAGGACAAGAAGTTCACGTACCGGGACGCGATCCACCTGATCGAGAGCGAAAACCGGGGGTTCTTCACGCGGCCGGGGCTGGATGGGCCGCAGGCCCGCTGCATCTACCTGACGAGCATACAGCTGCTGCGGATAGCGGGCGCGCAGGGCAGCCTGCGCCCGATGCTGGAGGCACTGTTCCACCGGATGCTGCTGCTGCCCGTACCGAGCAACCGGGCGGAACCGCTGCGGTACGCGCGCGAAATCTTCAAATCCCCCGAGCGGCTCATCGATCTCGCCATCATCCTCTACCCGGACAAGTCGCAGAGCAGCAGCGACGACATGGCGCTCTTTCGGCTGTAAGTTTTTCGCTCGCATTAGGAAGCTTAGGTTAGGCAGTTGTTTGAGGTTAGGGGAGAGGTTAGATTGGAAGCGATTGGAAGTCATCGGAACCGGATTCACGCAGTGATCTCCCTCTCTCTCTCTCCTCTGTGTAGGGTGATTGACGCGATGGAGGAGTGTGCCGCCGCCTGGCATCATGGAAGCGCCTCCGTGTACGGTGCGCTCAGCTCGAGCGTGGAGTGCGTGGTGGCGCTGCTGGAAAGCCTGCAGGTGCTGTCGGCGGGCAGCTTCGACGAGTCGCTTATGGGCGACCGGATTGCCGAGGCAGTCAACGAGCGGTACGGAACGCTGGCGGAGGCCGACTACACCGGCCCGCTCACGTACCAGTCGATGACGCGGCTGCCACCACCGTACCGGGATGCGGTGGCCGAGCTGCGCCAGAGTGGGTTCGAGTCGTCGTCGGAGTCGGACGCGGATGGGCCACTCGAGCAGGGTGGGATCGATCCGGAGCTGGGCTCGGTCGGGTCGGGCGATACCGAGGGTCCGGAGGATGAAACGCACTCGTCCGGGGACGACGTGTCGTCGAAGGCGAGCCAGGGCAACTGGCTGTGGGCGCACATCGAGGAGTCGGCGGTGGGTGGTGGCGCCGGTGGTGGCGGAGGGCTTGGCCGCTCGGATGGTGACTGTGATCGGCAGCACGCGCGCGACTTTGCCGGGGTGCTGGCGGGCGAGCTGGTGCCGGCCTTGCTCCGGCTGAAGACGTCGATCGAGATCGACGAGGCGGTGCAGGAGTTTGCGTCGCGCGTCTGCCAGCGAAACAGTGGCGCCACGCGGACGGTGGAAACGGCGGACGGTGGTGGGTACGGGGCGCTTACCGCGCTCAACGCCGACGGGATCTATCTCGCGACGTACTCGGCCCTGCTCCTGGCACTGCAGCTCGTGAGCGGCGGCCATTACGATGACGATGGTGAAGGGCAGAAACCGGCGGCGATTCCTCTTACCGAGCAGCAGTTCGTCACGTCGGTGCAGAACTCCGGCATACTGGTGTACCTGTCGGCGGCCTGGCTCCGCGAGCTCTACCAGTGCATTCTGGCGGTGAACCCACTGCAAACGCTCGGTCTCAGCCAGCGCAAGATGGCGGGCGATCCGGCCACCTCGGCGCACTGCGCCCTGCTCGACATGCTGCACGATGCGGGCGGTACCGGCCCAACGCAGATGCTTTCCGACTGGCAGCGGCTACAGTCCGTCGTGCGCGTACACAGCGAACCGACGGCGAAACAGCGGGCGGCTCGTAAAATCGCCCGCCGCCTGCTCACCTGCTGCTGGGACTCGATGGTGGCGGTGCTGACGGCTGGGCTAGGGGAGGCCGGCGGTTCGCCCACCGCCCGGCTCGTCAAACTCTCCAAGAAGACGCTGCGCGTGCGGAAGGAATCGCGCGGCTCGGGCGAAACGCTGTACGCGCTCAGCCTCGACGGGTTGCACGCGGCCGCCACGCTCAGCAACGCGCTCAGCCTGCAGCATCTCGCCGGGAAGATCATCAACCTGATCGCGTCGAACGTGTGCCAGAATGCGGGCCCGAAAATCCCCGCCAGCCACGCGCTCTCGATGGACGTGGTGCTTTCCGGCGGGCTCGAGCTCGGTTCGCACAGTGCCGACTGCTGGCTGCCGGTGTTTTCCGTCTGCCGGCACGTCACCCAGCTCGAGCACGATCTGTTCAGCTCGCAGAACAACGCGAACGCGAACGTCGGGAACGCGTCGTCTGGCGTGTGCAAGGAGGCGTCCCTTTCGTCGTCGGATGCAGCCGGGAAGGGTGACGGCCAGTCCGATCTCCATCTCTCACCGTACTCCGTCGATGAGGATGAGACGTGGTAGGTGATCGTGAGCGATGAGCGGAAACTCACTCTGAGTGCGGTGCGAGTCGGGGTTCGATTCGATTCCAAAGGCTATTTCAGACTCCATTTTAGAGGCACCATGGTTGGATCAATCCCACTAATTGGTGTTTTATCTGAAAGAATTGCACAAATTGATGATAATTTCATGTTTTGAAGGTGAAAAAATAACAATTAGCCTACTAGCTCTGAATGTAAACAATGTTGACAGGTGTAAACAACGGCTCAGAACGTTTACACTGTACGTGACGACTTCGCTGTTTCAGCTTGCTAACTGGGTGGGGAAAGCACTGCACAAGGTTGCTACTCATCCCACCCACGCTCGCACTCAGTGTGTGTTGAAACAAAATGGCGTGCTTTGAAACGACAGCTTCTAACTCGTCCGTTTTCCTTCCAGCGTGGACGTGTACAGCTTCCTGCAGGCACCGAACACGAACGCCAACATCAACGTCATCACGATCCTGAAGGCGTACGCCGGGAACGATGCGGTGCACCTGACGCAAACCGACACCGCCAAGATGCTGTGCGCCCTGTCGCACCAGGCGGACGTGCTGTTCTCCGAGGCGGCCGAGCGGCTCAGTCTGCCCGCCCTGCAGCAGTTCCTCAAGAGCCTGTGCCGGGCGTCGCGCGAGCAGCTCTACCGCAGCAGCACCGCGATCAAGAAGGGCAAGAAGTCGTGGTGGCTCGGGCGGCCGTGGAAGGTGAAGAACGATTCGCTGCCGCTGTCGCTGCTGCTGCACCGCGTCGGGGACGTCACGCTGAAGGTGTTCCGCGGGCCGCGCCCGCTGCTGCACGTGCTGAAGGTGTGGGCAATCACCGGGCCGCACCTGATGGACGTAAGTAAAACACGCTTGTTTTGGCGGGGTGAACGCTTGCGGAACGCTCGCTAACACTCGGTTTGCTCTTCCCCTCCTCCGGGCAGGCTGCCTGTCACAAGGATCGCAGCATCTCGAAGCGAGCGATCGAGTACATCCACGACATCATCACGGCGCTGTTGGTCGAGCAGACGGAGCTGCCGCACTTCCATTTCAACGAGGCGCTGCTCAAACCGTTCGAGAACCTGCTCAGCATGGACACGTGCGACATCGACGTGCAGGACCAGATCGTCGCCTGCCTGTACGAGATCGTCGAAGCGCACCGGACGGAGATACGGTCCGGGTGGAGGCCGCTGTTCGGGACGCTGCGGACGGCCCGCAACCGCCCGGTGCACCTGTCGAACATTATCGACATCTTTCGCGTGTTCCTCGAGACGGACAACATGCTGGTGTTCGCGAACGCCGGCCTCGATTGCATCCTGTGCCTGCTGTCGTACCTGGAGATCTCCGGCAGCGGGCCGACGGTCGCGGCCGACCACTCGTACTCGGTGGCCGCGGCCACCCCCGATGCGGACCTCTCGCCGCTGGCGATGCGCTCCGGCGACTTCCTGTACGATGCGCTCAAGTTTCTCGAGCGCTGCGCGTCCATCCTCGACTTCATGTACAACATGCCCCAGTGCCCGAACCTGCACTCGACGTACAAGATCAAGGGCATCACGTACACGCACATCATCGACGCGAACATCCCGAACTCGATGGAGAACTTCACGTTCTTCGGGCAGGACTACCTGCAGAGCACGAACGAGCAGTGCATGATCAGCTACCGGTCGCTGCACATCGACAAGGAGTCGATCCGGAAGCTGGACGAGCTGGACCGGCCGAGCGGCGTGCTGAAGGTGTGGTTCCTGCTGCTGGACGGGCTGACCAACTCGCTGATCGTGTGCCCGATCGCGCACCAGTCGCCGATCCTGCAGTCGATCTTCAAGCTGTTCCGGGCGCTGATGGCGAGCCCGGGCGTCGAGTTTGGCTTCTACTGCATCAACCACCTGCTGATACCGATGATCCAGGACTGGCTGCGCTACGTCAACAAGGCGCAGAAGAACTGGGTGCTGATCGAGAAGAACTTCAAGCACTGCTGCTGCATGACCACCGACCTGGTGGTGGACTTTCTCGCCAAGTCGCAGACACTCGAGACGCTGGGCGATCGGGTCGTGATCGGGAGCGAGTCTCGCTCGGCTAGCGGCGTCAAGTACGGCCGGCATGGTGCTAAAAAGCAACACGAGGAAGAGCAACAGCAACAGCAGCAGCACCAGCACCAGCACCAGCACCAGCACCAGCAACATCATGCGGCAGGACCGGGCAAGACGGCAGGACGTCTTCCCGGTTCCGCCATGTTGGCGCTGAAGCAGCTGCTCCTGGTGCTGATCGAGTGTTCGGCCCAGTCGCAGGAAACGATTGCCCGCGTCGGGGTGTCCTGCATGAAGCACATCATCTTCTCCGCCGGCTACACGTTCGACGAGGAGCAGTGGGTCATCATCGCGTCCGCCATCCACCGGGCGAGCACGGTCTCGATGGCACCGCTCAAGCAGCTCATCTTCGCGTTCAACCGCAACTCGAACAGCTTCTACGGGGATTGCGCGAACGTGAAGGTGGCGGCCCGGCGCGACAGCACACCGGACGAGCTGCAGCGCATCCATTCGCTCGCGCAGCAGGTGTTCCTGATGGATAGCCAGCGCGATGCGCTCGGCGTGCGAAGTCCGCCGGTCGTACCGCAGGAAGACCGCTCGTACTCGTTCCTGCTGTATCCGCTGCAGTGTGGTGGAACGATGGCGGCGACGTCCGCCACGAGCGGATCGAACACCTCCACGCTTCCGGCCGGGTTGACGTCCGCGTCGGGCGCGTACGGTGGTGGCCTCCCGGGTGTCGATTGCTACATCATACGCATCCCGTACCGGAACCTGATCGTGGGCATGCTGGCGAGCCAGATGCTGCTGCAGCTGATCGCGAACATCCTGCTGAGCGGGCTGTCGAACGTGCCGAGCGAGCTGAACACCTGCTTCTACAGTAGCGGTGCGGAACCGGGCGGTGGTGCGGGAACACCGACCGCCGGTACGACCAAGACGCTGTTCTACCTCGGGCAGAACAGCAAGGAGATACTGCTGCGGGCGTTGCGCCAGTTCCTGATCGGTGCGGTCGAGTTCGACACGCGCCCGGGGCTGAAGTTCCTCATCCAGAAGGTGTCCGGCATCGACTACGCGGCCAACCTGTACAAGCAGATGAACTCCTCCTGGATCATCCACTACATGGCGCTGGTCGATATGTATCTGAACAACGTGCGCATCCACAGCCTCACGGCGGAGGACGTCCGGTATCTGCTGAGCGCGTGCTGCCAGGATGCGTACCCGGGTTCGCAGGGGTCCGGCCCGGCGAAGGGTGACGAGAAGTGCGTGCACTATCTGATCGCGCTGCGCGATCTGTGGGAGATGATAGCCGACCACTTCATCCAGCATCTGGAGCTGGACCGGGAGCGGAGTGCGGCCCAGCTCCAGCGCCGAACGTACAAATATGGCGACGGGGAGTCGAGCGGCGGTGAGCTGCCCGGTGCGGCGGATGACGCAGACTCACCAGGCGGTGTTTTCTCGTGCCCGGACGTGGCTGATCCCGCTTCCACCAGCAAACCGGTCGCCAATGGGGCCGGCGAAGGACGGGGCCTGCCGCATCCACACCAACCGTACTACCTACCGAACGGTGGCGGCCAGCAGCAGCAGCAGCACCAGCTGAAGGAGTACGACCAGCAGCAGCCGGACCATCCACCGGTGGAGAGCCGGAACAAGCCGGCCAACGACCACCACCAGCCGGAAGCGGGCGAGCACCGCCAGAAGCAGTCGGTGCCGCCCGAAATCGAGCAGCAACGGGCGCTCAGCATCCAGAAGGACGTCTCGTATAAAACCTCTGCCTTACGCCAGCTGATCGTCGCCTCGATCGAGCTGATAAAGCTGCTGCCGGGCGAACAGTCCGACTACCTGCAGCTGCTGCTGACACCCCGCATCCGCGAGGCGTTCCACTTCGTCGAGGAGAAGAACCCGTTCCTGTCGCTCGATGTCGCCGCCTCGGAATTGACTTGAATCGCTTTCATTCGCTTGAGTTAAACACACGTGCGCCCCCATATAGCCCCCGCAGCAGAAGAGGAAGCAAAACAAACCAACAAAAAAAAAACACTACAAATCGCTAACGTAAGTGCTTCAGATATCCATTATTGCAATTATTGCTACCCATGACTGTGTATATATAAACATATATATATATATATATATATATATATATATATATATATATATATATATATATATATATATATATCGCTCATATTTACTGTACTGGATCTCTATCATCACCAGCAAAAAAGAACAAAAAAACAAACAAAACAAAACAAAAACAAATGCATGTTGATTGCCGTCAAATCGTGAAATATATTCCTGGAAACGATGTGAAACAAAAGTGAAGGGGCAATACTTTTATCAAACACTGATTGCCGTGCGGTTCACATACCTTTCGGGCGCTAGCGTGAATGAAACGAACGAAAGAAAAGCGGAAAGAATGATAATAATTTCGGAACACTATCTTCACTCAACATCCCCACGCACACGAGAGCAACACGGTTAAACGTAACATTTCTGTAACTTTCATTTAAAAGTATTTCGAGTTTGGTTTTTAAGTTAGGGTTGGAGAGAGTGGTAGGTTTGGTTTTATGTGTTTGGCAATACCATCATTATACGCGCTACGGAGAGCGAGTTTTGGAGCTGGATCATTCCTCTTCTCTCTTTTTCTTTAAATATATATTTATGTAGGTGTGCGTTTTGGCATCTAGAGTTGGGATTTGTGATGTTCAATAAATGGAATGGCCTCAACCAAAGGCGCATTTGCGAACATTCTGCGACGCACCGTCCAGAAATCAGTTTTTCTCCGGGAGAGATCCGTGCACACTGAACACGCTTTACACTACCTTTTTCCTGCTTTAGAAGGTACCTTGCGCAAACTGCCTTGCAGGAGAGACAGAGAGAGAGAGAGAAGATAAATATCAGCGTCTTCTCGCGCTCTTTTTGGTAATAACACACTAGTTAGCAGTTGCAGCTTTTCGAGCTTAGTTGGAGTCGCGAATGCTAAGAAAAATCTGCTCCCCCTTTGTCATGCGCAAGTTTCGCGCATCTAACACGTTAAATGCTAGGGCTTTGCGTGATAACATTTACCTGAATCGAATAAATAACATAACTTCGGTATTGTTTTTATCTAACCCTAACGTCGATCTGTTTTTTTCTTTTGGTGCAATAAGGGTTAAAGTATGTTTTATGGTTCGTTGTGTTGGGCGTTTGCGCTTGGCGAGAAACGGAACCGTCCGTTGAACCTGTGCGAAAGCACGCACACAATAAAAGCTCTAATGGCACGGAACCAACGCTCATGTTAAAAATTAAAAAACAAACATCGCTTAAGAGTATTCTAACAAACGCAACGCTACGGCGCTAGAGGTAATATGATCCGAATTTGATTCATCTATCCTATGGCACTGGCCAGGCAAACAACTAGTAAAATCGAGTAAAATCTATGTTTATGTTAAAAAAAAGTCGTAATCTACGTAATCTTTGCTCGCTCGAGATCGTTCTACGCTGTAAATGCCGTATCTGTTTCGCAACTATAATAAAATTCATGCTTCACGACTACTCGCGGACACCGTTTAGCGCACGTAGTAATGTTAACAATATTTATATCCTGGGAGCGAGGGAAGGGATGACTTTCCAGGGTTCGTTTGGTAATAAATCTTGCGTGAGATTGCGAGAGTAGAAACAACAACAACAAACAAAACAGAAATGGGGAAGGAAAACACGTCCAATAGGGGCTTTCTATATGCTTTCTATATGTTTGTTTTTAAAGCAGCCGCCTCGCACGAACAACACGAGACGAACGTCTACGAACGGCAGGCGGTTAACAAACGCAACAAGCACTCGTCCCTCACCGGGCTAGCTCATATCGGGTTGCATCGTTTGGTTTGGTTTATATAATATTTACGAACGGGTAATAGTTTGGTCTAAAATATACACGAAAAACCTGCGCTGCCCCCTAAACAGTTTCTAAATAGTTTCAGACTCATTTTCTTACGGGAGGAACGGGGATGGGGTGGTTAGGGTTTAAACTGTATGGTAAATTGCATTGCGTTGAGTATATATAAATACGTATAAATATTTCATATGTAATAGCCACCTCCCCGAGCACGAATTGCTAATAAAATGCAGTAAAAAAATCGCTCGTTCGTGTCGGCCGTAACGCAGCGTAACGCTGCCCTAAGCGTTACGCGTAAACGGACCGGAGAGGGGTTATGTAGAGCCAGTGGCAGGAGCAGCAGCAGCAGCTTGACAGCTTGACTAGAGCGGCGACGGAAGGGACGATTTGCAAGCAATCGGCACGCCTCCCAGCTCATGCCTTGAAGATCTGCGGAAATTCGTTCGCTATCTCGCGCACGATCTGCTGGTCGCTCGCGCTACACTCCGTCTCCTCGCAGAAGATGCGGGTGAAGATCTTCATCAGGTCCTGCTTGCGGTGCTGGTGCTCGGGGTAGTTGGTGTTGCGCAGTATCTTCCGGCACAGCTCCAGGTACCACTTGCGTATCTGCGGGACAGGAGGCGAAAGTTAGGTTAGGCGCCGTAGTGTGGGTGGAAGCACGAACGACGCTTGCTTACCGGTTCCCCCGCCGACAGATCGGACAGCTGGCGGACCAGTATATCGATCAGCACCTTGTTGTCGTTGGTGTAGAAAATGGCCGCCGTCTCCGGGCGGCTGAACAGATCGACCAACATCTTCAGCACGGGATTGATGTTCATCGGCGTGTGCTTCAGCGTGTGCACCGGATCCTCTGCGGGTGGTTTCGATTAGTAAAATTAGTACCAAGCACAACATTCAAATCCGAATTCGCCTCCCACCCTCGCGGTTGATCAGCAGCAGTATCTTCTCGGTAAACGTTTTCGCCGTCCGGAACTGTTCCATCGCTTCGAGCACGACGTTCTCGGCGAAGTTGTCGAACTGCAGGTTGAACGACAGTATCAGGTTGATCATGATGTCCGGCAGCACCTCCTGCACGTCGCATTCCGGGGGCGTTTCGATGATGTTCAGCAGGAATATGATAAAGTCCGCCCGGAGGTGATCTGGAGACCGTAGAAAGGGAGGAAACACAAAAAAAAAATTAAGAAAAAAAGTTCTCCAGAATCGAAAGTAGGTTATGCTCATGGCGGCCATGTTTTGCTCGACTTTCTTTCCGAGTGTGTGTTTCGTACTGATAGTTTGTGGTTGATTGTGGTTGAAAGTTGTCGGGTTGATGGCTAAATTCTCTCCCCCTTCCCCAAGTTACCTTGCTGGTTGATCGGCATCCGGCGGCCGATCGAGAAGATGATGATGAGCATGTTCGCCAGCTCCTGCAGCTTCTCGATGTTGCGCGGATTCGACACCATGTCCTGGACGAGCTCGAGCGGCAGCACCGAACCGAGCAGTATGTCGACGGTCGTGTAATCGAGGTGGCACATGGCGCGGAACGCGGCCAGCAGCAGCTTCCGGATCGACCAGCGCGTCTCCATCTGGTAGTACAGCACCAGGTTGACGATGCTTTGGTAGTGATCGCAAGCCATCTCGCTCCGGCACACCTTCGGGTCGGCGTCGGTCAGGATGCGGATCAGCTCGCACAGGTAGCGGCTGATGTCGGCCTCGTCCTCGTGCAGCATCCACGTGCGCTGCTCGGAGTCGTTCTTGCAGTCGGACAGCTCGGCGAAGATGACGCGCAGCCGGTGCGCATCGTGCGTCTTGCCGAGCAGCGCGTCCGACACGTCGAACGGTGTCGCCAGATGCTCCGCTATCGGTTCGAGATGTCGCTGGACGACGCTCGGTGGTAGGAGCGCCTCCAGCTCGCCCAGCACGACCCGCAGCGCCACGCAGGACAGCTCGTGGCTGAGCTGGGTGCTCTTGCGGATCGCGTCCACGATCTGGTACACCTCCGCCGCCTCGATGCGACCCGGTGGCGGTTGTTTGGGCTGCTGTTCCTGCTGTTCGCCCCCATCACCGCCACCTGGCTGGCGTTCCGTGGCAGGCGCGAGCGGCCCCTCCCCGGGCAGTTCCTGCTGCTGACCACCGTCATCGGGCGGACCCGCCGGTTCGTGCGACGGTTCGTCCCGCACCGTCGACGGTTCGCGCGGCTCATGTTCGCTCACCGTGACGTCGTCGTTGTTGGTCGTTTCGAGCTCGTTCAGCTCGTGATCGGTCTGGTTTTCGGCCTCGGTCGGTACGGGGCCCGCCGTGGACGGTGGACCCTCGCCCTCGCCGGGCGTGGCCCGATCGTCGATGCGCGAGATGGCCGTGATTTCGTCGCTCGTGGTGGTGAGCGTGCCGGTCGTGGCGGTATTGTTGCTGGTCGGTTCCGTCTGCTCGGACGACACAGACGACAGCTCGGACAGCGTGCTGCTCGGGTCGGCCGCGACCGGTTGCTGTGGCGGTTCTTCCGCCTGGGAGCTGTGGTGCTTCGTCGCCAGCAAACCCGTGCTGGGACTTTCCTGGATGAACTGGGGCGGTACGGCTGCCTGTGCCTGCACGCCCACCGCCGGGCTCGATTTGGACTTTTTCGCCGTCGGCATCGGGTGGTGCATGGTGGCGCCCCCTCCCGGACACTGCTCTTCCGGCGGTGGCGTATGCCGCTGTGGTCCATTCTTTTGCTGCGGTGCTGTGAGAAATACCGGGTAAAAAAAAACCGCCAGGGATGAGTTGAACAGCAGCGCACACAACCGGCGACTTCTCCCCGACCGATACATACCTCCCTCGTGCTGTTTCAGGTGCCCGTTGCTCATCTTCAGCGGCGACGGCGGCTCCGATTCGCTATCCGACATCTCGTACTGCAATTGAAAATCGTACCAAAATAAGCACCGAACCGGGAACGCCCACAGTGGGAACGGGGCCAACTAGGTCGCGGCGACCGACCTACCTTCAGCATCTTCTCCAGCGCCCGCTTCTTCTCCACCAGCCGGCTGATCAGCTCCTCCCGCCCGATGATGCCATTGATTTCCTTCTCGGTCGAGAGCCGCAGCGACTCGATGCTCGACTCGAGGAACCCGTTCAGAAACAGTGGGTTCACCTGTGCAGACACGGAGTGTTAATTTTATTGCCGAGCCCTTTTTGCAACACTAAATCATTAATAAAACGCTTCGTCGTGCACCATGCGCCTGAAGGTAGGCAATCTGCTCCACACCAACGGTCGATTTTTTATATTTGTTTTAATATTAAATTTCGTGCTTAAAAAAGCATCTCTTTTTAAAGCGCAGCAAATAGCGCTGCTTGCGGCACCGAACGAACAAACAAACGGCCGGAGCATAATGATGCAGTAAAATATGCATACAATCGCATAAAGAACGAGATATGAGGAGGACAAATTGTCACTTCCCGAACGCAGCGGGAAGCGCTCGCTTGTAAAGCAAAAATAATTGCAACAAACTTCACAATTCCCCTCCCCTGCCCTTGCCCTTTTCTTCCCGTGTTCCGGTTGCGCTACTAAGTAGCAGCGGCAGCATCAGCGCTAATCGTGCGGGCCAGAACGACGGAAGAAAAACAACAAACTCCTCGAGTGAAAAGAAGGGGCTCGTGTGAAAAATGCATGCCGTATTGATTTTCTCTTCTCCGCACCGTATGTTCAGCATCGCGATGGGGAAGATGCTGCTGCTGGCTGGTGCTTATTAGCTTTTTCTCTCCGTTGCTCGCGCGGCGGCGGCGTATCAGCGTTGGTGCAATCTTTGCCCGCCTGCAACCGTTCTGCTCTATCGGTGCAATCGCGCCGGGCAGCGGCAACAAAAAAAAAACCCCTACCTTCAGCTTCATCACGTAGTTCGACGGCACGAATCCGATGTTGCCCTTCATGCTGACCACTTGCCACCAGTTCCGCTGCCGGGCGCTCGTCTGATGTAGAATGAAGTATTCGCCCTCGTCGAAGCTGATCGTCTTCGGGTAGACGGCGGTGAAGTCGTACAGTGCTTTCAGCATCTCGAAAGATTCTGCGCGGCGAAAGGGGGAAAGGGAAACGCACGCTGGTTAGCAAACTTTGCTTTGCTTTTCATTTCCTTGCACAAAAACACACATTCTCCCACGCACACACACACACCCATACACAGGAAGACAGAAACACATGTAGTGATTGCGGTGGTCAGGGTGGGCCTTACTTACCAGCATCCTGCGACATGCTGTCTACCATGTTTGCTCGTGGTGGGATGCTCACTCCACTTTCAAGGAAGTCGTACCAATTCCGGGAATTTCTGGTGCGTAAAAAGGTGCGAAACGCGTGTGCGTTGCGTAAAATTTCACCTCCCCTTCGCCACTCGCCGCAGATGGTTCTCTCCTTCGTGAAGGACGACCACGGGCAGCTCAGCTGACGGCTGGAGGCTCGCGTTTATGGGCTGCTCTTGCTCTTTTTTCGTAGACCTCCTGCTGTTCGTTAATTATTGCTGTTTTTGTTTAATCGCACTCACACACTCACTCGTTTCCACACATGAAAACCAACGCCAACGACACGCTGCTGCCGCCCTGTTTTTGCTCCCGCACGCCCAAACCTCCCAACAACTATCGCATTCAGCTGCACAGGATTCACACGGCCAGAACGGACCTCTCGCAAGGATGGGTTTATTTTGTTCCGCCGTCGCTTGGGACCCGCAGTGACACGGACTCGTGCTCGGTGTAGACTCGAACCTGACCCTACGATGGAGTAAGGATCAGATCTCTGAAAATCGGCCGAGTACCTCGTTAATAAACAACGCACGAAACTTCCTCCACTAACTTTAGCTCCAGCAGCCAAGCGGCATGACCTTCTCCCGTCTATTTTTTTATGTTTTTGAAAATGAAGAAAACGAACAACAACAAAAGCAACCAATACGAGCTGTCAGAATTAATGAAAAAATTGCAAATATAGATCATCTAGCCTCCACTGTGCGAAGGGGCGCCTCTGAATGCAAGCAAACCTTGCTGCCAGAGTGTGATGAACGGAACGGTGGGGAGCAAGGTAGAAAGAGAAAGAAAGAGATTGTTTACATAGCATGCTAGCACGATACGTGCTTGACAGTACACATGCGAACGGAATTGTTTATTACAACGCAAATGTGAGGGGTGTTTTGAAGTAATATCAAACTTATTATTTATGGCTTTAAGGCGTTAAGATTAATCATTCGATCACTTGCTGCGCTTTTTCACCAAAGTTTCACCAAATCATTTTGCATTCTGTCAGATAGCGGACAGCACATTAACAGCGAGTGTGCTGACATCTACGTTCCCATCGAACGGAGTGGAATCGATCCGACGGGACGCCTGCTCGTATGCTATCTGCACAACAAAGCTATCACACTGACAATTACACGTGCATTGCATACGAGGAGGCGCGAATTACGGAATCGTAAGAAACATATGCAAACCGTGTAAAATATGTTTCAATTCAATGTTACCTGCATACTCTGCGGCTGATACAGGCAATTTACGCCTAAATATGAGCACGCCGCGCACGCAAAATGGCTTCGAGGACGTACAGCACGTATGAAAATAAAATAATAATTTCTCTCATGAATGCAAACGAACGCTATCGTTTAATCCTTAACTTTATTTTCCATTTCTCAATACGAAGATTTAATAAAGTGTTTTTGTTTTGTATTTTTTGGGACTATTGATGTCCACTTGACGTTTGGTGTATAAGTGGTACACGTGCGAAAAAGCTGGCAAATAAGTATCCGCGTCGTGCCTTCCTTCCCTTTACTCGCACGAAATTTACCCATGACTAAAGGTAATGGTGTGGTGTGAAAGAATCATAAGAGAAGAGGGTTCTGAAAAATAAGGTGATATATTATCCGCAACTACGGGGCATACGAATGTAACCGATTGCGATTGGAACGCGCTAATACTGCCGGTGGAAGTACTCCATCGTTTAAGATATGTCTTAAAATTATTACTAAAAGTATGCTCAACATCGCTCCCAAAACTCGTTTTCCTTCAGCTGCTGCCGCGAGTGATCGTGATCGTGTTTGCGAGCGGAGGAAACATAAATAAAAGCAAAACGCTCAACAAGCAAAATATTACAGCAATGATCGGTACGCACGGGGGGCAGCAAACACGACATGGAAGCGGAACTGTCAGATAGACTAGGTGTCGAACGATACTACTACTACACTTACGCTTTCTGTACAAGACAAGCTGTCAAACGTGACGTTTTTTTTTTTGGGTTGTGAAAGGGAGGAAACGGACTGTTGTAACGACGCATCTTTACAAGTAACTATGTAACACCTGGTGAGCTATCGAATGGGTGAGCTTGTGATGGGTATAGGGTTGCTTAGGATTATTATGAATGCTGATCGTCCGGTCGAAGTCACGTACAACCTTCCATTACCTATCGCCTACGCTTTGACAAGGAAAAATCTATACGATTATAAATGGCGCATTCGCAGCTCGCACGGTACACGGGAAGCTACACGCTAAGGAATGACTGGAATAGTATAGGGGACGCGCTCCTCCCTAGGTCGCGTCAGTGACAGGTGCGTACGGCTTGCCGCTGGAACTTCCGCAGCCGCCGGTGCCACTCGTCGCGCCACTCGATCACGATGGAGCGCGGACCGACGCCCAGCATCCCCGTCGGCCCGTCCAAGTCGTTGCCGAGGATGAGATAGGATCTGCGGGTAATGAGCGTTCCGGCATTAGACGTCCCTTCGGGGTAGGTTTTTTTTCTCCCCCCCCCCCCCCCCCCACCGGACTTACCTATGCACCTTCAGCCTCGGGCACCGACAGTCCAGATCGTGGGCGCTTACGAGGTACGGCACGTCCGCCCATTTCGACGCCTTGGCCAGCGGGTTGGCGGGGTTGCGGCTTCGCTTGAACACCTTTTGCACGCTTAGGCTGAACCTGACGACGGTGTCCTCCTCGGTCCGCCACGCCGCCTGATACGCCGGCTGGTACGGGTGCTGGTTTGGGCTGCTGCTTTCGGTGCCTTTCGGGATTCCGTTGTCGGGTTTCGTGTCCCTGCCGCTCACCTTGGCCATTATTGCTGTGACCAAAAGCGATAGAAAAATTAATAAATAAATCGCATAGAAATCGAGCAGCGGCAAGCGGACATCTATTCGCTAATTTATCGCCCGCCCCTCCATCATCGGACCGTGCGACTTATTTATATCCGTAAGCAGCTTACGATCGGGTCCGCTCCGGTACCATTACGATGCCGAAGCTAGCGGCCCCCGGGTCGAGGCGAATGCAATTAGTGCGCTAAGCCCGCTAAGTGCTCTCGGTGGTAAACATTGACTTAATTATTCGCGAGAAATCAATATTAATATGAAGACCTGCCTGCGCTTGCCGATCGCCGCCTTGCCGCGCGATAATATTAAACTTCACCATCTTCGCGTTTGTTTAACTACGATCTAATCTAAACTGCAACCGCGCGAGCGTTCTGCTCGGAGTGCGCACTGTAGTGCAAACGCTTGACCACCGCATTGACACCTGTCATCGTGCGAAAATGTCACCGCGCAGGGAAAACATTCCCCGCCTCTGTTTAGTGTTTAATTTTGTTGCATCTTCCAGCGTTCGCTACTGCGTCCCGTGTTTGCCTTTCACACTTGCATTTTTTTTCCCCTCTCTCTCTCTCTCTCTCTCTCTCAAAAGCCCACTTGGCAAACATCGCCAGCTCATGCCGGTGTCGAGTTTTCGCAAATTGATTCAACCAACCGCGCGTCAGCTTTTGTTTGCCCGCGCTGTGCCCAGTTTGTTTAGCAATTTCCGTACGATCCGTCGGCGCGGGCGTGAGAATAATGGTGCCCAGTGTGTGTTTGTACCCCGGAAAGGTGTCAATGTAAATCAAAAGAGGTCTGCTGCGGTGCATGATACATATCGGAGCATGTTTGCAACGATGGCGACCAGTGTCAACAACGCGGGCCGGGAGCGCTACTGTCAAATCGGCTTGTTTTTGTTTTGCGGCGGGTGAAGCCAGCGGCGAAGCAGGTAAACTATCGAAGCTCTATCTCTCTATCAACCTTTATCCACACAGCGACGGCGAGAAGGTTAGTCGTTAGCACCCGGCACTTACCGTAATCTCTTTTGCAAAACTTGTTTAGGTTTAGCCGCTTTGTGCTGATTTTGCACTTTCCGCACTCTGCAAACGAGAAAGAAAGAGAGAGAGAGAGAGAGGGAGAGGGAGAGAAAGAGAAAAAGAAAGCGCCGAGCGCACGTAGTGATGGTATCGGTATCACAAGATCTGGTGTAAGTGTGTGTGCGTGTGTGTGTCGAGTGAGGTTTTACGATCGTTGTACATGGTTTTCTTTTCCTTTGCCGTGTATGAGGGAGCTGTTTCGATTTCACTAATGGGTTGACACCGTTCCGTTGCGGAGTGGAGGGAGCGGAGGGGAGCTCGGGAAGAGTCGTATCGATCTTCGGGCCAGGTCGGCGTTACACCAGCGTCGCTTGCAGATAGAGAGCGCGCCCGTAAAGTGTGGTTATGATCGCTTGATGCATTTAGGATTAACAGGCAGCTAATGGGCGGCGTTGCCCTGGCTAGGCGCCGTTTATCGCCCGGGCATTATCGCGCTATAAATTATTTTCACCCAACACCCCCTTCTTCCCTCCCCCCCCCCCCCAGATCAATGGTGTCGACATTACGAACGCACATCACGATTACGCGGTGCAGCTGCTGACCGATCACCAGCGGTTCGCACCCCCCCCCCCCCCCCAACCCCCCTCCCCCCCCCCCCCCCCCAAAGGGGTGGAACACAAATTTGGAGGGCGACAGGGAACAGGCGGTGGGCACGTGCCGTACCCAGAAATGGTTGCCCGGGCATAAAGCGGGCGGCACCAATTAGGAAATTCGTCAGAATTT
>KI915047.1:3459791-3493324 GCA_000473445.2 Anopheles farauti | reverse complement strand
AGGGAGGGTAATGAGTGGAAGAGGTGGCAAGGAAAATGAAATGATTCGACTACGACTAATGTGTTATATTTATATTGTATATGTATATGTATATATATATAGTTTTATTTTTATGTATCGGAAGTAACACCTCTCTCTCTCTCTCCCTCTCTTTCTAAACCGCGATTTTCCTGCACCCCGAACCGGCAACACAAACCAACACATGTGCGGATGTGTGTTTGCCTATTATATCTCACGGATTTTGGTGCATCGTAGAGCGAAACTTCTTACGCTGTGCTTTTGCTTTTATTTGTTCGTTTTCCCTTCCGTTCTCTCGCTGTTGCTGTTCCGATATAATTTTAGTATGATACATGTACCCTACACAAGATAAAGTCAATAATCGCTGCGTATATTCGTGTGTGTGCGCGCGCGCGCGTGTGTGTGCACACAAGCTTGAGAGCTTTTTTGTTTGTAGTGCAAGAAAAACAAGCTTTTCGAAAACAAAACATGTTCGATAGAGCAAACAAAAGGGAATAAATTATTTACATGAAAGTATGTAAAAGGAAGTGAAATTTTAAGGGAAACTATTTTTATTCATTTAAATTTTCAAAAAAAAAAAACTAGTTAAAAAATTAAAATTGTTAAGATCAATTGCGATTGAGTTTCGGTTCTCGATCAACTATTTCCGCTAAGTTGTATTGAGTTGCAGTAAATAGAATTTTGCTCTCAATAACACACACACACACACACACACGCTCGCACACTGGCATACGGATAGCTTCTCGTCTGGACGCTTTACACGACACACGACAGCCACGATACGATTCGGCCTATCGTACTCGGTGTGTAACACGCAAAAGCACCCACCAACGCACAGAAACACACACACTCGATTCGATCTTCGCACACCTTGCGCCACCTGCTTTACTTATACACACTATCGCGCTCAAAATCACACGAAAAATAGAAATGTCAAATAAAAATAAAACGAAAAAAAAAAACAAAACACCTTCTGCAATGGCACCGTTCGAAAGGAAAGCGATGGGCAAAATCGATCAATCGACTTGTGTTAGTGTGCGCGCGTGTGTGTGCTGTGTGTGTGTGATTGTGCGCTGTGTAAGAGAGGTTCAAATCCTCCAGGCCTCTCGGCTTGGCGCAGTGCAGACGATCAAACTGAGATATGGCTTTCTCTTCGTAAACTCGCTCGCCGTTTGGTTACTCTTACAAACAATTACGTGGTCGGATAAGCGCACATTATTCGGACACCGGTTCGTTTGTTCGATAAGACGCGTGCCACGCGGGCGGCACGCGAACCGGAACCCAAAACGCTGGGGTAAACAGAAAACGATTAATAGAGATTACACTTGGGGTATAATAATTTAGGGGTGTTTTTTTTGTTTTGTTTTGCCGCACGCGTCGCCAAAACCGGCAAGAGGCCGTGTCGCGCCGAGCCGTTCGATATGAACTAATCGCTATAGGGTAGATAATAATAAAGAAAAAAACAAGCCCATCTTGCGTTTCTAAAAAAAAAAGCAGCTGCGGAAGGTTAATCGGGACAGCAGCAGGCGTGTCTGGGGGACATTGAAATACTATTGGCGGTAATGGTTTTCTACTGCTGCAGACTTCTCGGCATCGCCCCGGCGCTCTCTCTCTCTCTCTCTCTCTCTCTCTCTCTCTCTCTCTCTCTTTTCTCATCCGTATCGTGCGCTCTCGTCGCAAGCGAACGAGAATGAGGGAGCGAACCGGAGTGTGCTGCAGATAGTAGATAGAGGGCGCCACTGCTTAGTAGCACGAGCCCGCCTGCTGTTGGTACCGCCGCAGCCGCCTGTTCCAGTCGTCCTTCCACTCGATGATGATCGTTTTCGGTCCGAGCTGGAGATTCTCCGGGCTGCCCTTCGCGTCCATGCCGAGTATCAAGTAGGACCTGGGCGTGTACCGCAACGGGAGAAAGAAGCGAATGAGCCCACCGCGTTGACAGATCGGATCAAGACGGAGGGGGTGGGGAGGAAAAAAAAAACCAGGAAAACAACTCCCGTACTCACTTGTTGATCTTGATGTTCGGGCACCGGCAGCCGAGATTCTTCGTCGGGACCAGCAGCCCGATGCTGGACTTGCGCTGGCTCGCCAGCAGCAGCGGCCCGTTCGATTTGAACACCGACTGGACCTGCAGATTGAACCTCACCTCGTCCCGGGGCGCATTCTTACCGCCGGCCGTCGTCCGTCCCGTCACCTTCGCCATGATCGCTGCAAGATTTCACAGAGAGAGAGAGAGAGAGAGAGAGAGAAAAAAAAACGCGATCAGCAAGAAAGCGCACGGGAGCGATCGGCACACCGCTACAGGGACGAACAATTACCATAGTCGCGCTTGCAGAATTTGTTCAGATTGAGCCGCTTCGTGTCGAACTTGCATTTGCCGCAGTCTGTGTGGAGGAAAGCGAACATTAATTAGGTGCAAATTTGGGCTTTCAAAAAATGCCTACGACCGGGCGCACCCATCGCGGGGGAAAAAAATAGTTTTTTATTAAATTACACACATCTTGGTCCGCTTATTTCTCGTCCATCCTGCTCGTTCTTTTACCATGCATTATTTCTAATGATAGGAATCGATCTATTTTACCACTTTCATATCGCGATTGAGCGCTTCGAAAACGCGCTATGTTAGTTTCATATTTTTTTCAACCTATTTTTTTTTGTCATCACTGATTGTTTGCCGCATACTGATTGCTTGGTCCGCTGATCCGATTGCTTTCGCGAGCGAAAAACAATAACGGCAGGACTTTTCCCATCCTTCCCCTCTCTCTCTCTCTCTCTCTCTCTCTCTCTCTGCGCTTTCCCACTGTTTGTGCGATTCGGCCAGTGGTCGGGTTTGCATTTTATTTGCATACAAATTGGCTATCCGCGCGACCATGAATAATGAATGCGGGCGCAGTTTTTGTTTGCCAGCCCCGGATCGGTTGCGAACCGAACATCATGTTTGTGTTTCTTTTGTCATTATATCCCGTGCGGTTTTTTTTTTTTTTTGAAAAAAATTGCAATAGTTGTCTGATAAAAATATCATTATTTTCGCTGCCCGATAATAGAAGCAAAATTTAAACGAAGAACGAGATAGAAACCGGATAACAAACCGGGAAGGCGGAAAATTCAACCCCGAGTCCGGGACTTGGTTTGTTAGGTGCGTAATTAATAATTTTTTTTAAATTAAATTATCAAAATTCGACCTCTTCAGCCCAACTCAGTCCCCCCAAAACAGGATAGATGTTCTTACCAGCGGGCTCGGCACGATACTCACTTTCTTTGGTGCTTTCGCTCGCATCGGGATCGTACTGGTACGACTCCGGAGCGGTATTCTGCGCCTGATGGTTGATGTTGATGACGCGCGGAATTTCTGGTGAGGAAACGTGATTTGGAAATTTAAAAAAAAAAATTAAAAAAAATGGGTTAGTACGAATTGTTTAAGCAACGAAATGGAACGCTCCTTTGCACAGTGTGTGCCGTAAGGATGTGGTCATAATTTTTTTATTTTTATGATTTTTTTTTTAATAATATAAAAATTCAAAAAATCTCCACGTGTTTGAAAAAATCCACACATTCTTTTTTACGGCACACACTGTAGCGAACGAGCGAGTAGCTCCGAAGCTGGTAGCTCTCCAGTTCCTGGTCCGTCCACATCGCTCGCGGCTCGTACTACCCACTTCCCTCCCTTCTCCCGCTCCCTCCCTCCCTCCCTCCCACCCAGTTGAGTACGTACTTATGCACGGTGCGATATGCGAGCGGCTCTGCTGGTAGCCGCGGGCGCATCGGTTGCAGTTCAGTCCCGTTACGCCCTCCTTGCAGGTGCACTGGCCGGTCGTGTGGTTGCAGCTCTTGCCGGACGACCCGATCGGGTGGCAGTCGCAGGCTGGCGGTGGGGAGGAAAATAAATCAAATAAGAAGCTGGACGCTTGTTGCACCAGTTGCACCTAGCTTGGCGGCAGGTGGATGATTTATGATACGCGCGGTACGCCGGGAGAGATATCGAGATACGAAGGGAAAGAAGAAGAAGAAGAAGAAGAAGAGGGAGAAAAAACGATCCATCGATACAAGGCCACCGCCGTTTCGAGCCGTTTGTTTCCTTTTTTTTTGAGGTTATGGAGCACTTGACTCGGATTTCGCATGCTCCACTCTTTAGAACGGTTCGCTTTCCGCGTACCGGAGCGCGCGCCAGTTCGGAATTGATTGAAACCCATGAGGGCTAATGATGATTGACTCCCGTGCTGAAGTTCGCTTTCCGGAGCCGCTGGAGCTGGGCTAGTTACGTCCGTCTGGCGTCTGGGTGCTGCGTCACGATGTCTCCTAGCGGCCTTGACATTGCCGGACGCTGATAAGACCGCCGCTGCTAGATATTTACGGCGCAACAACTTCCCCGTAGTTTGCGGACGGATTACCGAGGAGGTTTAGCGCACCAACGCGACGTCTGTTTGAGGTTAGGCGCTCGTAGGTGGTTCCGATTTCGAGCGCTTCTGTTGGCGTAACGTCTCCGGTGTAAGATGCTTTCGGCGAGGTACTCCACAAACCCACCCAGGTGTACTTCAAATCCAACGCACGGTAGGACGCACGGTTTCCAAAAAAGCAAAAAAAAAAACAAAAAATAATAGGAATACTTACGCTTGCAGGTCTTCTTGTGCGAGATCGGTTTCGTTGGGTCCTTGTAGAAGCCCTCGCGGCAGTAGTGACAGTGGCGCCCGGTCGTATCGTGCCGGCAGTCGATGCAGACGCCGCCCGAAACGCGCCCGGACATCTTGTACAGGTCGAGATTGAAGCGGCACTTCCGGGCGTGCCCGTTGCACTGGCAGGCTGGAATGAGAGGCGGGTTTTTTTTTGTTTTGGGGGAGGAGGAGGGAAAAAAACGTTAGTTCCAAACGTGTAATTACAGGCGAATTTGGGTCGCCCCAAGTGCTTCCCGCTAGTGCTCCACGTATAAGGCCTCGTATCGGGCGTAATTGATAATGCATTGCTCCCCTGGGAACGGAGTACGCGAGGGGGGGGGGGGGGGGGGGGGGGGGGGGGGGGGGGGGGGGGGGGGGAGGTAAAAAAAGAAAGAAATAAAAAACGGCATCCCTCCCGAGAGCCCGAGAGTGCCCGGTCAGCGTGTACCGCGGCTCGCATCACCCTTTTATGGTTCGATTTCTGTCCAACGAAGACATCAGCAATTTGTCGCCGGGCATTGTATGCAGCCAACGGCATCCACCGTGCGCCGAATATGGAAACCTGCACCGCGTGATGCCATGTCACGTGGGAGCGAAGGGCCCGTCGGGCTCCCTCCCCGCTCGCTGAAGAAAATGCCCACAAGCGGTCGCGATAAAGGCCAAAGATAGGAGGAACTCTCGTCCTCCTCCGCCCAGCATCCTCTCCGCTACCGACGGTGTGTTCCGAAAAAACTTCGTGACAACAAGCGTTTTCGCCAGGACTCGGGCCAATGCTTGCGCCGAGTCATCGTGACGCCCCGCCCTCCTCCTCCTACTCCTCCTCCTCCTCCCCCCGGAGGGCAGTGAAATCGGTAGCATTCCGACGTTGCGACGTCCCGGCGAGAACCAAAATGGGAACATTCCGCGGCCTGGCGGCAGGTGAAGCGCAATACCCAGAAAAGGTAGTCAAATTAATATCAATAATCATTCGCCACGTCGACGTGTGCGCCTGCTTTTTGGGGGGGGGGGCCTTCTCGGTGGCGTGGAGGATGCGACAGAACGCAAAACTCCCGGGAGGAGAGTGACGTATTGGCGTTGATCGATCGGTTACGATTCGATCGGGTTTGAGTGGTTTGAAAGCAAAGCAAAGCTAAAGAAAAAACAAAAAGAACATGGCCGATGTCGCAAGCGAACGGCAGCTTCCCTTCGCAAAAGGTCAGCTCTCGTTCGAAGAGTGGGCCGAAGGTCGATGGACTTGCCGAGATACGGCGAGTTTTTATTGCGCTTCTGTCAGCGAGTCGCACTGTACGATGTCCGATCGTATCGTTGTTCGAAGCGCAGGTTCGAAGATGGTCCCCAAAACAGCGTCACGGGGAAGTACCTTTGGCGTCCCACTATTTCGACACTATTTTGTCCGCCCGCCCGCACAGTGGGCGATTGTTTTGACGTTTCGACCACGGCGCGGAAGTGTGACACACCTGTCAAAAACAATACCATCGGCGCTGTTTGTTTAGGATGCGTAAAAGCCCGGTTCTAACTCTTCGCATCTCTCCCACCGGACAAGATGGCCGCCGTGGGGCCATCATTTTGCCAGCCAGGATGCCTATTTATGGGTGGGAAGGAAAAAAAAACAAAACACAACCATCCACAACGATCGGCGACTAATTTCTCGCGTATTTACGAACCGTGTTCACGTGTTGCGCACGGTCGTCGGTGCCGATGGAGCAACGGCTACCTTGCTTTACGGCGGCCAAATCGGGCGTCCGTATTTGCCAAATGGCCAAATATGGCACGGGTAGGCCGCTCGGCTACCGAGAGAGCTTGACGGTTTGCTGGCACTTGGGACGCCGCGGTGTGCGACTCATCACGCCTGTAGCTGTGCCCGGGCACAATATACACGACTCCTGATCGGATCGTGAACCATAAAACAATTAATTAGTGCGGCCGGAGTGTGGACGCCACTGGCATTCGCCACCACCGGGCGGAACCGGGCGCTGGAGTAATAAAGGGATATAAAAAAAAAGCAAGCCACTCACTCAAAACACACCTACCGGACGCCCCAATCAGGTGTTTTATGGTGTAGTTCGCTATAAAAAAAACACACAGCTTAGCCGAGCCTCGTTAGCATTATTGCACCCCGGTTCAAGCCGGACGCAGCGATGGCGGGAGTTTTTTGTGACAGATTTCAACTTCCCGCTGAGAGGCTAGTGCGTTTGCGGGAAGCTGCAACCTGACACGCTCCGTCTGTCAGTCGGTCCACGCCGCAATCAGGCGATAAGGTTAATTGTTTGAATTAAAGCTCGATTCGCAAGCGAAGGTGTCAAGATCGGGGTGCGCTTGGGGATCGAATTTTCGCTTCTTCCGGGAATCACTCGCACTCGAGCAACGCATTCCGTTCCGAATTCTGCAACCGACGGCCGGGAACCGGTTTGCTCGTCTGACACTCGATGGCGACGATCCCGACCCGGTCGTAAATCGCTATCACGCGACCCGAGCGGCCGGATGCTGCTCCCTTGTCCGCGGCAAGCAACCGGATAAGTTATGCAAAACCGTACACAGGGCAGGGCCCGTGCGTTTGGGGGCGACCTTACACCGGCTGCTCGGATTTCGTCGCCGTTATCGCCGCGCGAAGGCGTCAAAAAAGAGGCCCTCGAGGAAGTGGCATTTGTTGACGGCCATCGGTGAAGGCGAAATGTGTTACTCAAGCCGAGACATCCGCGTGGAGACGAAATGAGCAGGGGTTTGGCAGATAGCGCAAGGAATTCTCGCACGAGCGCTACGGTAATGGTCACATTTTTACAGGTTAGAAAACGCAACGGGCAAAAAATTTCACCCGCAAATTCGCGTCCCCAAAAACGGAAAAAAATACAAACAAATCGCGTCTGACATAACACGCCGGTTGCATGAAGAAATCGAAACCCGAACACCGCGATCGGAACAATTAACACCGGCCCCAAAGAAAAAGAAAAAGCCGGCGCCGGTTTCGGTACACGCCCGCTGCGAAAATTGGTTGCCGTTCATTACACCTAATGTCACTCAATTTGCTGCCACCTGGGCTCGTTTGACAGCTGCTGGCACGACGCCGCCTGCGGCCGAGGTGCGAAACAGACACACACACGCACACTCACACACTCTGCTTGGTGCGCGTTCGACCGTACCGTATGGGTTACGGACGCCGTGCCGCCGAGGATCGTCATTAGCATTAATGACACGCCAATTAAAATAATTCTCACCTCACTCCGATACACATTCGTCGGCAAGCGGGAGAATGTACGATTTCGAAGTCACCTTCTATACCATATTATTAGACAGTTCTCTCTCCCTCTCTCGCTCCTCTCGTTCGTTTTGTGCACATCTATTGCTTCACCTGCCGCTTCTATAGTTCGCAGTGGCGAGGGTGTGTTCGAGAGGTTTTTTTTTTCCTACTACTACGAAACCGGACAATTTACTTTCGCAGTGTGTATGAGTGCGTAAGGCACAGAGACGATTTTTGCTTTCTCTGTGCAGAAAGAAGAGCAGGAAAAAACTCCGCTCCGGTGCGGATAAACGGTATTGGTATTTTTTTTCAATTTCTCTATCACGCGTGCCGGATCGGATCGGATTGATCGATTGCTAGGGTATCTCCCGGTGATCGACTGGACGATTCTTTCATATCCCAGCCGGGATCCATCATCATCATCATCATCATCAGCGTCGGCAGAAGCGCATCAAATGCTTTTAATGGAGAATTTATTCGAATTCCGATCCGCTCCGGCCCGACCGTGGCCGGACTCCGGGTCATGTGCCGAGGGTGATGCTCAGGGGTCATCGGAAACGAACACATACACACGCACGCTCAGGCACACCCCGCCCTGGATGACAAATTGAAATTTATGGCAACGGGTCCGTGTTTATGACGCAGCGAGCAATTAATATCGATTTATCGTGGAACGCGGGGAAGCGCGCTTAGAAGTCCGGTAATAAATTAATCGGATTGGATGTCGATCGTCGGCCGCCAGGGGCGGGGGGGGGGGGGGGGTTGAACCCGTTCCCCAAATGGCGGTGCTCCTTTTACGAGCGTGCCGTAAAAACTCGGGTGTCTTAATAACGCTTCCAGCAAAGCGTCACTGATTTGTGTGCGAGTACATTTTACGATCGCCAATGCAAACTGCGACGCCCTTGCGGTGCAATTGTGCTTCGCGATGCTGTTGAAATCGATATCTTCCAAAGGTTTTTATTTGTTTTTTTTTTGTTTTTTTTTGAGGGCCCAAGCGACCGCGGATGTCGCGGACGTTTGGCAATCGCGTAAACAAACATGCGAGCACATCTCGAACATCTGCGACGCGATCTCATCGCGATGCTCCCAACGCCGGGAGTGGCCCCGGGCTCCATCATGCGCGTAGGTGCGCAACGGCTTATTACAATAAAATTATAATAAATTACCGATAATGGGGCGATCATTGCGCAGCGGGCCGCCATTACGGGGGGTTCGCCATAACGTGATCGCACGCTTGCTTTGTTTTCTGGGCGGCGGTTTTTTGTTTTTTTGGTCCAGCCGCACCCGGTGGAAGTTGGAACCGTCCGCTTGGAGGATTCGGTTCGGCTGGAAGAACTTCCCACGGAAGATCTTCCCCATCCCCACCCCGGAAGTGAGCGCCGAATTGAGCGTCACTTTCACTTTTTTTTTTTTTTGGGTCGAAGATAACGCTCCAGCGTCCGAGTCCAAGTCACAGCGAGTTCCCAAGAGTCGCCGCTGCCCCAGGTCAGAAGCGTGATCGACGGCTGATCTGCCGGACGTTCCGCAGCGTGGCGCGCAAAAGTAAACTGAGCGGCGATGATGAGTGCTCCGCAAATAGCTATTCTTGGCGCATCTGGCCGGCAGCTGGGCCGAGTGGCCGAGCTGGCTTGCAATAATAAAGTGGGACCTGCACGTCCCGGCCGTCGGGGCCGTCTCGGATCGGGCTGTTTATTTGGAGAGGCTTATTGACAGGGCGCGGATCACTTAATTAGCACCCGCTGGACGTCCTGGGAAACGCCGGGCCCGTCCATAAATCAGTTCGTTTGTTTACGTTCGTTCGGTTTTTTTTTTTGCGCCCCGTCCAACATGTCGAATCGGGCAGCGCCGGATGCATGGACATGGGTTATTTCTCCCTCCTCCCCCATTACTCCAGCTCCATCATCTGCGCCCGGATGTGAAAACGAAAAAAAAAACACACACGTGTGATCTACTGCGTTGCCGCTCGCGGTGAACGTATCATTTCCGACCAGTAATGGCTGCCATCTGGGCGAGCGCGCGCGCGGGAAAAAGCTTCCAAGAAGTGACGGCCCCCGAAGCGTCCGGATCGTCCGAGATGCGGGCCGCAAAGCCCCGAAATTTTAATCATTTCTCCCCCGAATTATAGGCTCCTCCGCTCCCGATATTATAGCCCAGCATCGGTCGCGATTAGAAATCGCCGCTCGGGTTGCGAGCGATCGTGAATGTCTTTTTCGTGCGCGGGCACCCCCTGGGCGCCATTTTTAAGTAGCGCCGACCGATTTGTCGATTAATCCGTCACTAAAATCGGACCACAGCGGGGGGGGGGGGGGACGCCCCCTGCTCGCGCGCCCCCCTCCCGAGAAACACGCGCCTAATCGGGTTAACTTATTACCTTTCGGACGTCTGTCGGTTTGGGCGATTGGAGAGGTGAAATTAATCTCATCCCGGGACCTACCGCACACGTACCAAACGCGCCCGGGATCAGATTTTAAATGGATGCCAAAATAAAAACTCGGTTTCCCCCCTGCTCGTGGGCGACGGTAGCCATTCGTCTTGTTGATCGATCACCGCAATCAATCGTTGCGCGGGTTTTCCCATTTTTCATCCCAAACGGTTCGCCTTCGGAGTGGTGCTTGTTCTGATTAGTTTCAACACGGTCGCCATTACGCTCGAGAGGGGACGCTTTCACGGCCGACGCCGCTTTGCGGACTATCGGCGCAATCATCTGTAATGACAGCCACCCGGTTGTAAGAAATCTCGTCGAGCTAGCAACGCTCCACCGTAAACATCCCGCCCGACTGCTGCTAATGAACGGTGCCTCGCAATGTTTCGTTATTTATTTATTTTTTTTTTTGTTTAGGACCCTTTTGATTTCGCCCATTGCACACCGCATTTGCATTGCCTCGGCGTCGTCCACCTGCACGCGTCATTAGACGTGCGCCGGTGCCGATTGAAGTCGTTGCGCAATTAGCCGCTGATTGGTTTCGCGAAGGTGTTTTCTCATTATCGCCTGCTGGAGGGATCCGCACGCTAAGGCGCTGAGTCCGCTCCGAAGGCTGGTAGCTACGGAAATGTCGACGTCCGCGAAGTTCGACCAACCGATTGGGTGCTCATCTTTCACTTTCGGACGTACCGAGCCGAAGTAGCCCTGCCCCGGTCGCGCTAGCGTTTTTTTTTTTGCATAAAATTGCCACCATAAATCTTCATTCGAAGGTAATTTAGTCATCATAAACGTCAGTCCAATGTCCCGAGAGACTGCGACTGTGCGACCGCGGGACCATGGCGGAGGCGAACCACCGACGTACCTGAGCACTGGCGGCCGTGGGATTCCAGTTGCGAGCAAACGAGATCAGCGTAGACCCGTTGGCGGCAAACACCGGCTGTCCAGTAAAAACTTCTCTTTCTTCCCACGAGCCACGAGCCTATCTCTCTATTTCTCTTTTTCGCGCCACTCTCCCGGGACGTCCCAGGGAGATCGAGATTTGCTAGACGGAATGGGGGGGGGGGGGGGGGGGAGATTCGACCAATTTGAACGCACCGCACTTAGGGATGGGCGAACCGGAATCGAAAATGGTGCATTATTTTTTTAAATATTAAAAAATATTTTTTAAATAAAAAATTAAATAATAAAATAATAAAATAAAAAATAAAATAGAAAATGATATCGAAATTGTGCCCAACAATTGGACCTTTTTTAACAAAGTGAGACTCCCGCTTCTTTCGGACTCCTTCGTTGCTTTTGTGGCAGAAAATATTTTGTAACCCGCGCACTATGCAAGACAAGGCGCCCGGCCGGACGAAAATTTGTCGCTTTTGTATGATTATTTTCGTTTGTCGTTTGAACGCGCTGAAGAATGCGTCCTTACGGGCGTAAATAAATACACGCACCCATCGTGCAGCCCCGTTTCCCCCCGTCTGCCCGATCTGGGCTGCAGAATTCACTTACGCTCGATTGTATCCAGCGCTTCCCCGTGGCCGAGCGAGCGAGAGCGAACGAGCGAGCGAACGAGCGAGCGAAAGAGCTGCCTGCGCTCGGCAGTAGAAAATAAAAGTGCTTGTTCTTGTTTATGGGCCCACCACCACCACCACCGCCACCGCCACCGCCGAGTTGGTGATATCGTATAAATCTTGCCGCAATAAATTAACTCACCCGACACGGCTACGAATTCGTTAAGCCGTCGGGGATTAGAGTTCCCGGCGCGGGGTGACCACAAGGAAGAAAGGGGTAAATGTTGGCGATGGTCAAGAACCGAGCAGGGCCGGGCGTGTGCTTTTAGTGGGTACTAATTGATTTCTCCAAAAAACAAAAAAGAAAAAAAACGACAACAACAACGAGCCTTAATTTCTCCAAACAACAACAAATTCCATCGCCGCCGCCGCCGCCGCATTAGCAGCGTCGTCCGAAAATCGGCCTGTTTGCTTTGCTTTCTCCCGCCAGGGGGCGCACGCAACCGGGCTTGATCTGTCAACCGGGCGGTGCGTGATTGAAAATGTCGTGTGTTTGTTTGTTTGTTTGTTTGTTTTTTTTCCACACGCCCTCTCTCGGTGCCCACCGGTCTAGTAGTCTGCGTGCATTAAATGTTTACTAATGACTCATCCAGCTGACAGATGCTCAAGGCGACTACGGTGGAATGTCAAAGGCTTTGGGGACCCGAAGTCCGCAGGTTGATTTTCGCCCCTCGTTCGGCCACTTGAGCGGTAAGTGAATAACGAAACAAAAAAAAACAAAAAAAAGGCACCAAAACAACAACACAATCAACGCAATTTCGGTGTGTTTTAGCGTCTATTAGTGGCCCATAAAGCACAGCTGGTAGCTGGGAGGAGCGTGTACTTTAGTGCGCTCGTAAATAAAGACCGTTGAAGGTGCCGGCACGTCCCGAGGTCCGCAGTCTATTCATCTCGCGTCCCGTTTCCTTATCGAGACGCCCCGACCGGCACGAATATTTGTCAATCCCCGGCGCTGATCTTGGAGCGGAACGAAATCAAATCACGCACGATCGGTCTTATCGGAGGAGGAGGAGGAGGAGGAGGAGGAGGGTAAAGGCGACAGAAAGAACCCAGGACCCGGGGCGAAACAAGGGTGGACGGGGCTGCGCAGGCGTGCGTAAGCATTTCCACACGGGCTCCGATTCGTTCGGGCCGAAACGTGCAGATTAAAAATTATAGAGGATTATCGCGCGCGCGGCGTATTTAACGCCCGCATTGTCGTTAAATGTCAGGGCGCTTTCGGTGAGTCGGCGCACTAAGTCTACCTTTGCGCCGTCCGGCACGGATTCGCTTGGGTGCAATGAGTGTGTGTGAGAGAGAGAGGGAGCGACAGGGAGAGTAATTGAATCGTCGCCGCACGGCCCATCCGGATGTGAACGCGCAAGAACATCTCAATCTTGCCGTCCGCCATGGCGGCCTTGGTCGTCGGCGGTGAAGTTCGCAAAAGCGCGCGGACCGCGCGAGCGAAACAATAAATTTATTGGCTGCAATCGCCACGAGCCACAGCCGGCACCCGCTGGGAGCTGGAGTTGCCAGCAATTGGCGCGACATTGGCGTTTTTATTGCTGTTTACTAGCCGGTTAGTGGCCGGGTATCATCATTACGGCCAATTTCGCACCGAAAGTCTAGCTACCTGGTACCTAAGTCGCGAGTCGCTTGGATCGCTTGGTGGAGGATGGACGGCTTCGGAATCGGAAGACGATTCCGGGGGATGGTTCAGACGCCGATACGTCCCATCATCTCCCCCCCCCCCCCCCCCGCCGAAATCCCAGCGACCTGAGCACAAATTTATGGCCGAAATTTCAACGTGACGACAACTCTTTCCATCTCCCACCGGGGCACGGGGGAAAGATTCTGCGGGCTGCTTTCAGAGAGAGGAGTGAAAAAAGGGTCGTGCTCGGGCGTGCTGTGTGCTCGTTAACGCGCGCACACACACACACACACACGCTTCCTCACCCTCCGAGCCGAAATTCGAATGAAAACCGATGTGGAAACAGCGGTGGGATATCCATAAGCCCGCAGCGCGCGGCAGTCGAATATTTTGTTTTGAAGCATTTCATTCTTTGTCGTGTCCCCGCGGTCGACCCCGGGCCCTGCCCCGCAAGCGCTACCTCCTGCCACGTCCGCGGGGTGTTGAAATGGAGCGTAAATATCTTCCGGTAGCGGAGGGCACCTTCCCCAGGCGGCTAGCGACAGAAACCAGAGCCGGTTTCCACTTCCCGGGCGACCATTCAATTAATTTTATCGCCACTAATTAGCAGCTTCTTCCGAGGGGTCCGCACGGGAGCTAGCCCCGGTAAGACATCCCGCGCGCACCCGTGGCTTTCCTTCCCCTACCCCAGCATCGCTAGAGCGCTTCCGGGCATTGCGATTCGAAAGCGGCCAGCAGCATCAGCTGTCCAACGCCGAGCCGGACGAAACCGAACCCGGGTAATTAATCATATCGCACCAACACCGCTCGGTTTGTGGTTTTTCTTTTCTTTTACTTTTTTTTTTGAGGCGCGCCCAAACCCGCAAACAAATCAAATGCACCCAACCCGCATGCACAAGCCGCCACACAATTAGCCGCCCGGGCACGATTCCCGCGTCAAAACAATGCGCCATTAATGGGTGGTATTTGATTGCGCACGATCCGATGCGCGAAACCTGATCTCCAGCGAGAAGGATATGCGGCTGATGGGAAAGCTTGCAAGCGCCGAGGAGATTGCGAACCTGATCCATAACTAGGCGTGTGGGAATTTATGACCTACGCATCTAGTCCGCCATTAGAGCTATTTCTTGATTGGAGATGCAGTGTTTTGATATTCTTACAACATTGTAAGCGTCCTGTAAGTTTTACTAGCGCTTGGATAGACATATCTGCAAACCTCCAGGTGCTCAGTACACTCTGTGACTTGGTGGAGAACGTCCAGAACTAACCCGCTGGATGCTCAGATCTCCTCTTTCTCCGTCAGGACCAACTCTGGGTGTGCCTTTTAGCTATAAACCCAACCCGAGCGCTCGGAACATCCCTACAGCTTAACTTCAGGGTGCGTCCCAGTCCGGTGCTAGGTCATCTACCCTGTCAGCGTACGCGCAATCGCGAGTAGCTTCCCGTCCTGCGGGTCAGGTCAGGATGGACATAAAAATCGTCGCCCCATGATCGTGGTGAAGTCGCGCCGGGGAAGATATCACCCATGTGCACTTACGCTCCGGGAGACGCTCCGTAACCGGTTTGCTCGTTTAACGCGGGGACATGGCCTTTAGCACTGCGTTTGATCTCGCGGTTCGATGACGGGGTTGTAATTTTTTTTTTTGTTTTTTGTTTTTATTATTTCTCCTTCACGATTTTTGTCATTGGTTCGGAGCTGCGCGAAACGGTTATCTGCCCGTCGCTATCAAACATGAGGTGCATGTTGGTCCCGAAGTTATTCGTCTTATTTGTCAACGCCTATCACCGACGCCGTCGACCCGCCGTATCGGATTTATAGATTTCCAGCGTTTAAATGATAAATCTTGCGCTCGGTTGTCGGTGCGTGCGTGTGTGTTTTTGTTGTTATGTATGTTTTGTTTCAAAATGCCGAACACGTTGCGAATGTCAAGCGAAGCTGTCCGGTTTTGCATGTATACCCACCAAACCAGGGGTACAGCAAACGCGCCACATGCACACGATCAACCGCCGATGTACAACCCGTGCGCTTTCCCAATTTCCATTGAGGCGTGAGATTCAAATGGAACTTGTCGTCCCCATGGGACGGGCGGAAGATGGAGGGGCAGGGGGAAAGGAAGGAGGAACCGACAACGACGACTGCGACGCTGTGTCGCAAGGTATTCGATTCCCCCCAATCAAAACGGTAAATCAATCACATCGAAATGGTCGTTCGACACTTTCCCATGGTCCACAGCAGGAAGCAAGCGAGAGAGAGAGAGAGAGAGAGAGCGAGAAAGAGAGAGAGCGAACGAAGCGATCGAACCGTCGCAGATACACAAAATCCGATCAAATATCCGGAGTCGCTCCCGCCCTGCTGTCTCTCTCTCTCGCACACGCTGCGTAGGAATCACTGGACTGGATAAATTATGGGCAGGGGTCGCTACTCCGCTTCAGCGCACGAATCTCATATTAATTCGCATTATCCTACATTTAGTTATTTTTTTTCTCGCTACATTTTTTTGTTATTTAATGCGCTCCTCCTGCGCTCGATTCTCGTTTTGGGCGCGAAAATCAGATACCCGAGAACCCCGGGGGGAATTGGCAATTAAGACATTTTTTTTGTTGCTCTCGCTGATGTTGCTGGTGTCCCACGCGCCTGCCCCCGTTCCACCTCCTTTTACCGGTGGCCCTAAAAACCGGCTTCTAAATGTCGATCGATTTTGAGAGATATCGGTTCCGATTTGTGCAACGATTCGTGCGAGCCCGCAGCAGAACCCCTAAATTAGCACCGCGAAACGCTCGTTTTGGGACGTTTTAACGCAGCCGCTCCGAAGCGAGACGAACGCCAGTGGCAGAGGAATTGGTTCAAAGTTTGAGATTTCTCGTTTTTCTTTCGCTTCGGAATCTTTTCGGGCTCGAAAATTCATTAGAATATTTTCGTTTGTGTGTCACCAACCAGTGCTAAAATGGTGTTTTTATCTCTGCAATTTTTTTAGACTTTTTGAACATTAGGTGCATTTTTGTTTCCTACAACGGGTTAAAGTGTTTCTGCTGCTGCAGGGTTAGTGCCAACGTTTGCGTTTACCTTTACGCAAACTTGGTCTGGAAACAAGATACGGCAAGCGCCTCGAACACTCGAAATGTTACGTTTCATGCCGGACAGGCTTGGTTTCGCCACCCATGGTGCGCAAATTTCCGTTCCACCAGAGCAAACGACGGTCGCAACGAAGACGATTGGTTCGGTGTTTACTTTTCCCGTTTCTTCTTCCCCCAAAAAAAAAAAGGGTAACAAAGTTATTAAATCGTAAATCGGCGTGCCCTGCCGAGAAAAAAAACCCGGATCGAACGCAATATGCAATTTTCGCATGCAGCCTCCAAAAATAAAACCAAAAAAAAAACAACAACGATATAAAATCAGCGGAAATGCGCGAAACGAAACACGTGAGAGCGACGCACCCGATTTGGTCCGAATCGGGGTGGTTAAACATAATTACTTTGATCGACAATTTGAGTGCAGAAAGGCTCGCGCTCGGTGGGTTGGCGCGGAAACGTGACGCGGGCGGAAGCACGCAATCATCTCGCAACGATGGAGGCTCGACTGGCGGGGAAGGGAAAATAAATAAAAACACGCACACACACACACACGGCGAAACATGAAATTGTCCCAGCGGAGTGGTTGCGGTGCAGGGCGGAAGTCTGGATATCTTCCCTGCACCTTCGGCTCGGCGATGTTTTTTTTTTCTTCTTCCCCGGCAAGACGTGTGCGCTCATGCAACCCCACGCACCTCAGCGCACCACGCTTCGTTAAAACGTAATCAAAAATAATCAAAACAAACAAAGTAACGACGAGCAGCAATAATTTACGACTTGTGAAAGCACCGATTACGGACAACCACACAGCGCGGTGATCCCTTGCAGCGCTTCCTTTGCTCGTGAAGGGGTTTTTTTCCTCTCTTTTTTCCTTTCCTGGTTAGCTTCCTCCAGATTGCTTTATTGCTTTTGAAAACCTCCAAAAAAAAAAAAACCAGATCCGTGCCGGATTGTGGTGGAACAAAGGTAAAAGCAGTGTACCGGTTGTGTTGACTGGAGGTGATAAGATCTTCAGGGTCGGGTTTTTTTTGGTATCTACACACCAAGACGTTAGCATTGAAGGATTATTCACACACAAGACAACAATGCGACACGTTGTCATATGCGCCCTAATGAAAGCTGCCATTGTCCGGGTGAGTAACAAATGAGGAAAAAGCTCACAAAAAAGATATTTTATAACATAAAAAAAATTACATCTGCAAAGCAAACATCGAACGGTTAACCCTGTACCAGAAAGTAGGAACTTGACCGCTTGACCGAAAAAGAAAAAAAAAGATTTACTAATGACGCATCCTGATGCGTATCAGAAACATCCAAAAAATGGGGGATAAAAATGTAAATAAAGCTCACCCGGCGATCCCTGCGATTCTTGGTCGCAGTCTGCTAACCGCTCGTTTTGTTTACGACCGGCAATTAGCATAATACGCTCATAATCTATGCTAAACGGGCGACAGCCGAAAATGAGTGATCGAACGCACTGGCCGGTTGGAGAATTTCATGGGTGTTTTTTTTTTTTTAATAATTTATTTCGCTCTGAGAACCTCAAACCCCGCACCGAGAGGTGCCGAAAAGGTGGCAAACGAATGGCTTTCCCGTGTCGTTCGCGTGAGGACGGTTTGCGGAACGAGACTCGAGAATTGGTTGCGATAACGCGCGCACGATAAAAAACCCTGCAGGATACCGAGCCGATGGCGGTTGAGAAGCGAAAACCTCATCGCAGCTTCCCGAGCCGGCTTAGCTCGTGCGAGGGAAGAAGAAGGAAGACACCGAACTAGCATGCGAACGTAAATCGAAATCGAACGATAAGCTATCGGGGCCGCTGTCAAAGAAAGAGGCAGGGTTCGCCACGAGTTTTGTCGTTTTACCCGCTCGTAAACTACCGTATTACTCTATCGTTCGCTTGGGTGCGTGATTTAGCGTGCCGGATGGAGGAGAAACACAACCGGTGAAAGCCGGTTGGTCGGCGGGAAAACGGGCGAAAGACATGAAAATAGCACTAAAAACCGTGCTGGGTGACGTAGTTTTTTTTCATTTCGTTTTCGATACTTCGAATTTTTCGACGGCCAGGACGTGCCGGAATGTGAATATTGGCCCCCGGGCGTAATATTGTTTTGATGACACAGGCCCCCCCTCCTCGCTTCTGTGGGCCCTTGAAGTGTTGAATTTCCATTTTTTGGCACAATTTTTGGACCGTGTGTGCGTGTGCGGAGTTTGATGCGCGTCACATAAATCTTCATCGTTTGCCAATCAAAAACTCCCAACACACGCACACTCACGCTGATAGTTGTCGGGACCGTTTCGCACCTTGTCGCATTTCGTTTTGGGGGGAACCAAATTCCCCAGTGCAAAAAAAAAAACACACACACACACACAAAACGATGACACGCAGTCTCTCCCGGTGGCGACGAAAAACTCCATTTCTAGTGTGTGTGTTTGTCGGAGAGTGACGGCGGGAGCAACGTCACACTTCAGCGCATTTTCATGTGGCGAGAAAATTCGTCACCTTTACAACGCCGCCCCTTCCGCCCCGCCAAACGCGCCCTCCCCCGGGCCGCGGCTCTTCCTCGGTGTGGAGATGAAAAATGTCGCTGATTTATTTTTGCGCGCACATATGTTTGTCAGCACGATCGTTAGGTTGGCGAGGGGCGGCGGAGACGGGGCGAAAATTTTGCGGAAAAACATTCTGGAGAAATGCGCCGCGAGCACGCCGGGCCTGGTGCTGGTGCTGGGAAGAAGAAAATGACACGACGCCGCCCGTGCGAACCCTGCACTTCCCGAAACCTGCTCCCGAAAGAATTCACACTCACCGGTGCATGGGAGCGCCCCTGTGTGCGTGCGTGCGTGCGTGGCAGCGAAAGAACGCCTTAATCGAGCGCGAACGAAAGGGAAAGCGGGGAAAAAAGTGAGGCTAACAACATAATAAATTAATTGTGGGGAAGGCACCGGCAGGCAGGCAGGCAGGCAGGCAAGGCACCGAAAATAGAAATTGAATGTTTGGATAAGTGAGACATGCGAGTGACAAGCGGCTGTGCTTGTGCGGTGTGCTGTGCAGCGTCTGACCAAACGCCACACGGGGGAGATTAATTATCACGAAGTGAGAGTGTGCGTGTGTGCGTGTGTGTGTGTGTGTGTGTGTGTGTGGCGTAACAAGGAACAAACTTCGATCTTTGGCTGGTACGGCCGAGAAGGTGTCGTACCGGGTGGTGATGCGAATTTCAACGCTTCCACACCAACTTCGGCGAGTGTTCGTGAGCGACAAACTTTGCCACAACGATTGTCTTGTTTTGTGCTTCTATTTTGTGCCAGAATTTGTCGACCCTATCCTGGGAGTCGCCCGAAACGCTATCGTTCTAGTCAACCGCCGCCTGTCATCGGGTCCTGGACTTGGAGCGTCGGAGTTCGCCCACAAAAAAAAAAAAAAAAAAAACAAAAAACAAAAAAAAATCCAAAACGTCTTACCCCGGAGTCGTCACCGGTTTCAACACCTCCCCCCCCGCCGGGGCCTCCCCTAGCCGTTGCGGATGAGCAGACAAAAACAATCACAATCCAAATTTTCAGCAGCCAGACATAGCGAAAAGAACGTTGGGGGGGGGGGGGGGGTGAAAAACAAAAAAAAATGTGCAACACATCCGCACCGAACTGCAGTGCGTGCGGGGAATGTTCGGCCGCGAGCGAGATGGGAGGAGGAAGAGGGGGGGAAAAAACGCGCATAATGCTATCTTTAGCCGAATGCGTTTTACGGGCCTCGTGGCGTAAGTGGGAAGCTGGCAGAACCGCTGACAAAACAACATGCATTCACCCGAACTTCCCTCGAAATAAACGCCACCATATGGGGCCAATGTGGACGGACCGAAGTTCGTCCGGTAGGCGTTATCTTACGACGCCTACGGACCTCATAGCGGAGGACACTCCAGGGCGATCGAGCCACTCCAACAGCCGTGTTGGAGGCACTTGTGGACATACCTGGGGAAATAGCCACCTCGTCCAGCACTAGCTTTCGACGTTTTGTTCGGGAAGATTCATCCACTCGAATGCATTGCGTAACGCAACTCGACTCGCGCCAACTCAACGCGACACTTAATTCGATTTTAAACGATCCGCGGCGGGTCGTAAAAACTAGAACGATGGTTCCAAGCCCCCGATTGGAGGTGACGGTTTCGCGTTCAGCAGACTTCAGCCGCACTTGTGGCGCACCGGGTCGTGCCGATTTTTTTTTTTTTGCTTTTTTTACGACAAATTCCTTCGCTTGCGGCGCGGGAATTTTGTTTTATTACTCCCGACCCCGGTGAGTGAGTTCCTTTGCGGTCGATCGTTAAACGTCAAACACCGGCGGTAAAGTTGCGTTTTCCCACACGAGAACGCCGGTGAACGTGCCGCTGCATCTTACCCTCACTAAATGGCTTCAGTGGGAAACGGAACGTCAAACAGTGGATTGTCATTTTTTTTTTTTCGAACGAGCGACCAAATATCGCGCATCCGTTCGAAACGAGCCGATTGTTTCCACCGACCGGCGTGTTGACATCAGCAATAGCCCATATCATTGCCCGGCCCTAAATCTCTCGCCCTAATCGAGTGGGCGAAACCTCCCACCCGGGCGGCTGGCCGGCTGCGGGCAAATGCACCAATTATGGTAACAACAATCGCTCCGAAACCGCACCGTTCTTGCGCGCACTAAACCGCGCGCGAGAAGAACTCCAAAAAAGGGGATAAAAGCAGTGCGGCTCATGCGGATGCTTTCGGATGGGGAAAAGCGAGGAAGGGGGGGGGAAAAAACGATGCCGGGGACGAAACTGCCTGTAGCAATTAAACAACGCTTCGATAGCGAGAGAGCGGGACAGAGAGGGAGAGAAAGTTTACAAACGACAAACACGCGCTGGTGCGGGAGTATTTGTTCTGCTTAATTCGTTGATCATAACTAATCGTAACTAATCACGCAGAGAGAAAGAAAGAGGGGGTGAGTGAAAGAGAGAGAGCATAAGAGCGTATTTACTAAGTTGTTCCATTGTCAAATGGCGTGGTAATTGCCACCTACGGTAGCAGTAAACTTAAATCACAGCCAGCGCGCAGCGTTCGCTCCAGCGTAACCCAACTGTCATTCCCCGGCAAAATGGCGTCGCGTTAAGCGAAGCGTCTACTTATCCTACACCGCCTATCATCAACGTCACCAGCAGCAGCAACACAATCGTTAACCGAGCAGGACCCTCTCCCTCTCTCCCTCTCTCTCTCTCTCTCTCTCTCTCTCTTTTCCCCCCCTGATCCGCGTAGGTAAGCGATACGCTCGGCCGGCGTGCATGTGTTTGTCGTTAGTCATGATTTCAATTAACGCACGCACTTTTCCCACTTCGCCCTCGCCCGGTAATGGAGAGGCGGCAAATTGAGAACAGAAAAAAAACAAAAAAAAAAAGGGCGCTCTGTGCTTCGTACGCGATCGTTGGTCCAACGTGAAACAAGATCACTCCGTCCGGGAATAATTGCCGCATGGTAAAAATAAACACTCTACCGAAATATCAGTCACGGTCTGCCGCAGCCGCATGTAAACAAACAAACCGTCCGGTGGCGTTCGAATCGATCTTCCGAAGCGGGTGTGGTTGTAATTTTATTTATTTTTTTTTTTCTAGTAATTTTAAGTGTAATTTGTGCCGATCGACAGAAGCAGTGGGTGTCGCACTGTCAGAACGCGTCAGGTTGCGCTCAAATGTCAAATGTCATGCGCAGACAAATTAACCTACTAAAGCCACGGCTGCGTGCAAACTATGCTCGAGGAGTGGAACGTTTTTTTATTTATTTTTTTTTTTAATAAAAAAGAGAACAGAACGAATGTAAAAAAAAAACACAACTACATACACGAAAAAAGAATCGTTCTCTTCCCATGCTGAACAAACACACAGCACGCATCGGCTTGAAGTCCCTCACGAGCAAACCCGGGGTGGACCAGAACGAAACCAAGCATCGCGGTTTGCGCAACGGTTGCATGTGAGCGTGGAATGTGCTTTGATGTTGCTCGCATCCGGGCGGGTGCATTTTCCAACGCGCGAAACCAACACGTGCCCTTTTCCCCGGCTCGAAGTCCGGCCAGCTCGAGCGAACCGAAAACAAATCAAAATCTCCCCCCAAAAAGAAAACCGGAGCAGCCGAAAAGCCGAAAAGGCTCAAAGTCTCTGAGTCGTTTACAACGGCGGCACCTCGCGACGAGAGCGCGTTGTGCAAGACTTCCCCGTCCGCCATTAGGGCAACGGGTGCCGCGATAATGAAGTTACCTGTGACGGTGCGACTGTCAGTGAGGAGCTAGCCGAAGTCGTCGTCGTCGTCGTTGTCGTCGTCGGCCATGCGCCATTCTCCACAACCACGGGCTCTGATTAATCATATCGTTCCCCCCGTTTCGAAACGATACATCATCCACGAGACGTCCACGTACAGGCGCTTCGTTCCGCTGCGAGGCACCCCGATCGATCATTGACCAACATCGCTCCGGATGTGGGGAAAGGGAGCCAGCCACTGTTTGCAGAACGACGCTGCACCGAGGAAGCGATTACTTCAAACGCACCGCACGCGCACCGTGACATTAAGAAGCGCGAGCGCGGGCAATTAGCTGCGTTTAGCTGCTCATTAGCGCTCGGTGAGGTGTTTATGGTTGCTGACGACACGCCGGGCGGAACGGAACTACACCCGCTGCCCTAACAAGGCGATGACGGCCGTGCTGTCAATTCGGTTCCGAACGTTTGCCCCCCCACTCGGGGGTTGATAAAAAAAAAAGCGAACCCCTTTGCCAACTGAGTCCAACCGCATCAAGACGGCGTCAGGAGCACCGTACGAAAGGTGCTCCCGGAAGGCTCAAGTGGTGCCATCCGTCAGAAGATGGGCACGTGGGCCACCTGCGGGAACCCCTACGAAACTGACAGCTGACGGTGGAGATGGGGAGATTCTCGAGAGCCTGGGGCCGTTGCTGGCGGATGGCAAATAATCAGCCGAATCGTTCACGGGGGAAGTTAGATTAGGTTGGGATGTTGCATGTTCGTGCTCGCCGCCTGGCTCGACACGGTGAGTCTAGTGACTGCGGCAAGAGGAAACCCGCCCTGGTCGACACGAGCACGCACACCTACGGATGTGAAGTTCGCAACGTTCGAAACAAACGCCGACCGGAAAAAAGGCGAGGATTTATAGCGACCAGGGCTGGACGCTAAAGTCCGCTCCGTTGGCTACCTGTCTCCGGCGCTGTTAAATGCTCCCACCGCACGCTAGGATGCGTGTACTGGGCTGGCGAAAGAAGCGCAAAGAATGACTCTTCCCGTGGGTACCATCATCGGGGGCAATTTATATGCCTCGCCCGAGGTCGTACGAGATGTTCCCGGCGGCGGCTAATGAGCGGCTCGTTGAGATGTCTTACTCGGCTGGAGGACTACTCCGTCAACTGTCACTCTGGCTGTTGGAGCAGCCGATAAGAACGTCCACACGTGGGGATTACTAGGTCAGGGAGAGAGAGAGAGAGAGAGGGGGGGGGGGGGATATCCAATAAACACGGGAGGCATCCCGAATGCCCGAAAAAGGTCGCACGAGCTCACCGGTAGTACACGACTTCGTCTCGCAATACATCACGATTCCGATTTTTTTTCCCCCTCTTGCTCGATTCCGAAGGATTATCCGATTTGCATCTTTCGATACGGGGCCCATTCGTAGGTATGCAAAAGAGCGGTCGTGCAGAAATAAAAAAAAAAAAAATACCCCCCGACTCGCCATCTTCGATTGCGACGGCGTGATAACGATCGGCGGTGTGGAGCTTGTCAAACGCGGTGGTGGTGGCTCCCGCCGATGTCATCGCATCAGCTCGCCTTCCTCCAGCTGATGATTAATTCACAAGCCGTACTCGTTTTATCCCATACCCGAAAACCGCCGCTCACTGAGCATCAGGCACGGTCGGTGCGAGATCGCCAAATATACGCCCCCGAGCGAATGTCCGACCGCGCGCGGCCAAAAACCACCCAAAAAACATATATAGATTTCGCGCATCGCGGCATCGCTGTCGGGTGCGCGGTATGTGGCGTTTGTGTGCCGGCGGCAAGTTACGCCATTACGCCGCTTTGCGACGCTGCGGGTACTCCCGTTTGGGCGCCAGCGTGTACCATCGCGAGATCTCGACTACGGTGGCACTTCCTCCAGAGGCGCTCGGCCGTTACAGGACATGTTAGTTGTCCGACGAAAACATGGTGAGCGATATATTTTATTTTTATTTTTATTATTTTTTTTGGTGGTCCTCCTTAGTTTGTATCTCCGGATCCATCTGTCCAGCTCAGGGAGCGGCTCTGAGCTGGCATTGGGGGAAAAGCGGCGACGGGCGGGGCCCGGCTCGGTGCTGGCCGACTGCCAGGCCTCCCTCCGATGACGACCCGGGTTGCGCGTTCCGATTAATCGTGCCCGTATGCACCGCACAGACGTCACGCTGACGTACCGTGTACGGCGCGAGTAGACCGTGTCGAGCACGCGAGACGCTAAGCGAGAGAAACGTCAGATCAAAGATCGGGCTGCGTGCACCGGGGGGTACTACAAGCGATCGGTATGTGCTCACTGTATCACTGGGCCAAATTCCTCGCCATTGCTGCGGCAGCCGTTGCGCGCGCGTTCCGTTCTTCCCACTCCCTTGGCCAGCCGTTTGACAGGTTGGCCGCCATTCTTCTCGCACCGTTCACCTGGAAACGCTCGTGCGAGCGTTGTGTTGTGGGCTCGATGCAACATTATTCCAACTCGCAAACTGACAGCTCACATCCCACGTGACCAACAACAACGACAGCAAGAAGAAGAAGAAGAAAAAAAGCAAAAGTGTTAAGAGATACGATCGAAGACACTAACCGAGGCGTAATGTGGCAGCCGTGGGCCGCTCTCGGTGTACTCAGTTGGAACGGTGACGATCACGGTCGATTTGGCCTTTGCCTCCACCCGTACACCCGGTACCGGAAACCGACTCACACCGCTTCACAATTCCCCCTCCCGCACGCTATCGATGTGTCAAACACTGCAACTGAAAATAGCCGCAACCTTCAAGGCGAGAGAGCCGTTGCGAAGCGTGCCAAAAAAAGCGAGGGCGATAGCAAGATGTACCTGTCGCCCAGGTTTTCTGGCAGGTGAAAACAAGGTGCGTTCGCCATACACGCTCTCTCTCTCTCTCACTCGCTCTCCCGCCCCGTTGCACACGTTGCCAAAATTGAGAACGAACCCCGGCGCTGAAGCCGATGCGACACGATTAGCAAGCAAAATTCTCCGCTTCCAGCTTGTTTTTTTTTGCACTAGTTCTCTGCCGTTTTTCTTTCTCCCTTTTTTGTGTGTGTTCGCATTTCGCCCAAACGACCACCGTCGGGAGGCACGTTCGTGATCCGGGGGGGGGGGGGGGGCATTTAGTTGTGTTTTCCTTTTTGCTGGCTGGGGTTTTTTTTTTATTATTCCTATCTCCTTTTCGCTCTTTCTTCGATCGATCGTCTTCATCGCGACCGGATTATCTCGGAGGCATGGAAATAGATGCAAGCGAGGGCGAAGGAGGGAGGAAAAAAACGCGATGCGATCGAACGCAGCTAAAAGCCGGACAATTAAAATCGACCGGAGCGATCGAAATCTTGATCAGGCCCCCAAACCGTTTCGAGCGATCGCAACGCAAAGCAAAGCCAGCTCTCGGCACGGACGGCTCGTTTACTGGGCGAAGTTTTTTGTATTATGTTACCAGCGGCCATTAAGCTTTTATATCCCGTTTCGTGCGAAATTTGCATCCCTCCATCGTTTGCTACCGTCGGCACGCACCTTAACCATTCGCCGGCTCCGGGGAGGGGCACCAGCAGATAATGTATTCTAAACGCGCAGTAAATAACGCAACGAAAACACGTGTTACTTCCGCCTGCAACACGCGCGCTCCCAGCCGCAAACTTCTCGTTTGCCGAGCGAACTGTCAGTGTGAAGCGACGACGGTTGTCGCTGCTGCGGAACTGCTGCCACTCAACGCAAAATCGACAAATGTGAAGTGACAGTAGCTAATTAAATCTCGGCCAGCGCGCGCCTCCCGACTTGCCGACGTCGCTCCAGATGCGAACCCGTGACACTTCGCTCCCTGCCCCGTCCTCTCCCGCGCCCGTATCGATGTTTAATTAGAAAATAAATATTTTCACCCTCCCGCCCCTCGTCGGCTTTGATTGAAATTCTTTCCAACGCGGCGTCCGAAAATCGCACCGAAAACGGATATACCGCACACTTTCGGGAGAGGTTTTGGTTTTTTTTTTTTTTTTTTTTTGATACTTAAACAAATAAACCTCCGCCGCGGTGACCGCGGCCGTCCATCAGCTGTCAAGTAGCGCGCGTGTGTGTGAACGTGAAAAGCGGAGAAGCGACTTTGGCATCTTTCAAAATCCGACCGGCTAGAGCTAACTCGGAGCTGGGAGTGGTGGGGAGAAAAAAAAAGGAAAACAAACAAAACAAACCGATAAAGATCCGGCGCGGTTTGTGTCGTTTGCTGCCCCATCGTTAGCTTAGATCTTTTATTTACTGCCATGCCAAAAGCGGCGAGAAAAAATGCGTCTAAATTTTGCCAAATTTCCAATTAGCGGACGCAGGGGGGGAGATTCGGCCTAGATATAGTATCGGGCCCCCAAGCAGCTCCCAGGCACCCGGTGTGTAACTTCATTAGGTTTTGGGGTCTCCCGTGCGCTGGAAACGCAGCTGGGAAGAACGTCGCCGTGTAGCTCGTTAAATCAAATCCAATTAGGCAAACGGTGCCCGCGATACGAGGCCCACCACACACGCCACGGACTCCGAGCGTACCCGAAAGAATGCTGCGGCACGTCACATTATTCCACACCGCCCGACCGGGCCGGGCATTTTTTAAACACATCCAGCGAGATCGGGGAGGTTTTTTTTCCTGTTTTCCTTTCGTTTTATTTGCGGTTGCTTCGAACCGAAACGCTCCTCGGCGGTGGAAGTGACTCACAACCGGCCACTAAACGGGCCATAATCTCGCGGATAGGATGCGATGCTCCCCGGACGAGAGTAGCCGAGCGAATTTAGGAACGAAAAAAACACAGAAAACTCGAACCAAAAACCTGATCACGACGTCCTGTGGTCCCACGGAGCGCAATTTAATTTCTGCACCGCGCACCCGCTTGGGGGTCCTGCGAGACTTTCTGTGTGCGTGTGTGTGTGGGGGTCTGCGAAAGTGTTTGTGAATTAGACCCCAACCGTCTCCCGCCGAAATGTCAGATTTCGATCGCTTTTCTGCCACGTTAAGGCCCGGCGTGCTCGGCGGGATTTTTTTTTTGCTCGATTTTTTTTCGTTTTTTTTTTGAACCCTCTTAAAACGCCAAACCTCCGCGAGCCGATCGAACGCGGTATCGATATCGCGTTTCGGCATGCCCGCCCGCCTCCCCCGGGTATCGGGTATCATCCGTTTCCCGGCCCGGTTGCGGAATAGTTTACGAGGTCGCGGTGGAGTTTTTTTTTTTTTTTTTTTTTGGGGCCAGCCACCCTCAGCGGGTGGGAACGTCGGCCCACCAGACATGGCTAGGGCGAGCACGCACGCACGCACGCACGCACGCACTCGCCCATGATCGCGCGCGAGGCGAAACAGAAGCCCGGAGTTTGCCCGGAGCCCGCAGGTAGCACCACTGCCCGAGGTCTAATTTAACTGTCAGTCATCTACCGGGCGGCCTGTCATGTTTTTTCTTTTGTGGAGGGCGAGAGGGGGGACGGGGGGAGGGGGGAGGGGGAAGTCGCCGGAGATGACATGGCAAGTTTTTTGTTTTGTTGTCTTACACCAAGTTACAAAGTGGAGGTGGAGCGGACGCAAGCACCCAGGAGCCTTTCGAAAAAGTGCTCCAGTAATCGAAGTCCGGATTTAGCCCGAAAAGCAAATTTCAAATAGGTTTCGAATAAGTTTTAAGCTCCCTCTGATATGAGCTAGGTGAGCTAGCTTCCAGAGCTAGAAAAAAAAAATGAGCAACAAGGTGTTCCAACTCAAGGCTTCCAAGCCACTTCGGATCGGAAGTAAGTGACGCAATGCTCCCCGGGACCCTCCCCTCTTCGGGACGTTCTTGGAGCACCTGGAGCAACCGGAACGTTCATGACTCACGGACGGGTTGCGGGTTGGAAGTTTGCGTACTTGCCTTATCTTATCATCGGACGTCAAACCCCTCGCCAAATAGACGACCGACGGTGCTCGCGAAGGTGATCGATGCCCGATGACGTGAGGAACGATGACGGTGCCGCCGTCGCCGAATGCCCGACGGAGTGAGACGGCAATTTTGTGCGAGAACTTCGCAAATCCTGCCACAAAACCGACCAGCAAGGACCCTACTACGAGCGCTACTTGAGCCGTAAGTAAGTGGTACTTGGGATCCCCGAACTTCCCCGTGAGAGGGAAGGTTTTGTTTTTTTTTTTTTCGCAACGATTTTTGAAATCGGCAACCGGCGGAGTCGGCGAGCACGCTGGCTTCGCTTTGTAACCTGCCCGAGCGGGTGCGTTGCGTTCGGTTGCGAAGGCATTACCGGCCATTTTGCCGACCGGGACGGCACCTTGCAGCCCGTGATCGAGTTACCTGTCGTGCGTTCGCTCGAAAACATTCGGTTTCCTCCCGCTGGGGGAATCCCCACGGCGGGATGTCCGTGTCGCGTTGGTGGACGTTTAATGTTGCTGGTCCCGGAGCGGTGGCGGCGAGGTTAATGAATATAAATGCCTGCCTATTAGTGGCGGAATGGCTTCCACAATTTCTCTCCCCCAAAGCGCTCCAGGCACGGGAACTGACCGGCAAACGCTCGCAGCTTGGAAGCTTGCCGTAGCAAACCCGGCGAACGGCGAGCGGCAAGTTTCAAACCCAAAGCCAAAGCAAGGGCCGGAACGGAACGATATCTTCGCTGCTAAATCTTTCCCGGCTCGAAGCACATACCGATAAAGACATCACCGGAGGGCTCGTGCTCGATGCAGGCAGAAGGGGATTAGCCGGCTACCGGGCGGCTGGAGTGTTGCAGCAGCTGCAACGGACACCAGGACAGCGAAACCCAGGACGAACGGACGCGGCGACGGCGAAACAAACGAAAACCTGAAAACCCCTTGGGCAGAGATTTCCGAACCCCTCGGCCCTGGGCCGACGCTGCCAGCTTGGGGTGGATTTTCGGTGCACCGAACACAAACGGCAAAACAAAACGAAGGCGAAAACCCCCTCCCGAACTGTTCCGCAAATCGGTTCGCGGTTCGTTCTGCTCCGGCCCGGGGTTTTGCGTCCGAGCGTCCGAAAGTACGAGGGATAGGTTTATTAGAGCGTATGGGATGGGTTTTTGTTTTGCTTCTTTTCCGGATCCGAGCGATGCTTGAAATCAATCGCGCACGGATTGCGAACGACCCCGGGCTTGCTATTTCACCCCGGGCTCGATCTGACATATGTCAGATGCAGTACGCCTCGGAAGGTTCAGGGAGCACTTGCCGTCGCCTGTTGTTCGAATGTCATACCTCAAACGGGCGGATTTGTTTACAAAACAAACGTACAATATGTTCTCGAAACGCGCTTTGACAGTTCGGTTGTTTACATTTACAATCTTGTTTTTTTTTTTAATTAAATAAAAATATTTTTTTAAAAATAAAAGTAGATATTGCTGTCAAAAAAACACTTATGTTTTTATTCTGAAAAAAATAATTAAAAATTATATTGTTTTCTTTTTTCAAAAAAAAAAAAAAGTTCGACACCCTTGCCTAGGTTTGGGCAGTGAGCTAGCCGAATCGCATCTAAACGGCATCGGCCCTAGCCTGCCTGCCGCCCAACGTCCGGACCACCCGCACTGTGTCCCTTTTTTTGCTTTCGCCAGCACCGGACGTGTTTGACACGGGAGACGCATCTCGAGTACTGTCACCACCGTTGGGTTCGCACCAAAAGGAGCTCACAATAGCCGTCGTCGGTGGTCGTTTCGGGACGTCTCGGGAGAGTTGCGAGACAGCGTCAGCTATTTATCCCAAGCGGCTAGCGACGGGCTTGTTTTCCAGCGTCCGATCGATTTTGGGTTGGGAAATGTTTGGCGTGTTTTTTCTTTTTTTAGTTTTCCCTCTGATCTCGTAATGGAAAACGAGAGCCGTTCTCGTGTGCGCAACGCCACCGGAAAGGACACCCAATAATCGCTCCGCACGGCAAAAGGACTGGCGGAAGAAAACCAGCAACCAAGCGCACCGAAAGAAGTACCGCCTGGGAAGGTCACAAACAACGACCGAAGCATAAATATTTACCCACCCTAGACGCACGGACGCGGCACGAAGTCGGTGTCGGTGCTGGGGATTGGGAGCGCAGCAACGGGAGGGAAGAGAAACGAAGAAAACTTTTGCTTATCTGTTCGAATGCACACAAACGCAAACGAGGGACAGAGTCGAGCAGCGGCAAAAAGGACGGTAAAAATGCACTTTCCAGGAAGGAAGCAGGAAGGAAACATCGTTGGAGCGTTGCCAGCGCGTGAGGAAGCTGTTTTGCTCGCCTCGGTGTTTGGTCCTTCGAGCCGGATTCCGATGCCTATTTTCTATCTATTTTTTTATTTTTCAGTTTGCTTGCAAAGGTTTTGGTCCTTCGTGCCGGATTTCCGATGCCTATTTTCAATTTAGTTTTTATTTTTCAGTTTGCTTGCAAAGATTCTGGTCCCTCGAACCGGATTGAAATGTTGGAATAATTTTTATTATGTTTTTTTTTTCTAGTCTTTTTCGATGTTTTCATGCACTTGTTCGTGCCGGAAACTTACCTTTGCACTCGTTCGCGTCCCGCATCGTGCCGCGTCCCCACGGGCGATCGAAGTAGAAGGGCTTGCAGCGTTCGCAGTCCCGCCCGGCCGTGTTGTGCTTGCAGTCACACTCGAGCTTCCCGTCCGTGCCCTTCACGCAGCGGGACGCGTGCCCGTTGCACTTGCACCGGCCACCGACGGCGAAGTCGGACAGCGCGTAGGTAAAGACGCCCGAGGCGGCGGGAGCGCCGGTGGACGTGTCCTTGAGGAAGTCGGCCGCCTTCTTCGGCAGACCGCCGAACTTGCCGCCACCGAGCAGCTCGGTTGATTGTGACTTGGGATTGGTGGTGGAGCCGCCACCGGCGCCGCCCCCTCCACCACCACCACCACCACCACCACCCCCTCCACCGCCGGCCGGTTGCAGGCGGTGGAAGATGACGCGGATGTCGGTCGCGGTGACCCAATCCTGCAGGATGACGGAGCTGTCAAAGTCGGGCGCGGATGGGCGGCCCTCGAGCGTGCTGAACGCGATGCGCGAACCCTGCACGCCGTCCACGCTGTAGCGGTTGTGGTCGACGCACCGTGCCTCCTGCTCGTTGCTGGGCGAGATCGTGGCCTTGGTCGGGCGGCCGTACAGCTTCCGGCACTGGGAGCTGTAGAACTGGAACGGCAGCCAGTTCTTGCCGTAGTCGGCGCTCTTGTAGATCGCCATCGAGTCCGGGCGGAACGCGTGCGGGCAGAACATGAGGCTGACGTACGTCAGCTCGAACTTCTTGCCGAGCGAGAGCGTCAGCGTGACGTTGTCCGGGCCGGATTCGATCGTGCCGCTGCGCGGCTCCGACCGCCAGCACGTCACGTTGTTCGTGTTGTGGACGTCCGTCAGGGCGAGCGCCGAGTAGCGCTTCGTGGCGTCCGCCTCGTCGCAGATCTCGCACGTCGATTCGACCGCACCGGTACGGCCACCGGCGACCGGACCGTCGCCCGTTGCCTCGCGCAGATCGCAGAACCGGGCCGGTTTGCCCTGCCCGCACGTCGACGACGCCTCGATCGGCACACCGAACGCGGCGTTCACAAAGTCCGGCATGCAGCGCCGCGGACGATCCTCGTCGTAGCACGGATCGTTCACCGCGTGCGCCGGAAAGCTCCTCAGGTATTGGCCCCCGCGGTGGACGGCCCAACCCTCACCAGCCAGCGCCAGCAGCGCCCCCAACAGCACCAACGCGTTCATCATCGTCACCCGCACGGCCGTTCCCATGCGTCAAATCTTCCCGTCCCGCTTCGGATCACTTCACGGCGCGCGTCACCGGAACGGGCTCGGTACCAGCAAGATTCTTACCACCCGAAAGCAAGAACCGGCACAGGTTCTGGGGCTGCACGGGAACCCAAACACACGGTGGCGGTGGTTTTTTGTTTTTTTTTTTTTTCAAGTACCTCGGTTCTAGCGCTCCATAGCAGTTGATAGAAGTAGTAGCAAGCCTCTCCCCCGCCCCTGACTTTACGCCGTTGATTGTAGCGGTCGACCGTCCACGAAGCACCCGACGAAAGGAGACGCGGAAAAAACGGCACGGAAAACTGTGCGCACCACAAAAGAGAACCAAAACAAACACCCACCCAGGACACAGGACGCACACGGCACACACACACACACACACACGCGCGCGTTGAAACGCACAAGGAGATTTTCGTTCGCAGGATCACTCGAGGCAACAGACGGAAGAGTTTGATTGCTGTTTTCAGAACCTTGTTTTTGCACCCCTGTGCTGCCTTCGCTTCGGCTTAGGCGTCTACAGCGACGTCCCAGACAGGCTGTTGCTCACAAGCCCTATCAAGCGCACACGCACACATGCACACAAGCGCACAGATACACACGCGAGGGAGACGCGCTAGGAGCACCATAGGAAACGAAACGCCACCCGGCCCGGTGGAGTGAGCCTCGCAAGCGAACGCGGTATGATTTCGAGCACGGACAGCGTGCAAGCGTGTTTAGATGCCTCGCAGTGCACCCGCACCGTCGTGGAACACAGATCGAACTGAGCGCGGTCGGTTCGAGCAGAGCAGCGACAAGCCCCGACGAAACCCCGGTGAGGTAGCCCAGCGGGCAAAACCGAAGCTATTCGAGCCGTTTTCTGTGAGCCAGAGGGAGAAAGCGATATTGAGAGGGAGGGAGAAGCGAACAATTTCCTAGCCGAGAGAGCGTTCGTGCCACCAGAGCGCGGCACATGTGCATGTGTGTGCG
>KI915047.1:3381714-3457565 GCA_000473445.2 Anopheles farauti | reverse complement strand
GATGGAGCAACGGCTGAGAAGCGGCTGAGCGAGATCGGGAGACAACTTTTTTCCCCTTCATTTTTTCGTATTTTCGGCTTAGCAATCGTGCCAAACATCGTGCCTAGCACGGTTAAATACTTCCGTCCGAGCAATTTCCGAGCACGGTTAACGGCCATTAACCCAGCTGATTTTGCCTTAACCGTGCTATTTCGCTTCGGTTTTGTTCGTTGGGAGGTATCCTAGCGCAACATCTTCGCCGAGAGAGAGAGAGAGAGAGAGAGAGAGAGAGAGAGAGAGAGAGAGAGAGAGAAAGAGAGCTGCGGGATGCTGCGTTTTGTTGGAAAAATCCGTCGCTGAGTCGCGGTGGAAGAAGCGACACCGACGACGACGCACTCTCTCTCTCTCTCTCTCTCCTGCTCGCTCGCTGCGGTGCGGTGAAGGAAAGTGAGCCCGTTCGCTCACCGCGCGAGAGTGAGCACCACTCCGACCCGATTGGTCCGGCCCGACTGGCGGCACTCACCCGATCGGGAAGCGACGCGCTGCGATTGGTTCGCGGCCCAGCATCATGGTTGGCAGGAGGGAGCGCCGCGCTGGAGGCTGGGAACTCACCGCGACGCAGCCGAGAGACGCGGCTACACTGTAAAGTGACGACGCGCCTGCCTGCGTTACCCTGGCGTGATTTATTTTGACAGTTTTGATTCGTGCACCACGGAGCTGTCAGTCCGGGCGGGCTTTCAAGGCTCACCTGTTGGTAGTAGCCCGCAGATTTCCCGCCCAGTAATCAGGTCACCCGGTCGGTTGGTCGTGCCGAAAAGCGCGTGACACATTGCGTGAGGTGGTTGATTGGCGACCTGCGGCTACTTTGTCGGTGGTTTAGTAATCGCGACGTGACGTGACTAGTGACCTGTCATAAAGAACTCCCACCACAGGCCGTCATTTATCGGGGTTTGCTACATTTGGCAAACCGACCCGGGCTCATATCTCTGTCTAGCGCGTCTAGACACATTTCACTATATCACACCGGCAAGGTTCCTGGACGTTGTCCTCTCTGCGGGTTCTCTGGAGGCGAGTCAGCGAGTCTATCTCCGGTCAAACGGCACGGTTCCGCCTCACCGCGATTTCGCCTCATTTGCGATTTGCCCTTAGCTCACGAAACCGTGAGCCAAGATTCACGGACGCTCGCCGCAACAAAGCAACCTGCTAAGTAAATAAACGGCAACCTCCACCCCCCCCCCCCCCCCACCTTCCGGACACAAAGAATGCACAAATGGAAGGCAACGGCGGCCGCATCGCGAACACTTTTATGACTCCATTAGTTAAACCGCACACTGGCGTGCAATTAATGGCACCCGCGTCCAGGGAAAGAGGGACTTCCAGTGCACGGCCGGTTGCGATAAATTAAAGAATTTATGTGCGCGGTTTGTTTTTTATTTTTATTTTTTGTTTGTCCGGCTTCTATTTTTACCTCCTCCATCGCGAGCGCTCCCCTCGTTCGGAGGCAAATGAAATGCAGAAAACACACCAAATTACTGCCCTTTATTCGTAATTCATCGATCACGAGCCGGGTGGAATATGTATGACGAAGCGCACCATACCAGGAACGGTTCGTGCGGGTGCTTCTTGGACGACGTGACAACGACTGACAGGCCTTCCGCAGTTGGTCCGCCCGCAGAAGGATCGTAAATCAGCTCCTGACACCGGCCGGCGAGGTGACTAATTATTGCGCCTCCCTTCGAAAGACTTGTAAAGCGTCCAGCTGCTCCGGCAAGGCTAACTAGTTTCTTGACAAACGCGTAATTTACAATTTCTTGTTGTAAACAACTCGGAAAGGCACTGGACACGCAACAAAAGAACAATTGGCGCCAATTAGTGCACGACCGGCAATCAAAACACCTTCCTTTGCTGTTGTGTCGCATACTTTCAGGCGCTATTTATGTCCCTAGCTACGAAAGTTGGGTAAAACAAAGCCCACTGAAACCTATACAATTTCTCACTCCCCGTTCCGGGAAGCACGAACCCCGTCGGACGTTCGGCGAGAAACTTTCCGCTTCCGGAGAAAGAAACTTCCGCGCCGCGTTCGGCGTAATTTTTTATTTGTTTGCTTCCTGTTTCGATTGCGCGTGTTTTGTGTTTTCTTTTTTTTTTTTGTTGGTTCCAAAACACGCACTTTGGAAAAGTTGTACACACACCCGGTAATTTCGGACGACAGGGAATGTTTGATGGTTTTATAAAACGCACCCGCCGGCTGGTGGGGTTGGTGAAGTCGTGCTCGAGCTCCTGCCCAAGGCGGGATGCATCTGTGGCGGGTGTTCCGCCGGAAGCTGGCGCCATTGCTGGAGCTGCAGGCGGACAGTGATTTCTTCGCGCTCCTCCGGCAGCTGTTGGTGGTGAGCGGTGTCCACCTGGAGACGAACCGTGCCTGGGTCCGGTGGTTGTTCCGCCTGTACCAGCTGCTGTATCCCGCCCAGTGTCTGATCTGGCTGTACCGGACGTGGTTGGTGGCGTTCGTCGAGCAAAACAAGACACTATCGTTGAGCCTGCTGTGTGGGCTGTTCGCGCTCACCACGATCAGCGTCCGGTGCTGGCTGATACTCCTGAGCTACGGTCGGCTCGCGACCGTCCGACGCTACATCAACTCCCAGCGCTTTCTGCGCAACGATCCGACCGCCCGGCAGATCCGGCAGCGAGCCTTCCGCGCCAACAACACGCTCACGCTCGGGCTGGTCGCGTACGGGCTGGTGAACTTCCTCGTGTACGAGCTGTTCGGGCTCCAGTCGCACGATATCTTCCGCATGCCGGACTACCTCTGGCGGACGAACGCCACCCTCGCCTGGACGCTGCACGTTGCCGTCCATCCGATGACGCTCACCGGGCTGGCCGCGTTCGTCGCGAGCTTTCTCAACATGCACACGCTGCTGACGGCGCTGCAGGCGGAATTCCGGCTGGTGGAGTACGCGTTCGGTGGTTTGCTGAGCCGCCGGGTGGGCGAGTCGCCCGACGTGGACGGGCTCTGGTGCGAGCTAAACCGCGAGCTCGGTTGCTGCGTGCGCGAACACTGCGAGGTGGTGAGGTGGGTGGGCTAAAACGGAAAACGGAAGGAAAAGATTTTTTTTTTTTTTTTTTAAACCAACACCTCCACCCCTCGGAAACAGGCACATCCGCGAGGTGAACCGGGTGTTCAGCTTCTCGATCATCGTGCAGTACTACACGGCGCTGCTCTCGCTCGCCATCGACACGTTCTTCGTCTCGTACCACGGGTTCGACTTCGTCACGGTCATGGTGGTGACCTTCTCGACGCTGCTCGTCTTCGAATGGTACCACTCCTGCAAGCTCGTCGAGGATCTGCAGGCGACGGTGAGTGTCCGCCCGGACGAATCGTTTGGCTGAAAGTTTGCTTCTACCGTATCTTCTAGTCTTCTAGCTACAAACGAAAAAACAAAAAAACGGGCTGGCCATTAAAACACGAATTCGAAAGGTCTCCTTTTCCGGCATAAATCCTCCCGAGAAGGTGTTACCCGCGGGCACTTGCTCACTCACTATTCGCGTCGCATCACATACCTTTAGGCGCAAAAGCACCCTTTGCGAATGGGGCCTTTTTTTTTAAAACAAAACAAAAAAAAAAACAATATAAAAATACTAACGCATGCTCTCTCGTTCGGCAGAATAAACGCATCGGCTGGACGCTGTACAACGATCGGTGGCCATCTTGGCTGCGGCACGGCAGGGGCATCCACCGTGGCCGTTTGCGCCAGTTTCGCGTCTCGCTCTGCACCGTGCTGCTGGTGTCGCAGAGGAGCCTCTCCTTCCACGGTAGCCACATCATCCCGGTGTCGTGGGAAACGTTCGGCACGATGCTGAAGACGAGCTACTCCGTCATGATGTTCCTGATCGAGCTGCGCAAGCTCAACCGGGCCTGAAACGCGCCCGGGCAAAGGCAATCGCTTCCCGCTCTTTCCCTCCCCCCCCCCCCCCCCCCCCCCCCCCCCCCACCTACTCGCTCCCCCAACCAGTCACACGGTCACATGGCGCACGCGCCTACTTACAGCTTTCGATCATCATCGAGCAGATCTGCGTGTCGTGCGGGTACGACTCGAACTTCATCGCGCACGACAGCACGAGCGTCAACTTCGACATGTACAGCAGCGTCTTGTCGTGGTACAGCCAGAGGTAGTGGTTCGGTATGCTCATCTCGTGGAACGTCACCTTCTTCGCGTTCTTGAAGAAGCAGTCCGGGCGCCAGATGCTGTGCAGCCAGTCGACGTCCAGTATCCGGTACTCCTCGCTCATGTTCTCCGGCAGCCGGAGCCGCGGGTCCCGCCAGCTTTGTGCCAAAAAGATGTCCGCCACGTACGTCTGCCGACAAAAGCGGGGTTTATCGCTTGCACTTGCTATACTTCCACGCCACGCAAACCGCACACGCAAACACACGCAAACACACGCAGCCTTACCATCGATTCCTCGTTGATGGAGTCGATCGATAGGACGGTGACATGGAAGTAGACGACGGTTGGCTGCCCGAGCAGCTTCGGTGCCCGGTTTTTGTCGTACGTTTTCTGGTGCGTTGGCAGTATGTCCGACAGCGAGAGGCTGGCGTGGTTCTTCGACAGCTCGCCGATGTCGGAGTAGTTCCTGGAACGGGGGGGGGGGTGGTGGAGGGGAGGGTTTTTAGATAGAACGCCGCTGATTGAGGTGTTTGAGGCGAGGATTGAATGATGCACACGGGGCTCCTTTCAGCGTTGACAGCAGCAAGCAAACCGATTGATTGGCGTCGACGACTCTCTAGGTGTAGGTTGATTGCGAGCGATTCTCTCTCTCTCTCTCTCTCTCTCTCTCTCTCTCTCTCTCTCTCTCTCTCTCTCTGTCTCTCGCAAACTTACCTATAGCTCTTCCCGTCCACTGCCAACGGCCGCAGGCTCACCAACACCAGTCCGATCACCATCGCCGCCCTGCTCGCCATATCCGCCCGGCTCGTTAGAGGACGCTACCACACACACACACACACACCTGGCGATCGCTACCGATCGCTCCAATGCAGCCAGACTCACGCGCGTGTGTTGGTGTGCACGCTAGTTTCCAACCAACCTGTGCGGGTGTGTTCGCTATCGTATCACTCTCACTTGCTCCTCGCGGCGCACCTGCTCCTAATCGTCATCGATTTTTACCGCTTGTTTGTACCGAACACACACGCACACCCATACACGCGCGTACGCATACCGCACACGTAGTAGCATCCGGGTGGAGGGTCTCGCTCACCCCTCTAGCACCACCGTCTCGGTTTGGGCTTCATTGCTGCGGGTTCGACCGTTGCTCTGCTGCTGCTGCTGCTGCTGATGTAATCCACCTTTTGCGACAGCGCCTAGTACACAAACCCGTTCGAATGGCCCACTAGAGGGCGCTAGCACGCGTGCACTAATTAATCGACGGTGTTCGAGGTGGCTGAGGTTACTAAGGGAGCAGATGAGCCTGCTCTTATAGCCGCACTACGTCGCGGAAGCAAATGGGTCGTCGACTCGATCACGCTCTCAGTGGTTCACTATCGCTCAGCGTTAATCTCGCTATCTCACGTCGAAACGCAGTACGGGCGGACTCGAACGGCGAACACAGCACGCGACGAAATTCCACCACGCCCTATCTCCGGGATCGAACTGAAGTACACGAGCGTGCCCTAGCCCTGTTCGGTGTCACCTGTGCCTGTGTCACCGTTCGGGTTCGGCCGTTCGGGTTTCGCACCTCCATCACGCGCACGTCGCTCAAGGACCCGCCGAGGCAGGTTCGGGCTTTTTTTTTTGCCTCCTCCCCTCCTGTTCGCCCTTTGCATAATCCTATTTAGCGCCGCGAAAAAGCGCGAGCGCACCCGTAGGGTAGGCTACCCCCTGGGTGCGGTTCGCGGAATACGGGCCCCGTATACGAAACCAAATAGCTGGATTGTGGAAGCATAATCCATAAACGCAGTACCAGGCAACTGGGAAACGCGTGCTGCGAGCCATGACGAGCGGATTCACGTAATCGGCACACGGGAAGGAAATAAGCAAGGAAAGAGGAGAAGGAAAGCGGGTCCCACACACACACACACCAACACTAACAACCTGCATATCACGGCTTTACAGCACTGCCGGTGGAGGCGTGGAGGCAACAGGCCCCACTAATGGGACAGGGCCAGCCGATGCTTAATGTGATTTAATTTACAGCTGATCTGTCACTATTCATTCTAGGCTTCAAAAGGGGCGAACGAAAAAAAAAAAACAAACAAAACAAACCCAAGTAAACGTTTATAGTCATCGCATAGCATACATTTAGGCGAAACCACTCGCGGGCGTAAATTAAGCTGAATGTTTTATGTCCCCTCACGCTCGTCCAATAAAACTTTCTTTCAACGCGGCCACTGTAAAAAAAGAAAACTAAATCAACCACAACCCGGCATTCGGTAGGTTTTGTTTTATATATTTTTATTTGTAGTTTTTATTTGATTCTCTCTACAACATAATGATATATTAATTTTGGTTTTGTTTTTTTTTTCTTGTGTTCTTTTTTTTATGCCGCCCCGCTCGCGCTCAATCCATTCCCAAGCGATTGTTCCGTTTGTACCGTGTGTTGTGAATTCTCTGTTCCCGGCTGGTTTCATGTTCTGTTCGGTTCTGCTTGCCAGCCCGATACACCTGCCCCAAGACCTTTCTCCGATTTGTTCCGATTGTTCGAATTATAGTTTTATTTTTTTTTTTTTCGTGCGCGGTTCAACGTTCCACGGTGGTCGTTATGGTGGCCACCTGCGAACCCACCGCGCACCGCAAATACCATTTTTGTTTTTTGCTTTTAATCGTATATTTATTCATAACACTCACAGCGGGTTTGTTTTGTTTTTAATTTTAGTGTAGGTTTTTCTTCTGTTGTTGTGTATTTTTTGCGGAATTTTGTGGAGTCACAACAATCCAATGTGGCAAGCAGTGGGTCTGAGCAGGAATGGGTTCGTTCGGCATGGGCGCAGGGATACCGGCGACAAATTGGGTTGACTTTAGTTCTGTAGCCATTTTTGGTTGCTTACTGGCGCGGTGCCTTTCGTACAAAGTTATTTCTGCCGTCGAGTCGAGTAGCTTTAGTTAGTTTATAGTGGATATTTGGGGGCTGCTAGCGGAAAACAAACAAACAAGGCGTGAAAATAATAACCCAAATGAAACCGGCTCGACGATTGTTTTGTTTTGATTGTTGCTGTCGTACGCACGGAGCTGCAACGCGTCACCGGAGCGCGCCAGGCGATGGAAAGCAAACGTTGCGCCTAAATGTATGTGCACAAATGCCGCGCACGAAGCACGCCGGCCGAAAAGCGCACGGGCGTTGCATACGTGCCGGGCGCTCAAGGTGGTGTTGACAGTCGCGAGCGAAACTGTGGTGGTTTTACTGATCGGGTTTGGTTCGGCTTGCACTGTGCTTCGGTATTATTACTATGTGTTGCTTGTTGATTTGCTGTCTTTTGAAACGCTCTTTTTGTTTTCCTCTGGTAGCAATAAAATAAAAATAATACAAACTAATCGGACAAGACCGAACCGAAACAAAAAACACATTTGTTTTTATCCTATTTATCCTACACGCAACGTTCGTCAGCAAAAAACTTCCACGCACGAAGCTATTGTTTCGCCCGATATTTAACACTTAGACTTGGAATTAGTAACAGTTCAATAAATTCACCCATTTTCGATCGAAACGATTTCCGGCATTCGTAACCTTCACACGTTCTAGCTCTCTTTCTCCCTCTCTCCTCGCTCGCTTTCTTCTTCCTCTCTGTTTCACGCAACGGCTCTTCGCTTTCCATCTCGCTCCCACTGTTGTGCCATTACATTTTGCCGATAGATTTTATTACTCATTGTACTATAATACCTTTTTAAAGACGTCTCTCGTCTGCTAATTTGTGATGAAAAGACCCCGACTCCCCTCCTCCACCCAGGCTGATCTATTCTATCCACTCTTTCGCTTCTAATTAGGCTTGATTACTGGACCTGCCGCGCCTGCATTATTATAGGCAATTAATCTAGTATAGAATTTTGTTTTCCTTCCATTCATGCTATTCGTTTTGAGATTTGTTTCATACTTTGCTGCTCCCTCTAACCGCTCCGGCCGCATTCGCTACCCCTAAGCTACCCCTAGTGTTATTTTTTCATATATATTTATATATTTTATGCAGTTGAGTGTTATGTTCTTTTGCTGTCAAGCGAACCGATCTTCTGTGGTTATTTTTCCGCGTTGCCGTTTCTGCTGCTTGTGTTCCGCAGCTTCCAGTTTGAAAAATACAGCCGCAAGCGTTTTGTTTTATTTTTCTTCCAGCGAAATGTATACACCTTTCCTTCTATATATATTTATATCGATTTATATGCTTGAAGACGGGGGAGGAGAGAGCGAGCGTTTTTGTGCTATTCGTTTCGGGGTTTCTTTTGTTCCGTTCACTTATTATACGCACTTGTTAAAATGAATATCTGAGTATGCTCCAGTACTATTACCTCTCGGCATTATGTTCTACCCGGTGGCATGTTTTACATACTTCGTTTTTTTTGTTTGCTGGTTTTTGTGCTCTTTTTATCGTTCTGTTTTTTCTTTTTTGCTAACCCTTGCTTACTATTTTACTCGTACGATCGCATGTTATAGGATTGCGGGAGATGTTTACGGTGGCATTGTTTTTTTTTCTTTTCGTACATTCTCTTTTCTTTTTCTCACTCACTCTACCATTCATTTTCGTTTTTTGTTAATTTTGCTTATTCACTTTTCTATTCAGTTTTTTGTGCTAATAGTTACTATCACTAGATCATACTCAAAGGCGCATGGTTTGGGATATTATTTAAAATTTTCGAGTTTCTTCAAAAGAATCATGTAAACGAAAAGAATAAAAAAAATTAGTTGAAAAACAAATAACAAATACAATCGTTCGAATTAAAAAACCTACAAAACAAATCAATCAAAAATGAAGAAAACAGAGTAAAATTCTGAAATCAAAAACAATTAACAAAAAAGTACATTTCTAAACATGGATAAGCAAGGAAAACAAACCAAACGATACTCCCAACCTCTCCATGCCCGTTAACCTTCCCTTCGTCATTTACTACTCCCGTGCCAACGCGCACCGTTACTCTTTACAAAGTTTTTTTTTGCTTTATTTCATCGTTTCCTCTTTGCATCATCTCGGCCTTCCCTTGTCATGCGGTTCGGCAAAATTTGAGCTTTGGTTTCCAATTCATGCCAGTCCAACACCCGTAGGGTCATTCGAATATGAGCGTCCTTGCGCTACTATTTGCTAATGTCTGCAAGGAGGAGCGTTGTTCGCTATCGAGTAAATAGAAAACCAGCATGTTCTAGGGTTTTGTGTTCCTCAGCGCCCTCCCTCCAGTGGGGGCTCAATTTATACCTAAAACAACTACCATTCACATGGATATATATATGACGTATTTTTTTTTGTTTGTTTTCTTTTTTGTTTAGACACTCTAGCTCGTCTATTTTTCAGAAATAGTGGATTTCATAAATATTGTTAAACAACGTCTTTGTCTTGTCAGTGTCACGCCATTATTGCCTGTCTGTCATTACTTTTCCGTTTTCCTCGACGAATACAAGCTCGCCTGTGTCACGCCAGTTATTGCCTGTCTGTCATTACATTGCCGTTTATTTCGACGATCACACGCGAATCTCCTGGTAGCCTGTTATCAATCTGCGTTTCAACACCAAAACACTTGCGGCCGAACACGTTCAGCTTCCCGACGGACGATCTACGGGTAATTCTTAGCAAAACGCCCATTTAAAGCTATTTCTCTGCACCCATTGCATACATGTGAGCGTTTAATTTCTCAAACCGCCCGAATGTATTCAACCTGCGGTATCAAAACGCTTTCCTTGGGCATTCGTTAACAATTTATCCGTTTCGTCCGCATCACGTCTCCACACAAACGCTTCCAGTCTGCCACTAGTTTTTTTTTTCCAGTTGTCTTCAGAAACCAAAAAATACTTTGTTAGTAAAGAACGCACTATCATTTCTAGAGAGTATAGAAAACAATACATTAGCTCGTTTCTGTGCCACTGCTTTTGAAACTCCTCTTTCCGTTTGCCGGCCATCTCGCCACAAAAGGATAACTTATAATAGGAATAAGAACAGGAATGAACGGATATGGCTCCTTTTCGAAATGCGTTGCGGTGTGCCTACCTTTCGGGCGCGACACATCGCGCTAAAAACTGCCTCATGGCGATTCGCTTCGATTCCACGAGCGGGCGTAGCGAACCTTTACTTCCGATTGACTGTGAGTACTCGCTTTGTTCTCGCTCACTCTCCTTTTCTCTCTCACTCTTCTCTCTCGCTCTATCTCCTATGTCTCGCTTAAATCTCACAAGTGCTTCGGCATATTATTAACTGTGTGTACCACACGCACACCAACACGCACATAAACATATAAATACCAACGCCAAAGTCACCTTCATCACAGGCGCTAGCGCAAATGTTATATCCTAGGCTTAAGTGATACTTGAGATAGTTTCAAACCGACCCGCACCGCATTAATGCGTGCCAGCCGTATATTGCATTTCGGTTATGTTATTGAGGCATTGTATACTTATGCTTTGCTTGTTGAGTGAATGTTTTGGTGCTGTTTTCGTATCGTATTGCTAATGTTGATTCTAATATTTCCTGCATTTTTTTTTTTTTGCAAAAACTGGAGGGAAGCAAAGAGTGAGCTAGGCGTGGGGGGGGGGGTGAGAGGAAGGGTATTTTTTTATTTTAAAGAGATATGTTTTGCCGATTACAGACAGGTCACGTCCTTTACGTTCTTCTTTAGCCCTATGTGAGGGGGGGGGGGGGGGGAAGTAGATTTAGGTGGTTGTCCTACGAGGATCATCAAGGAAGAGAGCAGCAGCTAGGGTAAAGCGGTGCTGTAACAAGGAGAGATAGAGTGAATAGTGATAGTTTTCTTTTAGGTAAGAGAATTGCGTTATTATACACTATATATTGCACGTTGAACACTATAATACCTCCTTTGCACGGAGTTCGGTACTATGATGGTTGTTTAAAAAGTCTGTCAAACATGGAAACGGTACCAAAAACTCAAGTGTCGGTGTGTCGAACGTATCTCTCGTATCGCAAACGGAACAAGACCGGCGGGGAACGAAACGCCCGAACATGGTGAACGTAAAGTGTCCGTGAGAAAAGCGTGCCGCTGCTGCGAGCAGCTGCACTGCGCTAGAACCAAGGAGATGGAATCGTAAAGCAAGTTTGTTAGCTTTAGACTTTAGAGTCAATCCTACGGCCTACTGTGCTACTGTGTGTTGAGCTACCAACGCACACCGAGTGCTGACGCAGTCAGAGACTCGCTGTTACCTTAATGATATAATGCTACCGTATTGGTTTATAAAGTATTTCTTGCCGTCCTTGCTTTGTTGTTGGTTGGAACAGCCGAAAAACACACACACACACACGCACACACGCACACGCGCACCCGCGTCCCGTGTGTCAGCCTGAGATTGTTTACTGCGGCAAGATCATACTACGCTACTACCCTCCCGCTCTCCTGACTACCGGCGTATGTGTATATACATTTTGAGATATTGAAATTATTGCACTGCAACCGGCACACTGCATCCACCACGCGCAGCGACTGCATCGGAAGACTGATATTAAACGCTAAAGAGTGCTCGCACCGTCGCTTGGACCGAGCCGAGCACGAAAGCGAAAGCACCCGACCGGCCGTCGTCCACGCCCCGAACACTTATGGCTCCGTGTTCGGCGACCGTGGACTGGGAAGCGGAACGAACGCGCGCAGATAGCGATCCGGCGGTCGGATCTCGGCTGCCTATCCTCGGCGCCAACCGTAGGGGCTCTGGATTGCGACGCGTGTCGCAAAGTAAGATGGCGGCAGCGTGGCAAGTCCTACAACAGGTCACCGGCAGCCGAGCGAGCGGCGATCGGTTCCTATCTGCGCGCACGTTCCGGTCGAGCACGCCCGGCTCGGGAGTCGAAGCATTTACCTCTACCACCGACGGAAGGATTGGGGAGCAGGGAATGAAGTACATAAATAAAAGGTTTCGATTCGATTCGCACCGGAGAAGCAAGCGATCGCGAGTTATTTCGTGGCCAGCTGCCGTCCGGAGGAGGCTCAAACACAGTGGCGGACACAGACACGAAACTACCCAGCGGGCTAGCGGGCAACAGAAACAGAGACGTGTGGTTGAAAATCGTGAAACTGAGTGCAACTGATCCCGGCGTGATTCTAGTGGCGGATGTCGGCGTTCGCCACCGGCACGTCGCAAGCCGTAGCTGAAGCGTTGCCCTGCTGTCGGGCGTTCGGAGCTAATTCGCTGTCTGATTGTGGCTCCTACAGATACCCCAGCGTGGAGTAAGTCTTCACGTACGGTGCGTCATCCGCTGCCGATTCGTTCCTGTGGAAAAAAAAGTGTGAGAGATCGCGCCCTAGGTCCAGCTCGGTCTGCTACTCCTCTACTTACTCATCGTCCCACGGGCAGACCGCATTGTTGCCCTTCTCTTCCTCGCTCCTTTGCGCCCGGATCGGTTCCTGCTCGTGGCCGGCGCGGCGTTCCTTGCGCTTGCGGCGTTTGCTCAGATCGTCGATGATGACGACCGTCGCCTGCTGCTGCTGCTGCTGCTGTTCGTTGTGCGGCTCCTCCCTGCCCTCCTGCTCGTCGTCCGGCGGATCGAGCTCCACCTCGGCGAGGGGCGCAATCGATGGGGCGGGTGTTGGTGCGGGGGCGACGCACCCCGGCAGCAGGCCCTCGCTCGCATCCATGCAGATGTCGTACTCGGTCGGCTCGTGCGGCGGAGGCCCGCGCAGCGTCTCCACGTAGAAACCGTCGTCGACGTCCGCGAGGGGCGACATGTCCCGGGAGGTGATGCCACCGAGCGCCAGCACGTCGATGGTTTGCGTTGCGACGCTCGCCGCACTGCTCGGCCCGGGCCCGAGCGCTTCATTCGCTTCCGGGCGTGCTTTCTCGTCGAGGTTGGTGTCCGCGTCATCGTCCGCGTCCGCGTCCTCGTCCGCGTCCTCGTCGTCATCGTCGTCAGGTGTGTTAGCATAGATTACACTTATTCTAGGTGTGCCAGTGGTTGATTCCGGTGCAGTGTCCACGTTGGCGGGACGCTGGTGGCTAGGTTCCATCGCATCTCGCCCGCCCGTCGAGCTGCAGATAATACCCGTAGTAGTAGCAGTAGTGGTGGTGACGCTCGTCACATGCGTTGCAGTCGCATGTGCAGTCGCGGTCGGCACGTTCGCGTCCTCCGCAACAGACGCGTGCGGGGTGATGGTAGCCGTGGTCGTGCTGGTGACGGTGTCTAGCGTGACGCAGCTGGTGACGCTTTCGATCGTACAGGGCGCATCGTTCACCGACGGGACAGGACCCTCGATGCTACACTCGTCGCCCGACTTCAGCCGGTGCCTTGCCTGCTCGGCTGCGGTGGTCTCTTCCGTTATGGGGCTCGCGGTGACCGCGTCGGGATGGTAGAATACCGAGCCTTCCTCCTTCTCCTCGAAGCTCGTCGACAGCGATCCCTGCGAAACACGCACGGACGACTGATGCTGCAGGTATTGCTGGTGCCCGGATGGCGCTGGTTGCTGCTGCGTTGACAGACACCCGGTACTGTCTGGCGGCGTAGCGCCACCACCGGTCGAATTGGCGCGCATACAAAACTGCAGATCCGAGAGCCTGGAGAACAAACCAAGCGAGAATTTCAGCGATAAGGCAATAGGCTCTCAATGGAAAAAAAAACAAACCCATACCTCGGTGCCATCGTCATGGAAGCCCGTCGCTGTTCGGTCACAACCGGTGCCAAGCGTTTCGTGCTGTGGAAGTCACCGTCGAGCGTGTTCTGCCGCAAGCCACACGAACGCTTCATCCGCTCGGACACTTCGGAGATCTCGGTGGCGCCGCCTGGCGGTGGTTTGATGCTCGTACCGCTGGAGAGGAAACATGGGGAAACACGCATTAGCTTTCCTTTTGGCTCTCAGCTCCAACTGCTCCCTCACTTACTCCGACTTGGCGGTGGGCGGCCCATCAGCAGAGTCCCACGGGCAAACCGAAACGGAGACGGCCGCATCTGCCGGCTTTTCGACCGCCGGCGCATCCCACGGGCAGACGGCACACGAACCGGACGCGCTGCCCTCCAGCGTTACCTCCAGCGTCGTTCCAAGGCTCTTGTTCATCTCTCTGGGCAGTGCGGCAACAGACAGAAAGAGAGGCGAAGATATTAGAGGAGGTGGGGAGGTCAAACTACACGCACACACTCAGCGACGCGAGGCTTGCGGTTCAACGATTACAAGGAGAAGAGGGGAAGATTACGTCGCCGCTAGACAAACGCTCGGCTAGGAGTGCAAGAGACAGTGTACGTGTGTGAGAGAAATAGGAGAGAGAAAGACAGAGTCGAAATACAATAAAGACACCTAGATGCGCCGAATGGTTCGGTTAAATGATACAGAGAGGGAAGAGCAAACGAACACGAGGGAACATCTATACGGGTACACAGACGCACAATGGCGTTACAACAGGTCAAGCGATAAGAAAGATCATGTAGAACGGAAATCTGCACAGAGCAGCGAGAGGGAGAGAGAGAGAGACAGTGTGTGTGTGTGTGTGTGTGTGTGTGTGTGTGTGTGTGTGTGTGTGAGACAGAGTGAGAAGGCGCCAGTGAAGGTGTAATATCGTTTGCGTTAGTGGTGCAGAAAAGAAAACACGGAACAAAACACGTCGACACGAAACTCCAGAAACAGACAGCGATAACATCAATTACGGGGTACCGGCCGCGAGCTAGCACAATGGAAGTAAATAGAGAATGTAGGAGGCATATGCAACTGGGCAAACATACAATCTAATAACGAAGAGGGTAAACAACAACAGCGGAGCTGCGGCTTCGGCAACGGAAACGTCAAACGTCAAAGAGAAAATGGCCGGATCATCGCACTTGGAGGAGCCACAGCTCCAACACCGAATTAGTATCTGCCTACTGAAACACACAGGGATAAACGTTGACGCTATGTACACAATAACAAAAAAGAAAAACAGCCCGCCATCAGTGTGTGGCTCCGCTTTGACAGTTGGCACGGATAGCGTGACAGAAGAGCGTAAACAACTCTCTCCTTTCAGCGGGAGTAGTAAAAGGCGTAGTGGCGTATGACAACGGGGAACAAAACAGCGCGCACACACATATGGAAAGATATAGACAGATGAGAGAGTGTGAGACAGTGAGAGAGAGAGAGAGAGAAAAAAAACGAGAGGAACGTTTACTGACAGAGCTCGGTTGACAGCGATCGTTATAAAGTGCGCAGCTGAGTTTGGAATTCTTCTACGGATCTTTCTCGTTCTTACTGCGGATACTGCGGCACTGTTTACCGGGGTTTACAAGGTATCTACACATAGTTGGTAGCAAGTGTTCTAGATAGTAGTAGCTTGTAGCGTTGGACAGTTGAATGTGGGTAAAGGATGTGTTGTTTGTGTGCGTGTGTAGGGGTGTATTCTTACTGTTGCTTTGCACCTGTCACCCGCGCGTTGCCCCGCGCGGGTGTACTACTGGCTGACGATGACGAGACACCCTCGTACACACCGGACGGCATATCACCACGGTAGATCGACACGCTGGACGGGTCGTTAACAAGTCGCCATACGGAACGATACAGAGCAGAAAACAGAAACACCTTGGTCAAGACGGGCGTCGCAAACCGATAGAGGGGGACTTGTGTGGGTGTGTTTTTGGGGGGGGAGAAGGGGAGGAGTGGGGAGAAGAATCGGTGCCTCAAGTCAGTGGTCAAGGCAGTGGTGGGTGAAGTGGTGTTCGGTGTGTTTATTGAACAGAAACAAAACCACAACAAAACAAAAAAACAAACAGATGTTCTCCTCCAGCTTTTTTTTTTCTTTCTTCTTTTCGTCGACGGTAAACGCCCCAAATCTCTCCAGCCGACGCGCCGTTCGCACGCGCCTACCTCAACTTACCTGTACGGAATGTCACTCAGATTGCTTTGGCTATGAGAATGTGGCACTTTGGAGCAATCCTTCACGCCCGATATGGCCAGCTCGTGGGCCGATCCGGAGAGGCTGCGGTCGCTACCGCGTCGCTTCGACAGGCTGTTGACGGTGCCGCTGCCCACCGCTCCGGCCGATGGCTGCGCGCAAGAGAGAGGGAGGGAGAGAAAAGAAGTGAGTACACCGTGCGAGAAGCCCACGGCTGCGTCCTACCTGGGCCAGCATCGCCGGGTTCGGTGCGGTCGACGTCGAACCCTTCTTCTTCGCGCCGCCACCGAAGCCGAAGAAGCGCTTCTTGAGCGACGGCTGGATCGCGTTCACCATCAGGCTCTTGTAGTGCTCGGACCGGACGAACCGCGGGTAGCAGTCCTTCTTCAGCAGCAGCGTGTAGATGTGCTCGGCGGCGGCATCGAACGCGAACCGGGACGGACTCTTCAACCCCTGCTGGACCTTCTCCATCGTCTTGCCGTCGATGTTGATCTCGCACGGTGCGCCCGGCTCCAGGAACTCCCTGCAATGGTGGCGATCAGCCCAAAACAAAGGAGCAGTGAGTGGAGAGGATCTCGAATAAAAAAGAAAAAAAAAGCCGACACGCCGCCCGCCCACACTTACTCGTAGATTTCCTTGACCTTGCGCGGGATCTGCGAGTGGGACGACCGGCGCAGATCGTTCACCGCCATCCAGAAGCGTATGTTTTCGTGCGAGTACTCCTTCTTCAGGTAGTGGGTGAACTCCTGCAGCCCGGTCGGGTCCGATACGACCTCCTCGATCGAGATGCCCCAGCGCTTGACGCGCTTCTCCGTCGGCACGTCGACGACCGGCCCGTTCAGCTGCCAGAAGCTGACGTCCTCCGTCACCCACGGGTTCGACGGCAGCGGCGGCTGCATCATCGGGTCGTACTCGCTGAACGTTTCGTAGTAGACGACGAGGCTCTCGCACGCCTGCGACATCTTCACCCGGTTGCGCCCGAGCGACGCCTTCAGGATGTCGACCTCGCGCCGCCAGTCCTCGACCGTGCGCTTGCGCGGCTTGCCCTGCCGGTCGCGCGACGGTATCGGGCACGGTTCGAGCGGCGTAAACTGGCCCGGCGGCGGCCGGTGCACCCGCCAGTACGCCCGCTCCTGCGAGTCCCCGACGATCTTGTCGCCCTTCTTGCGGTCCTTCGCCAGCCGCACCTGCTCCTCCGCCTGCATCAGTATGAAGTCCCACTTGCCCTTCAGGTTCTTGTGCAGGCTCGCGAGCGCCTCCGTCTCGTAGTCCTCCAGCCCGTGCCGCTGCTTGTTCCGGAGCGACCGCTTCGCCAGGTAGATCGCGTACTCGATCTGGTCCGGGGCCTTCTGCTGCCACGGCCAGTAGTAGGGCGTCTGGAAGCGGTACAGCGACGAGTCGTCCTTCACCATCAGCGTCTTCGAGTCCGAGACGGGAAAGAAGTAACCGTGCTGGCACAGCTGGTTGCTGATGTTTAGCGCCTCGGACTCCTCGATGCTCAGCCGCTCCATCAGCCACTCGATCAGGTCGTACCCTGGACAGGAGAAAGGGGGTGAAGGGGAGGGATCGATTCATTCTCCGAGCACCGGACACCGAAGCGAGCGACAGGACCTACCCATGAAGGCGGATGGAATCGACGTCAGGAATAGTTTCTGACTGCGCACCGGTACGCCGTTCTCCGCGTCCTGCATCTCACGCACCAGCGACTCCATCTGCAAAGCGCGGAAACACAGTTAGTGCACTCGAATGCCCGTCTCGAATGTCCCGTCGCCATTAGACGATGGAACTGTCAGATGGGTTTGGATGTTTTCTGTCAAACTGGCCGAGTCCACCGCAGAGTTTGACGTTCAAAAACCGCAATTGGCCGGTGCGGTTATGCTTTTAATAATTGTACAATGTACGGACAAAAATTGTAGGTGAATGCCAAACCACAGCAAAATCAAAACAAACCGAAATGTAAACAACCATTTTCACAGAAAATATCCAACCTGAAAAAATCAGAACTGAGCACGTCGAGTTCGGGTCGTCAAACCCATCTGAGAGTATTTTTCATCGTCTCACAACCGCATAACTCACCTTATCGAAGGCCATCGGGCGGGACAATCGCTCGATAGGGGGCGCTGGTGCGTTCGTCGCGCTTGCCACGCCGGAAGGTGTCGCCACCGTGCTGTTCGACCCACCGGAGGCGGAAGCTAGCAGTGGCACGACGATGCCCGTCATCTGGTGGCCGCCGCTGCTGCTAGTAGCCGCTGGCGGCTGGCTGGACGGCTGCTCCACGAGCGCAACCCTGGCCGCCTCGCCGACACCGGCCAGATGGAAGGCGGCCGGTGGTGTCTGCTGCGGGTGCTGCGCTCGGTGCTGCAGCTGCAGCAGTGCCGCCGTCGTACCCTTGCTGCTGCCCGCCACCCCGACCACCCCGCTCGACTCCCGCTCCGGCGACAGCACTGCGTCCGGTGGATCCATTTAGCTGTGGGGTACGCGTCCACCAGCTTTGGAAGAGGCGGGGAAAGTGTTTGTCCAGAAGCTGTCCAGATGTGTATGTGTTTGAGTGTGTGTATATGTGTGTGTATGTGTGTGTGTGAAGGTTGACCAGATGTTGCTGAAGACCCAGACGGGGGGAGGGGAAAGGGGCCACCAAGACCAGTAGAGACGGTGCTTTGGGCGCAGGAAGTTAAGACTGGCGTCGACTCCACGCACTCATACTACGCTGTCTGCGATTCCTGGTGGCGGCTAGCTCGGCTCGGCTCGGCGGGCGGAGCGGAGGGGATGCTTCGGGAGGGGGGGGGGGGGGGGGGGGGGTTTGTGTTTTATATCTACAAAGATGGCCGCCCGAAGGAAGCGGCTGGTCGTGGAAAAGCGCCAAAAACCAAACACTCAACCAAACAGGAGCTGACAAGGAGTACCCGTGTGGATAGTTGAGTGGGAGGGGAGGGGTGGGTTGGTGGGTTTTAACGAAGGGGTCTCCCTTTCCTCCCTGTTACTTCCTTCTCCTCGTTTCTGTCACTTGAAGCTGTCACACGTTCGATCTCTCGCTTGCACGATCCACGACGCTCTCCGAAAGAGGGCGCTAGTGTGTGTGCGTGTGTGTTTAGTGGGTTGTATTCGTTACTTCGATCGCGCGACCGCCGGTTTGTGCGGTGGTTCTTCTGCGGCAGCAAAACACGCAACACCCCCACACACCCACACACGCGTGTGTGCGTGCGTGTGTGTGTGTGTGTGTGTGCGCGCGCACACGTGATATGTGGATCACTGAGACACAAGGCGTTAGTCGCCTAGCCAAACTCCATCCTTGTGTGTGTGCATCAGTTGAAAACGCTGAAGAAAAGGGGACAAAAATGAAATAAAAAAAATGTAAAAAAAATATATATATAAATCTCGACCCGTCATTGCATCCTCGATGCCGATCCGATACCGAGATGCGATCGGGGCTTACCGTGATAGCTTGAAGAGTACGTCAAACGGCTGACATCCAGCACGGGCGCGTGCAGTAGTCGGTGGTGGTGTTGGTGGTGGTGTCGGGTGTGACGACGACGACAACGACGACAACGTTCCTGTACCGGACCGGTGCCGTACGGAACCGTCGCTGCTGGTACTACCACCGGCTGCCACCTGGCACCACGGCGTCGAACGCGCACCCAAGTCGGTACGAGAGTGCGGAAGCGGGGGGGGCTGCGACCGGGAGAACAGAAAGAGATCTGCGGCGGACGGTACGAGCCCCTGGCCCATCTCGATGTCACCCCGTCATATATCTGCGAAAAAGGCGACATTAGTAGCCGACATTAGGCTCGCATTAGTAAAACACCGTCAAACGCGTCGTCTGTCATCGGTTGGGCGCGCGCATCGATCAACGGCCGACCCAATTAACAAAACGATAAGATTGAAAACAACAACAACAACAAAGCGAGCTGTCATCCGATGCGGCCGAAAATAAACAAACCGTTCCCGGCGGACGTCAGATGCGGCGCGTTCGGATGCAGCGACCGTTTCGCTTCTCCGTTCGAATGCGATCGATCAGGGTGAGGTGGGAGGAGTGGGAGTGAAATAGTTCTGATGCGGCGGGTTTTATAATACCAACACCACCCACCCACGGCAGCGCAAAACCGATGGTTCGCAATGTAAACAATTCATTCGCGGCGACCTTGGACGATGGCCGGTAGGGAGAAATGGGGTGGGGATGGGGGGGAAGGGGGAGGGGGGGAGGGTTTAGTTCGTCCATTTGTGACGTGACGATGAATTTATATCAATACGGAGCACACAAAAAAAGGCTTGCGAGAAGAGCGAGAGAAAGAGCGGAGAAAAAAAAATGCACTCCCACTTCGATGACACACCATCGTCCTCGTTTCCCCGATTCAACTCACTCCCTCCCACTTACCCCTCCCCCCCCCCCCCCCCCCCTTGGAAAGCGGCTCCGGGTGTTCTTGAACGCAAGCGAATTAATCATCCCTCTCGCGGTCGCCATTTTAGAGCACTCATCTCCCGCACCCCTCCCGCCCGATAAACGCAAACATCCACGGGCTTTCCGTGTGCCTCATTCGCACCTCCATGCCGCACGCCTTCCCGGTAGATGGCGCCCGTGTAGCGCCCTGCAAACAGCGATTGTGTTCTTAGTAAAATATGCATGTCTCCATTACCCCGAACCGGGCGTTTGATTCGTTTCTTGCCTCTCAAACGCTTGGACGTTCTGCTTCACAAGCGGACGAGTTGGAACGAACGCCATCCAAGGAGGAGTTGATGGAAGCCCGACGGACACGATCGTACGAACTAGTGGTGGTATTTGTAAAGTTTGATGTACTCACGGCCTGTAGAAGCAGGCGCTTTTATGGAAAGTGCGGTTTGAAGGCAAACAAAAAATGGCGACACCCACCTTCTACCAGGCGGTTGACAGTTCAATTGTGTCCAGTTTGCAAAATGGCGGTGTGCAAACTAACCTAAACAATCTGTTTTCTGTTCGATCCAGGAAAGTGACCATAAAACAACACCTCCCGGAGCAAAAGTTTCGTGGCGGGGTAAAAAAAAAACTTTTCCCTCGCGCGGTCTCGTTCGCTGAATAAACAAACCGATAAAAACCAAACAAAAAATACTGAGTTACGAGACTGCTCATCTGCCCGGCCGCCATCAATGGGTAGAAACTCTTAACTAGCTCGGGCTCGCCTTGAATGCCCCAATACCGCGCGGGCATGGTCGGCTCCACCTGCGTGTGCGGGAGAGTTATGAACAATAAACATTTGCGATTGTGCAAATCTCGGCCGCCACCAATCCTTCCATTCGCGGCCCGTCAACCGCCCGGCCTGCGGAAACAAAACAAACCGATTCGAAAAACATGCACTACCCGGTCGGTCTGTGTGTCACACTACAGAACCGATAACGAGGCGAGATGCATCGAGAAGTTTGCACTAACGAGCTCCACTAAACTCCGGTAACGAGGAGCGACACCTACACACAATGGCGGAGAAGACATACACCCAAGCACCCAGCATCCCGGATCGAAACAACCCAGCACCGGAGTCAATCGAACAGTATGCAAAATGTATGAATAATCAACCATAGGCGCCACACAATCCGTGCGGTAGTGGGCAAAGGGGTAGCGCACCTTGTACGTCGGGGGAAGGCGAGCGCGGGATGAGCATATTTCTAGAATTTATATCCATTTTTTTATGTACACTAAAACCAAGCACCTGTTTTCTTATAGCTTTGTACATCATTTTATTTTCCTTTTTCCCAACAATACTGATATATAAACTATTTTCCTACATTTATCACCCATGGAGACGCCTGGTGGTTTATAAAAAATCGTCGTTTTTGTAGGTTTCACACAGAATTTTGTCACATTTTCTAGCAATTTTTGTGTTCTGCCACACGCTCAATGCATTTCGGGCTTTTTTAACATTTTAGAGAACATTTTACCACACTCGATTGCCATGTAAAAGCAATCGGGAAACCCTGTTGTATTGGTAAGATTGATTGACAAAAATTGTAGATAAATAAAAAAAATGGAGTGTAATGAAAACTTTATTGAAACGGTACAGCAAACAAATTGATGAGTAAAATCATTCAATCAATCCGTTGTCAATCACTGCGGAATAAAACAGTCGTGAATAAATCGATTGCAATAAAAAAATAAGTAACAAAGAGATAGAAAGAAAAAATAAATTAAAAAGCGGAACTTAAACAACTCGGAATCAAAGCTGGGACAAAAATGAAGGAAAAGGTTTCTTTTGAGCAGAAGAAAAAAACGCATATTAATTCGCCAGCATGTTCCTATAAGCCCCCTTCTCCTTTGAGTGATAAAAAAAACGCTACATTTACCGGTGCGCTTCAATTAGTGTGTCGCAGGATGTGTTGCGAAGCGTGTGGCCGCCACCAAGGTTACGGGTGGCAGAGGTGGCTTGCTGTTCACACTCTCATCCTTTCGCCTCCCTGGCTCGTTTCCAGCACCCCCCCCCCCCCCCCCCCCCCTGAGGGTGTAAAAGCCCGCAGAGTGCAGCGTTCTAGACCACTAATACCTGTCGTCGGGCGCGCGGACGAGTCCTGTTGACGTTGATAAAACAATTAATCGTCGTTCCGGGCTGCACCGCCGCCGCCGCCGCCTCCGCCTCCAGTGTAAAGCAATTTCCGGGGCAACCGAGGCCGGACCATTAGAGAATCGCAGGCCGGTTTCCCGCGCGTGGCGACACTGATTTCAGTATTGATTCGCAGACACAGGACTCAGGGGTGGACTTGGGAGCACAAACAGGAGAGTGCATTCTTGTCCCCCCCTTTCCCACCTTCCCCTCCCCTCCCCGGTCTCGGCTGGTGCGTGCCTGGACGCTATTAGATCACCGTTTCGGAGCGTGATTCTTGGGCGCACGTTGCATCCCAACAAGTGGTCGCTAGCGTGGCGAGTTCGCCCGAAATCCATTAGGAGGACACCCGCCCACCCTCGCTCCCCCACCACCGAGAACATATCCATATCCCCGGCTGATGGCATGTAATGAGCCAATCAATCCTCCGCCACCGCCTCCACACGGATGATCTAATCAATCTCGGGCCCCGCAATAATTGATTGAGTGTCCGCCGCAAAGCCGCCCGCCATGTTGCACAAAAGACATATTGTATGACAGCCATCAGGCCGGGCTGTTTGCTGTCAGTGTGAGGAAAGTGAGCCGGACATATCCCGGGAAGACTCTTCCCCTTCCTCCCACCCCGGTTGTTGCGGCGGTGGTTCGGCCGTTGCGAGTAATTTCATTCCGCTCCTGTCAAATTAGAAATTTTTCAAAAAACTATTGACGGCCACAAGCCGTTTCCCGAAAATATATCCGAATTCATTAGCATGCACCACACGCGCGTGAGTGATGCGAAATAAGAATCCGATTACTGGCACCAGGGAACCGGGGATCTAATTGACAGCCGGCTGTCAGTGTGCATCAACGGTGCCGATCCTCGAACGTGCGCGCCGGTTGCCGAGGCGAAATTCGCATTTTTTTTTTTAAAAAGGCATCCCGACCCACACCCAACGCCCGAAAAGCCGACACGTCGAACGTCGAGGGAACGTCAAATCCAATCCGCCTGGGATGGTCCACGCTAACCGGACATATCAGTTACCGATGGACACTGGAAATTGGATTGCGAAGCTAATTGTCCGGCACACGCACCCATACATACATGCACACACGCGTACAAGTACAGAAAACCGGACAAACCCCGGGGAGAACTCTATTGTTGCGGAGTTATTTATATCCTCCAGGCCCCATTTTTTTCCCTCTTTCTCTCTCTCTATCTCTCTCTCTCTCTCTGTGGTTTGCACCGTCCGTCAAGGAGGCGCTCGGTGCACGGTTTGGTCCTTCCAGCCGGACCGGGCGGTTCCGTAGCTAAAACTTTACGGCCCCGGGATCCAGGGCGGAAGGCTAAAAATATGCACGCATCAAAGCTGAACAATGCCGATCGCCCGAACGATCACGGCAACGGTGCGGGCACATCCATCAGGGTCATATATCGCCATTGTTCTACTGCGCCGTGTCCAGATCACGCGTGGCTTCTCGGTACTGTCCGCCGGGCGAACGCATTAGCTGAGCAACGCCATCTTTTTGTCCTTCAGTTCGAGATTTATTTTTTTTTTTTGTTTAACGCTACTAACGCAACGATACTTCCACCTTAGCGACTGGGATAATCGCTTCCCGCGGCATGATAAGCTAATTAGCGTGGAAAGGATTTCGCTGGTAATTATACAAGTCCTTTCAACTTGGCACCGACACACGTGGCGCAACGGGACGAACGGGCGCTTATTAAAAGTTTGCGCACGAAAGGTATGCAACCCGCACGGCAGAAATCAGTCATAGATTTAGGATTTTTTTCTGCGCTGGACGGTCAAGCTAAGCACGCTTTTGTACAGCCGTATTAGCTCCACGCCCCAAAACAAATCGTATACATTTGTTTCCTGTTATAATTTCCTTTACAAATCCCGTCTGGTTGAAGCAACTCATTAACGCAGCGGATTGCATACATGCAGGCTGACTTAGCACGAAGCGCATGCAGCTCGTGTAGCAAATATTTAGCGAACGCTTTTCTACGGAACATTTCATTAGCGTTTTTACGCAAAAAATGGATTTAAAATTGTTAAAATTAAATATGGTTTTTAATATCCCACGCAAGGAAAAAAAACCGTGCTTAATGATTTTCGCAAATGGATGTGCAACCTGCACACGGGTAATCGGAATCGCCCGACGGCGTAATGATGGTAGTTAAATGAATTTTTGCTATTTATCTCCCACCTAATTGGTGGTGTAATAAAAATAATGATCGCAACAATAGTTTCTGTTTCGCGAGCAATTATTTTCGAGCGTATTTACCGTTTGCTATTATTTAATTAATCACAGTACAGATGAGCGTAATATATCGCAGATGAATATCGTGGAAAAAATAAAAAAACGTGTGAGATGACGTGTTTTTTTTTCGTAAATTTTTCCCTTTTCATACATTTTCCAATCCGAGCCAAAGTTGCTAGGAAGCACCGGGCGCCTCCATTTGTGCTCATTTACGATTAATTCGCTGTTAAATTAAGATGGCAAGCTCGGTACACTATTTCGGATGAGCTCATCGCGCTCATAAAGCTCCAACGCTTTCAACACATCGTTCGCCGTGGTCGGGCAGCAAACGAATGTGAACTCATAAACGTGCACCGCAAAAAAACCCAACGGTGACGCATCCGCATTATCCGCCGCTAAGTAATTGCACCGTAGCGAAAGGAAGAACTTCCGTGCCGGGGCAGTTCTCGCAACCGAACCCGGGCGAACCCATCCCGGATACGGTGTCCCGGATCGGGCGGAGTGCATTCGAATGCCATCCGGTGCTGGGAGACCGTCCTAAGCTCATGTCTCAAGAACGAACTACCGCCGAGCGCCACAGAGTGAGGCAATAAAACGTCGATATTGCCAATCAACGCGAAAGATTGCCTGCTGCGTTCGAGCCACGACGAGAGATTGACTGTGCCGGGCGTAACAACCGAAAACCAAACGAACCAGTGCATACCTTCCAGGCGCAATGCGACAAGCGTCTCCTACATGTTGGCGATATTTGTTTATTTATTTATTTAAAAAATTGATGTAAAAAGCTTGTTTTTATAACACATTAAATATAATATATTAAAACATTTAAAATCAATTTTCGAAAATTCACACATTTTCAAAAACAAATTTTGCTCCATAAGTTCACCTAAATCGATTTGAATGTTATTACATTTTTCGGACGTTCTCACAAACTGCACCAATTATGCGGACAATGCAAGAGGAAATGTAGGCGAACAAGCCTGTCTAGATTAACTTTGTAAATTCGTGTACAAACCTTTTGGAAAATTGAGTTTTGCTACGTTAAAGCTGGTATTTTTTTTTTTTTTTTGTATATTAAACATAACAGTTAACAAATATTTATGGTTTTTTTTTATAGAATTTTTACTAAACGAGTGTGTTCATCCAAAATGGCGGACGAAGGGTTGAAAATAGTCTATTCTACACCGTTGGGCGCGAAGTAATTTAAACGAAAATATTGGTCCACTTACCGACTAGATCAAGCGTGCTGCATATCCGCCGTCCGCCGTCGACGACTACTCCATCCAAACCCGCACGATCAGCGTCGGAACACACCGGCAACTGTCACTAGTGTGATCACCGTGGGATTTACGGGGCGGGATTGGGAAGATGTTCGATCCGCTGCTCTAGGCTCGAACGTCTAGAGGACGCGGTCGATCCTTCCGGGGGAGGTTGGAGGGGAAGTCGGGGGTGGGAGGGCTAGTTTGCGGTGAAGTGTATGTGTGTGGGTGTGTGTGTGTGGTTTTTGTGTCCGATTTTTTATGAAGCTTTTCGTTCCACACTGCACACTCGTCGTATCGACGCTGCACTTTGTGGTTAGTTTTGGAAGGAAAACCCCTACACGTTCCTGTCTAAAAAAAAAAAAAAAAAAACCGTGCAGGGAAACAAGCATTCCAAGACGGGGGGGTGGTGGGGGAGAGATAAGAAACGAAGCGTTAGTCTTCCGACGGTTGACTTCCCCTTTGGGCGGCCGTGTTCCGCTTCCCACCCGGACGATCTGCACAGTTCTCGCGGGTGCGTCCCTCACCGGCTCGGGCTAGGATGTTGATTGTTGCGCTCAGAACGCCGCGAAGGAGTTGATTGCTGTGGCTTACGAAAGGAAGGCTAAATGGGGAGTACGATGGCAACACGCAACAGGTAACTAAAGGAACGCACGAACGGACGTTAAACAAAACCGAGGACGCAAGTGGACTTTCCCAATCGCAAACGTTGAAACCGAATGGCGGAGAGGTGGATGAGTTTAGGGTCTGTGTTATGTGTGTTTGTGTGTATGTGTGTGTGTGTGTGTGTGTATGTGTGTGTGTATGGCGAACGCACCGAGCGACTGCACTAGGCACCACTCACTGCATAAAAACAAACGCACTGCACGAGACACTGCACTGGAATGAAGCTCTTGCCCGCCAGAAGCGTCCTATATGAAGTCCGGAGGCCCTCGCACTATCCCCTACTATCCCTCGTCGGTGTTCGCCGGTGTTCGTCGTGCGCAACACACACACGCATATGCTTCGGACAGGGAGCTGTCATCTGCCGTTGCGAGCGAGCCGTTCGGACGACCACCGCCAAGCTCTCTTCAGCTGGCTGGCCTCCTCCCGCGCCTGTTGCTGTATCCAGGAGGCAAAAACGGTTGTCCCGGAGTCTGTGCGAGTCTTGGCGAATGTCCAAGGTGGTGGTGGCACCGATGCGATCCGTAAAAAAAAAAAAAACAAAACCTCCCCGATGCACGAAGCACCCGTAAACAAACAACGGCTCCGGGCCACGTTACGTAAACATTGGCATCGGAGGCAAACGGGCACCAGAGACGGCCCTCTTGAACGATCACCTCGTGGGTTTTTGTTGCTGTTGCTACAACCGCATGCTTCCCCTCCCCGCTTTCCGGTGGTTGATGTACATAAATATCTCCTCTCCACCCGCAGCGGCAACGAGCAAACAACGGCGGTGGGAGTGAGAGAACGCTGCCCGTTCTTTTTATTGCCAAAGCCGACCGGGTGCAGTCCGATTAAGTCGCTCGGCGACTGAGTGGGAGCTGGACGACAAAAGAGTGTGACAAAGAGAGAGAGAGAGAGAGAAATGGCAAGAGATGTTCCAGCTGCTCGCCCCCGCATCCGGCAGCGACAGGTGTTGCCTTGCCGTGTGTTGTCACTCCGCTTTCTCCACTGCGAAACTTCACCTGACAACTAGCGCTGCGTGACAACTGAGCTCGTGTAGAATCTCCCGTTCCATCTTGCTCGCCCGATCTGGATCGAATCTGGATCGAAGTAACGGCAACTCTCCCAACCACACAGCGGCACAAACACACACCTACGCACACACCGATTCAACACCAAAACATTGCAACGATGGCGCAGTTGCCTTCCCACACCGAGTGCTTTCTTATCTAACTTGCTCGTTCTTGGCCTCCATCTTTCGCCGCTTTTTATGGCCTGCTTGGTACGCTTGGTTTTGCAATTTCTCGCATCGATTGCAATGTCTTCGTCTTCGTCGTCATCGTCAAGACACACACACCAACAGGGGAGTGGGAAATCGGAACGGATTTTGCTCGCTTTGTCCCGTTTTCTTACGACGCTCGGTTCGAACGTTTCTTACAGTTTACAATTGCTGGTCGTTTTTTTTTTTGCATGTATGTGTGTGTGTTTGGCCTTCTTCTTCTTCTTCTTCTTCTGTGCGCTCTGTTCACGTGCCAGGGTTTGACGGTTGCGTTTGATGGTTGAGCGGAGGTTGAGGGTTTTTTCCTGCGGGGAGTCGCAGGAACGCTGGAACATTCATCGGATTCGCATTTCGGGTGTCTTTCGTGTTTGGTGAAGACTTCTACTGAACGCTAAACTCCATCAAGACATTCGAGACTTCGGTGCCAACGCGTGTGTGCAAAGGTTCCTCTTTCGTCGTATTTGTTGCGTTCGTAATGTCTGAGCCTAAATTACACACGGACACACGCAGGTCGGTGTACGGGTCACAGAGGAACGAGGGAGGGTTAGAGGAGTCGCCCAGGAACCCTAGCCATGTACAGGCAATGCAGGCAAACCGCGTACGAAGATGTCTTGCGGTTGTCCGATGGAGGAGGCTAGCAAGGAGCTAGCAACTCCAACCCAAGACATCAGGCACACGAGCATACACACGCATACACCGAAACACGCGTGAAAGCGAAGGCTCTAGCAACGACGACAACAACAACAACAAGGGCAGTAAAAAACCGAATCCGGTAAATCATTTCCAGGGAGACATTAAATATTTCTTCAGACACTCACATACACACACAGGACATATCGTTCTCTCTCTCTCTCTCTCTTTCTCTCTCTTTCTCTCTCTCTCTCTCTCTCTCTCTCTCTCTCTCGGTTTCCCCCGAGGCTCGTGGGAGCTTCTTATAGCGAGCCTTTACAGGCATCGGATGCGTTTCGCGGAGCCCATCGCACACTTGCCTGTCCTGGACTATCTCTGCCGTGCTCCAGTTCTACCTCTCGCGCGATAGCGCTTTCTCTCTCTCTCTCTCTCTCTCTCTCCTATTCGCACACACGCAGCCCAACTGACGAATCTTTCTGGCCCGGCAAAGAACGGATAAGACCAAACCCTATCACGCAATCCTCCGCAAGGTCCTGGCGAAGTCTGTGGGTGCTAGGCGTAAGGCATTCCAAAAAAAAAAAGGAAAGCAAGCAAGCAAGTAAAATAGCAATCAGCTCCGCTCCTGGTGCCACCTTCCGCCGGTCTTGCTACCCCCATCGTGGCTGCAAAGGACACACGGGAAGGACATCTCGTTGTCTAGCATACACGCAAACACACACACACACACACACACACACACACACGTAAATACAAACTCGGATACAGACAGCCGGTGGCTTGAGTGGAGGTTGATCGATGTGCGGCACAACCGGAACATGCGTCAACCTGCGTCATCCGGTTCCGGAATCCGGGAGTCGGGCAAATCTACGTAACAAAACGGGACACACATACAGACGCACACGCACACACACACTATACCCAACACACAGACGCACTACTCCGCTTCAAACCGCTTTTTCCAGTTCTTTTAGGCCTCGGTGGTAGCCGATCTTTCGTGTGGACGTTGTCCACGACTCGTACTTCGCAACACTGTTCACCAGGTCTCGCTCTCTCTCTGCCCAGTCTGGTCGGTGTTGTCTTGCGCTGGCTGTGTGTTGGTCTCCCCCGTGTGCCTATATGTCAGGAACTCGGCCTGGGCGTCCGAGGCGTGGTAAGGCAAAGGCAAAACAATAGGACACGCGTACGACCGGACTCCCACCAAGCTGCACACCGCTTGCGTCTGTTAGGGTGGCGGGGAGAGGAGGGACACACACACACACACGCACCAGCATACGGCACAACGCACAACACCCACAACAACAGCGTAAACGCAATACACAGCACAGAAAACGGGGCGGGCGCACCTTTTTACAGCGCGTTATGTAAACTCATCGCAAAGGAAGTCTTGCTATGACTGGAGCTGGAAGACAAACTATAAAAACGGCCGACCCCTTGCAGAGAGAGCGTGTGTACTCCGTGTACCGTGTGTGTTTGTGTGTGTGTGTTGCTGCCGAACTTCCTGTCTCCATTCGCCGTGTTCGTCCGTCGTTTCAGTGTTTTCCTTTCTTTCCTTTACTTTTTACATCTCCTCACCCCTTCTTTCGGTTTGTTTGCGGCCAAGTGGACGTCGTCGTCGTCGTCGTCGTCGTCGATGGCGGCGTCTTGTGCGCAAGCGTACTTGCCCGTTGGTTATACTTCGGCGTGTGCGGTAGTGGCAGTCCCCCCCGTTCCGACGATTGCAATTTTATATTTCCAAAACGGTGGCCCTGGAGAGTGAACACGTGCGATACGAATGTACTGGAGGGAGAGGGAGAGAGAAAGCGAGAGAGAGAGAGTGTGTGTGAGCGGCTACCACACAGATGCTTTGTGCAGTATGCTCTTCCCGGGGCCGCGAGCGTGCGCGTGTATGCGTTTTTTTTTCTGGCTGTTGTTTTTCTTTCCGGAGCTTTGCGGGGGAGGGGCGGCCTCGGGGTGGAGGGAAGGTGTGCTTTTACTCTACAATCCACCGAGCAAATCGGAGCTGACTCCCGTTGGAGCAAAAACAGATGGGGAGATCTGTAGCACTGTGGCCCAGGGCAGCAAACGTCACCGAGCTGACAGTTGGATTCAATCATGGCCGCCATTTATAATTGTCTCGTTGGTGAATTGTGATATTTGTGGCTCTATTTACTACGAACGAAGCACGTATTAATACACTTATGCGCACCATAATGTACTATACTTACCGAAGACTCCACCACAGTTGACAGAAATATCAGTGTTTTGATCGCTTGATACGAGCTGTCAGTAAAGCCAACCGCTGCGAAGAAATGGGTAATCTTTTGTCATAAACACTACCAACAAACAGAGACGTAAAGAGGCTAATAGTAGACATTTAAACAGACCAGTTAGACATCCTGCAGTAATAAGCATCAGACACAGCCCTAAGCAGAGTGCGACAGTATCATTTATTCACAAGTCTCTTATCCGTAGTTGCAACTCTCATCGCCTTGCCAATTTATTCGTCACTCGAAACACAGGTGTCACGTCGATGATAACGAACGATTCGTAAAAATAAAAATCCAAAACAAAGATAGCAAACCGTGCGGTTCGCTTTGTTTACAGCTAGATTTTAGCAGAAGGTGGAACAATGTTGCCGTCAATATGGCGATAAATGGGCTGTTCGCCTGGGTGTGCCTTGTTACATTTGATTTATTTGGTAGTGGATTTGGATTTTGTTTATTTTTTTTTTTTGCTTGCTATAACGCTATTGTTCATGCGAGTCACGCGTCAAAGTTGACGTTTCGTCATTTTCGAACGTCAATTCCGGGTCCACTTCTGCAAAAGCATTACTCAATTCCGATAAACACCACAAATCACCCTTCGCAAAAACAAAAAACAAAACAATGACCCTTCCGTTTCCTCCGAACCTCGTTCTGGAGCGCGGCAGGGATAACGTTATTCGATCTCGGAATACCTTTTTCTATTCGCCTTTGCTATGACACGTTCTGCTCTATGGGCTAAGGGTGGATTTGCTAGTGAAACTGCTGGAATTGGATAATCCTCGTACGGGGATGTAAAGCAGATATCGTTGAGTTAAACTATTTGCTGAATCAAAACCGTGACAGAGTTGGTATCTAGATCGGCAAGCGTTCTTGAACGTGGACGTTACCGCCGGCAAAGCACATCAGCGCGATGGGCCACGCCAAGTTAGCCTCCAGATGGCTCGCAAACCCAAGTCAGACACCGACAACGATGGATCCGGAGCGATACGGTAGACATCCAAAAAACAAGACAGCACATGAACGTATACAGCTGGGTACACACACACACACATCGCTCCAACATGGAGTTCAAACATCAAAACCATGGAATTTGTGGCCGCTTGTAAGGTACGGGTACACGCTACGTGTTTTATCCTTTTGGAAAACGAACCCGAGGACATTACCGGCTGGCTTGCCTGGCTTTCAGGCGGTGTTGGGTCTCTCTTCACCACCATGCCCATTCAAACACACGTACACTCACACTCACACGCACACGCAACGTCTCTTACACTAGGCTGCTAGATCCATGTTTTTAGCTAAAGAAGTTGGATTTGGAACGAACGAAGTGCAATCCTTCTGGTGGGGAAGCATGCGCCTAGCCTTGCACCGTTCACCGCACGGGGGACGTCGTGGCCTACCACTACTGCTACCGGAGACGAAAATATCACGCATATCAGTAAACGCACCTAACACCTGTACTGCACCCACGCTCCAAACTGCCCTCAGTACGTGCCGGTTCAGTCCTTCGATTCGAAAATTGTTAAATACTATCTACATCGTGTCGCCATTCGCTTACACGTCCGTCTTATAGTAAATCCCTTGTGTATCTGCTGTGGGTGTGTGTGTGTGTTTGTTTCGACGCTTTTCGACGGGTGCGCGTGGCGACGTGGTCACATCAAACGCTCGCTCGGTGTGGCCCATCACAGTCACATGAAGGAGGGTGACGTTTTGCGCGACCGGGACGACTTGGAAGCTGCCTTCGACGGGCTCTTGAGACTGTGGCGTGAGCCGCGATCCGAGCGGGAACGCTCCGTCCCGCGGTCACACCATGGTTCCGGTGCCCGCCCGCACCAGTGTATCAGCTCCTGCACCTCGTTCTGGAAGGTGAGAAGGTGTCAGGTGGAAGGTGTTCGGAAGCTGCCTCAATGTGGTGGATGACGCCGAGGTGCACATACCTGCAGGTAAACCGGCAGCTCCTGGAAGATGTCCAGCTGCGTCAGCTCGGTATGCTGCGACAGGTAGGAGAGACAGCGCGCCTTGAGCGCCGCCGCGTTGAACCGATCCGAGATGCCGTACAGACAGATGACCGAGTCGTTGTCGATCGAGGCCACGAGCGTCTGCTCGCAGATCGCCTTCAGGTTGTCGACCGAGTAGCGATCGGCGAGCAGCATCAGCTCGCACAGCTGATCGACCCCGACCGACTTGTCGACGGGCGCACCGTACAGATACAGCAGCAACCGGCGGAAGATGACCGGCGACGTGTCGTAGATGATGATCTTGCTGCAATGCGAAAAAACAGAGCGTGAGTAGGGGGAAGCGGGTGCGACACGTGCCCTAGCCTACCGATTGATGTCCTCCTGCATGCCGGACAGCAGCGCCTTCCGGAACCACTCGCACCGTGCCGCCACTATCACCCGGTGCGCCTTGAAGCAGTGCGACTGTGTGCCCTTCCCCGCTGCGCCACCTTTCGTGTCGGTGCCAGGTCCGCCGCCCCGCTCCAGGGCACCATTAAGCAGCGAACCCTCGTCCGGGCTGAAGTCGAACGATGCCGGTGCCACGTTCTGGTGCTGTTCCGCGCTCGGTACGATCACCTCGAACTCCATATCCGCCAGCTGGCCCGAGTGCAGCAGCTTCAGGGCGTTCTTCGACAGGCTGCTGTGGGCGGCGGTCGGTGATTCGCACAGGTTCTGCACCAGGTTCACCTTCACCGTCGCGTACTCGAGCTGCCGCTGCCCGCTCGAACGTACCGCGCTGCGCCGCTGGGCACACTCGTGCAGCAGGGCCGGATCCACGCTGTGCCGATCGAGCAAACCCAGCTCGACGAGCGCACCCGTGAACGGATCTTTCTGCACCAGGTTCGAAATCTGAAAAAGGGAAAGAAAGCGTGAATGGAGTGTCTCCGTGCTTTGGGTCCAACAATGTCCACACGTTGCACTTACAAACAGCATCGCCTCGTTCAGTGCGGCCTTGTGCTCCAGCAGCTTCGAAACGATTCCGTTCTGGAAAGGAGCCGTAAGCAGAAGGTAACGTTGAGTGACAAACGCGCACACACTTCCTCGTTGCCGCACTTACCACCTGGCTGGTGAGAAACTTGAAGCAAAACTTAAACTCCTTCCAGCCGATCTTCTCGTCGATCGTGTCGCAGAGCTCCTCGAGCTGGCCGATCGCGGCCGGTACCTCCAGCGCGAGCTGCTCCAGGTTGCGCCGCACCGTCTGGTGCTGGTGCAGCAGGTTCATCTCGTTGAAGGTGCCCTTCTTGTGCAGCAGCACCTCGAGCGCGTTCGTCACGCGCCCGTAGATGTCGCGCATCTTTTTCACCTCGTACATGTACAGGAAGAACTTCAGGTCGGACTCGGACGAGCTGTGCCCGAGCCGGGACGATGGATGGCCACGGTTCGCGGAGCGGCCGGCGAGTTGCTGTTGCTGCTGCTGTTGGGTGGTACGCCCGGAGCAGCTGCTCCGACTGCTGGCCGGCGAACGTCCCGGCGGTGGTGCCTGCAGTACACCCTCGTGCTCCTGCTGCTGCTGCTGCTGCTGCTGGCTGCTCTTGAGATCCTTGCACACCTTCTCGAGCGAAACCTTGATCTCGGACACGGCGGACGTCAGCACCTCGAGCGCACCGGTGATCTCCGGCACGAGGTACGAGACGAGATCGTTCCGGTCGTCGGGCGTCAGGCTGCCCAGCACGAGGTGCACGTTCTGCAGCAGCTGGTGGATCTGGGAGAGATAGATCGGCATGCGGGTCCGCACGTACTTGATGATTTCGTGCCGCTGCTGGCGGGTAAAGGTCGTCGCGTCCTTCGTGAAAATGTTGCAAAACTGGAGCAGCTTCACGAACGCTACGAGAAAGGGGGACGCTTCGTATGAGTCCGCGTGGAAAGCCGCGTGGAGCCACGCCGCAGCGCACACTCACCGGTGAGACATTCCTTCACGCCCTCCTTAAACACCTGACAGAGGACGCACGGGCTGTGCGAGATCGTGTTCGGGTTGACCATCTGGATCATGTTGTTCAGACTATCGTGCAGGTCGTTGATGATGTCGATTACAACTGAAATAGTTATAAAGTGGATTTTTTTGTTTCAGAACCACTCGCTTGTAATGTCCCGCATGGGTAACTCACACTTCTTGAGCTGGATGTTCCGTAGGTAGTTCTTGCAGGGTTCGCTCATCCGGCTGAGCGGGGTCGTGCTTTCGCACATGTTGAGCAGCTGTATGCACGTCTCCTCGTCCAGCTGCTCGGGCAGGCACTCGCAGTACAGCCAGTGCAGGATCGTGGACAGCATCCGGGCCGGGATGTTGTTCAGCACCGAGAGCGGCGTCAGCGGCGAGGACGGCGGCGTGTCGAGCGTCGCGACCGGGAACGGCGACGGGCTGCGCGCCCGGAACGGGGACGCCGGTGGGGCTTTGAACTTGACGCGCCCGGCCGGTGATGCGGGCGGCGGCGGTGCCGCCTCCGGGAAGTAGAACACGTCCGAGCAGGAGACGGACGTTTGGCGGCGGGGCGGTACGTCGAGAAAGATGGACCCAGCGGCGCACGGCCGGTCCGCCGTCGGGACGAGACAGTTGAAGGAGTTGGATATGTTGGCGACGGCCGCCAGCTTCGGGGAGAGCCCGTACGGGGTATCGAGGGCGGCCGGTGGTAGCAGGAAGTTCGGGTTGAGTATCGTCGGGCTGACGGACGCGTGTAGGCTGGGCGTGGCGCTCGCACTCACACTGCACATGACGGGAAGCCCCCGGAGGCCACCGGCGGTCACGGTGACACCCGCCCTCGGCGACGACCTTGCGCACGGTACGGACGAAACCTTCATCAGCGGCGGATGGCTCGCCTGGGCGACCTGTGCCTGCGCCTCGGCACACTCAAACCGGCTCGCCAGATGCTGGTAGGTGGAGGCAGCCGTCATACTGCTGCAATCGAATCCGTTCAGTCGTAGGATCGGCGAGTGCACGTTGTACTGCAGGATGCGGGAGCGTTACAAAACGTTAGTACGCAGCGGGAGAGGCAAGCGGGCTCGCGAAACACTTACGATTACGTTATCACAACTCTTGAGAGTCACATCACAGAAGTTGCCATCGTCCAGCACGGTGCGCAGCGTGAACGGTTCCTCCTGCCCGACCGACTGGTCCTCCTTCACGCGCTGACAGTGCAGCTCGCACCAGCAGTCGCACCGGAGCGACATCTGCTCGCCCGGGTTGTAGTGGTTCGTCCGGAACTCGATGCTGTGGCCGGTGTACGCGCCGAAGATCAGCCCCGGCCCGTTCGAGCTCAGCTCCACCACCTCGAACGTTTCGCAGCTGAACAGCACGGCGGCGGAGTCGTTGATCGGGCAGAAGGTGGTCGCGGCCGGCCCGTCCAGGCTGCCGAGCGACCGGGGGCTCAGCTCGCGCGCCCCATTCGACTGCCCGTTCGTCATGTGGATCAGATCGTTGTACCAGATGATGTCGCCCATCTCGTCCAGCCGGAACTTGATGCTGGAATAGGGCACGAGCGAACGAAACAACAACAAAAAAATCCTTCATCTGCGTCCACCTTCAACTCTCGGCAATGCCTACCCCTCGAGACCTAGCTTCTCGGTGGTTCCCTCCAGGTGTGACTCCACAATCTGGAAGAAGAGGGAAGCGTTATGGCGATTTGTAGCCACGAAACCAACGCACCACTTACCTCCCACGTCCCGATGAAGCCGTACGATTCGTGTGCCGTCATGTTGGGCCGCCGTTCCTGGCCGGACCTGCCCAACACGCGCGTTTTCCTCTCAGTTCAGCCGCGTTCAAGCATCCATTCCAAGCGTCGATGGCTTCCACCGGCACCTACTAACCTGCTCCGTGATGCAGAAGGGCGAAACCGATCGAACAAAGAAGGTTTGTTGTTGTGAGGGAATGGCGAAACAGGCGCAATTAAAAATCTGCCCAGCCCCTTCCTTAGCTATTCCTCATCCACAGCCTGCTGCGACCATTTGGAGGAAAAGTCTAGCCGTCTAACGTCGGGATTATGCAGACAGCAGACCCAACGAACGGAGGAGGAGAAAAAAAATAGTCGCACTAGCCTCACAAACACTGGACCTGCACCAGTCGCTGTATCGGTAGCATCCCGTACTTCAACTGCAACTGGATATCGCCCCCTACCCAGGCTCCTTCTCCTCAACCCATCAACAAACAACGCAGCAATATGCGCACAATGTCGACGGCGTCGTTCAACGCATGCATTTGAAGGTTTTTGGTTGCATATGCCAAACACACGCACACTACCAGGCTGCCAGGTCCTCCACTGCCGCTCTGCAGCGTTCCTCGGTGGCCATTTTATTGGTCACTTTTGGAGCTTTGAACTGTCAATATTAACAACAACCTAAGGGAAGGTGGCTAACAACTGGCCAAGAAATATGTTACCGTGCTGATGCACCCGAAGCACCCGACTGCTCCACACGTTCAACAAGCAGCAGGACGCTTTTTTTGACAGCCGTGCATTGGTGGTCGACACTTGTGGGATTTATTTACGTTCCACACACGCAGGAGGACGCCGAGCGTGTGGGGCGTCCCGTTTGATGGTAGTGGTGGTTGATAAGACTTTCTTTCCCCCTCTCTCTGTCTCTCTCTTTCGCTCACTAAGACGCTCTTTCTCTCTCTCTCTCTCTCTGTCGTGGCAAAGAAAGCGTTCTGCGCTTTTCGGGGGAGCAGCTAACAGATGGTTTCAAGGTAAATCGCCTTACCTGCCAGCAGGCACACTCTACACTCACCTTTGTCACACCACACGGCTAGTAGGCTGCCTACTACACTACTACTAGCGGGATCGGATCCGTCGTGCACTGCAAAAGATGCCAGCGCTGGTAGCGTTGGTAGCCCCGTCCTGCAGTCTCTTGTCGAGCGAATTTTTACTCCACCACAAAGACACGGGCTGACGGAGTGTGCCCGAACGTGGGGAAGGCGCATGTGCGAAAACTATCCGCCACATATTCGTGTGCGTGTGTGTGCTTGAGAGCGAGAGTGGGTGTTTGTGTATCTTTGATAGACGATGTAAATGCATCTGCATGGATAAACGTCAATCAGAGCTGTCGGACAAACAGAATAGATTTTTGTTTTATTAATATAATTCATTTTCGCCTTTCTTTTCCATTATGATACTAAAATGTGATACTAAAATGAGTGTCACTTCATGTCAAGTAAATAAAAACAATCGAAACAATACTGTCGACACAAATGTCAGCTGTCACCGAGCCAAAGCGAAACTTGTCAAAGTTTAGTAAGCTGAAATAAATAATAAATATTGCAAAACAAAACAACACAAACACATCCGTTTCGAGTGCCGAACCAGAAACGTCATCTTCACCACTTACCGGTAGCCATTGCGAGTGATCGCTTCATGGGAAATGCTGTAATTAAAAACAAAAATACAAAACCACCGTGATCCACTCCACCGATCGAAGCCATCTTCAAAACGTCAATCCACAAATTGATCTCTAATGGAGGCGAGTGGCCGACTGCGCGACCTTGACAGCGGCAAAACGGAAAAAAAAAGAATAAAGTAAAACGATCCGGAAACACAACAAACACAGCACCGCAAGGAGGCTACAGCCTTCAACTGCCCAGACACACTCGCACACAGGAAGTGGGATGCAAATCGGGCAAACGCGGCGTCAAGTGTTTCCACCGGTCGTGTTGGTCGTGCGTGTGTGTTTTTTTTTTCTCTCTCCTCCCCATTTACTTTTCCACCGCTTCAATTCTGTGGTGAATCAGATTCGCACACTCACGCACACGCGAGGGGGAAGGCAAAATGCGCACGCAAATCGTTTTCGAGAGAGCAGCGTGTGAGAAAGAGACCGAGATCGGCCATCATCAGCTGCGATCCGCTAATCTTGGCTCAAGACTTTGCGGCTTATCACACACGATCTAATCTGGCGGGGTTTGCAGCACCAGTTTACGCGCATCATTCGATTCGATGCCACACCACCCTACGCCTCTCCCTCCCTCCTCCTCACCCCCCCCCCCCCTTCCCAGCGAGCGGGTGGTCCACACGAAGATCGTGCGTCCTTCTCGATGAGCACGCGACTCGATGAGCGTCTTCATTGAGCGTTATTATTACGCGCGCGCGCACGTTCGCACTAATCACATCACGCTCATCTCCAGCAGCAGCAGCAGCAGCATCATCATCATCACCTTGGACATGACGCCTCACTACAGTCCAACAACCGTCCGGTGAGCTTTGATGGATAGGATGATTGGGACAATTAAATAGTGCCTTGATTGTGGAACGCGGTTCGCGTCGACCTGGTTTGTTTTTCTTTTTTACTCCAAACATACCAGCAATACACTGAGCAACCCTCTAACCTAGTGCTCCAGAGAATACAACTTTACTTTAAGCAATAGTTTAAAACGGGCAAAAAGAAAAGAATCAAAACGTTGACAGTTGGATCTGTCTCAGGTGCGGCATTGAAAGCCGATACTGGGAGTGAACGAGACTCTATCCTATCTCTCTCTTACGCGACACAGGTGTTCTGATATCAATTGTTCCTTATCCGCCACGTTTGGGAGTAAAGTATTTTACCTGTATTTGTGAGAGTTGAGCGATTTCTTTCTTCCGCATGGCTTACAACCTATAACACACTGACAAAAAAAAAAAACACCTCTGCAGAACTCGCTCTGTAGTGTAGGTTTCCTGTGTAAACGGATGGCAATGTGGTTGAATGCTTTATTTGTTCGATTCTAAAACCCGGGGAATGTTTCCGCGTCCTCCTCGCTCTCCTCGTCGTTTAGGCACTCGTCGTCGAACAGCTCCACCGGCGAAATCTGCAAAATGGCCGTCGGATTGGATTGGTGTTTCCGCTCGGTAGAGTCGGCTTCACGTCAGGCTTACCTGCAGAGTTCGGACGTCCTCCCAGCGGTAGTGCTGGTAGAGGGCGATTCGTTGCAGCTGCAGCAGCGACCGCAACCGATCGTTCGGAGCGGGCTGGAGCAGCCTCCGCAGCAGATCGCGCCCTTCCGGTGCGATCCGGTCGACGGACGCCGGTAGCAGCCGCCCAGCAGCCTGCCCGGCGTTCGGGTACTGTGAAGTAAGCGAAGGAGAAAAAAAAGGGAGAGAGAGATAAAGGGAGTGCAAGGCGCTAGAATCGGCGTGATCGAAAGGCGAATGCACGGGAAGCTTCCCGCAGCCGTATCGCAGCCGCAGCCGCGACCAATTGACGACAATTTACGCAATTTCACACACGAACCATGCGAGACTCGTGCAGGCCCCGGCCAAGGACGCGATTTCGTCACCACGGTGGAGCGCATTCAGCTCGGGATGCTTCCGGAAGCGGCTGCTCGGGATGCAGTTCGCACGGCGTTGGCGTGGTCATTGACCAAAAGGTTCAGCCTGCCTGGTCCTGGGTGGCTGCCGTGGCCAGCCGCCCGCACCCCGGCCCTGGACTTCCCGCCCTCCTTCCCGCGCGCTTAACGACCGCTTCAATCATTCCAATAACGACCGGAAATTTTTATTACTATTAAACTGACACGGCCTGCTGGCGACGTCAATCTGCTGGTTCGCGCGGAACACCCGCCGGAACGGAGCGCCCTGCTACGGGTGCCGCGCCCGTTGGTTAATGAACTCCCGAGGGATCAATTGGGCGCATCTGGTCGCTAATCACCGCCAGATTAGGTGGACGATTGCGGCCATCTTCACGCGGCGGATGCTGGTGTTTCTCAGCCTCGTTTCTCAGCCACACACATTTGTCTCTCTCTCTCTCTAGGTGTGTGTGTGTGTGTGGATGACCCCGAAAGGTCGGGCGCGTGTGTGCCGCAACAAGATGCGCGCTTGGGCAATACGCCACCGCCTGAGCCTGAGCCTGAGCGCACCGTAATTATTTTCCCATTATCCCAAGCTCCTACCAACGAGCGAATCGAAGGCGTGCCCCCGGGTTGGGCCACCGACGTTTCGTGCCGTACGCTCGAATCGATACGCGACCGAACCCTTACGGCCTCGGTGGAGTGTGGAGAGCAAAAGCTCCGAAAAAAAAACAACAAAAAAAAAACCAGGCAAATGGCGCACACACGGTGGCCGTGCCTGGTGTGGCCTTGTCGGGCGAAACCCTCGGTGCAGGCGAGCGGGTTGCGTTGGGAAGGGGTGGCGACGACCATCTACCCGTGGCCCGAGATTTCGGGCCAGATAAAACGAGTCCAAGCGGTGGGTTGACGACGTGCTAGCAGCGGGAGTTGCAAAAACAACAACACTCCCTTCTCCGGACGATCGGGAGGAGTACGGGAGGAGCTCACGAAGGTATGCGCCAGACCGAACCAACCTTAAAAACGAAAAACAAACACCACTCCGGAAGCGAACGGCTCGGAGTCGCCGAGCTGGCTAATTAAGACGATTATTAAGATGCTAGGAAAGATCCACCGCGGGTGGAGATAGGCGATCGGTGCGATTCTCACTAAATCCTCGCCGCGCTCGCGGATGTGTCAGCGGCTTAATTAAGGTGCCTATTTAGAGTGCGATCTGTCAAAATGGCGACGCCCCGTTAGTCATGCGTGCGCGCCGAAGTTCGGGTTCCTCGACCGACGACGGCTGTTTCTCGCGCCAAACGCGGGCCTAAGGTCTAGGACCGTTTCAATAATCCATCGGTACGCCACGCGAGGCACGATATTTATTGATCGCTTGCAGCAGGGCGCTCCGGGTGCTCGTCACTGAAACATTCAGACTCCCGGTGCCTTCGAAACACCCGCTCAGCCATGCGGGACTACACGTGGAAGGCACGGCGAACGGTGCTGGAGATAAATAATTCCGGGCTGAATTCCTGCCGCCGAAGGTCAGCGTGGGTTGGTGGCTTTCCAGCGGGTGGGAGAACAAAAAAAATCACACACACACACAAAAAGGGTTGCGTTTCAAATTTTCACCGGCTTGCCGGTGGAAAATCGATTATCATAATTTTTATATGACATTCGCTGGTGAGAGGAGCTGGGAGCTCACTGAAAAGAAGAAAAAAAAGCGCTCGTTGCGAAAAAAGAAAGAAGTCGGAGGCAGCAAACGCAGCAGCCCAATGCAACGCTCGCGGGCAGAAAAATAAAGCAAGAAAAAAATATCATACATAAAAAAGCATAACCACCGAAAGCGGGGATAGATCGCATCTCCACATCTCCACGACTCGGGCTACAAAGACCGGGCCACGCGAAGGGGTGGGCCGGGTGGGCCGGGTGGGCCGGGTGGTGCGCCACAAAGCGTTTCGCGCCCGCAGCGTCGCGAAGGTATAAAACCGGACCGGGTACGCCAGCTGCTGTTCATTGCTTATTTGGAAGCGGCACCGAAAGGAGGCGTGAAAACAGCCGAGTGGGAAACCGTTTCGCAACACGTTTTCGTGCCCGAAACTAGAACGCGCGCAGTGCGAGCGAGTGATAGAAAGCGAAAGAGTAAGTACGCCAAGGCGGGTGGGGAGGGAGGGCCGCTGTTGGCGCTTTTGTGGTGTGGCGGGCATCCGAACCTCCCAGATGGTGGCGTCTTTCGTCCAGCAACCCACTCGCTACTATCAACCGACCGTGAGGCATGAAGTTTTTACGTGTGTGTGGCAGAGTGTGTGTGTTTTGCTAGGAACAAAAGTGTTTGTGAGTAGTGCCGCCTTCCTCAGGTGCCATTGGATCCCGAGCATGTCTCCCTAGGTGTAGGAGAACTCTTGTCAAGAAACTTGCAGATAAGTGCAAGAAAAGAAAAACCGCCACCTGCAGAAGTGATTTTGCCTTCAGCGTCTTCAGCATCTTCAAAAGCGCAACAGTCTTTCTTTCTCGCTTCCTCCACCGAGCACTAACTAATGTCCCCTCCCGTTTGCCTGCCACCAAATCTGTTTTTTCTCCCTTCAGCTTTGCCCATCGAAAACATGAAGCTCCCGTCCGTTGTGCTGCTGGTGACGGTCGTCGTCACACTCTGCGCGGCTAAGCCGGCCCCGCAGGAACCTGCTCCTGAGATGCCGGTCGAAACGGTCGATGCCGGGGACAAGATGGAGGCTGTATCGGTTGCGAGCGAAACGGAGGCTACTACCACGACCACAAGCAGTAGTAGCAGCAGCAGCTCAACCACCACCACCACCACCACCACCGCAGAGTCCGTCTCGACCAGCACGGAAGCGGCTGTTTCAACCTCCACACAAGCAGTCGTCACCACTCAGTCCACCCAGTCGGCAACAGAAGCTGTTGCCGTGACGACGCTCGCACAGGAAACCGCACCGAACACGACGCTCGAACCGGTGGAGGTGGCGACGGAGGTAGCGGCCGACACTACCCAGGTGCCTCCGGTTGCCGAAACGAACGAGCTAACCAATGCGGCGGTGTTGGTGACGGAAGCAGTCGCTTCCAGTGTGGCTCCTGTTGAGGTGAACGACGCCACCACCACCACCACTACTACTACCGTCGCACCGAGCTCATCTGCGGCGAGTGTCACATCCACCGAGCTGGTTACCGACTCCACCACCACCACCACCACCACGACAACGACACCGGCTGCTTCTACCAGCACGGACGCCTCCCCTGCCGTCACCACTACCGAAGCGGATGCGTCCGACTCCTCCTCCGATTCGACCGAAAGCGCGTAAAGCCCGCTCGTCTCGCTGTCGTCCTCCGCTTTTGCTTCCCGGCCGTTTCTGCAGTCCCGCAAACTGTAGATTGTAACATAACGCCCTCCCCCTTCGTTCCCCTTTTCCTTCTCTAGCATTTATTACAATTTTAGCATTACGATCAGTAGGGTAGTGTGACGAAGCTGACCGCGAGCGCATCCACAGGTGAGCACGTGCAGAAGGTAACCACACGCTCACAAACACACGCACACACACACACACGCGCGTACCCCCAAGTGAAGCGAGCTAATGGCGGAGTGGGGGATCAAGTGGATCAAGATGCCGAAAAACACTCAGCGAGCTCAGCAACGGAAATTGGAAATAAAAACATGTGCGAAGTGGCGCAAGAATGGCCCTGGTTTTTGTTCGATGGGGAAGGGTCCTAGGTTCTAGCCTTACTTACCCGCCCGGTGTACATCCGGCACGCTAGTACGCCGAGCGCCCACCAGTCGACCGCGTGTCCGTAGGGCGCTCCCTGGAGAATCTCGGGCGCTGCTCCGGTTGTGGAGGACAAGTCACGAACCGACGCGAGGAAGAAAGCAAAAGAAAGAACAAAACATAGGCAAGGAATTAGAAATGCACACACTGCTCTGGCTACTTACCTGTAAGAGAGAGAGAGAGAGAGAAAGAGAGAGAAGGAGAAAAGGAGAGAAAGAAAACGGACGCGGATGGGACCCGGGATATGATTAGTAACTAGGGCGGGCGGGAGCGAACTGCTGCAGCAACGTTTCTCAATCCTATCCTATCCACCAGGAACGCCCATGGCAAAAGAGGAGTCGTCATCGCGGGTTGTTTGTGTGGATTGTTGATTTTTTTTTCTTGTTCTCTTTTTCTTCTTGCTTAAGAATCACATTTCGATAATTTCGTTTCTCTCGGTTTCCTCCAAGCCTAGCGTGTCTTGCTCCATTTCCGGGTTTTACAAGCGACCTGTCTCGTCTCTCTCTTTCCCGTACATTCACGGTTTCACCTCCCTGTTGACAGTTCGTTACAATCCTGAACTTTGCCAACCAACCAACCGATGCTCTCAGAGGCTTTTCTCGCCGTTGTTTAGGTTTATTTTTGTAGCTTAGATCTCACTCGAGCATCTAGTATGGTGCACGTGTTGCATCCGTGGTGTCCTCTATCCGTTATTGTTTTCTTTTTTCTTGTTTAACATGTACACAAATCTTCCGACAATCCTTGCTAGCCTGTCGAGACACCACATTCTTCTCCTGTACACGAACTGACCGAAGCTGCTTCTCTGCCGCCGGTTTGGGTTACTACCATCACCATTTTATCTTGTTTTTTTTTTTTTTATTGTGTTAATGAACAAGCAACATCCAACTAATGCCGTGCCGTAAGTACTACTTACTAAAACTTACTGAACGCAAACTTACGTCCAAACCCGAAACACCCCCAATGCTCTAGCGTCGCATCGTGTTCGGCCAATGTACATGCGGTTACGCTTTCTGCGTTCACTAAAACCGACAACCCCTCGTTAAGTAGATGCCTGTTGAGTTTTCGATTGACTGATACCCAGTGGTTATGGTATATACAGCGTACGATAATAGCCGTAAACGAAGGTGAACTTAGCGGAAAAGTTGAACCGGGCGAGCGGGAAAGTAAGCCGCGTAAAACAACAGACAAACGCAAATGGCGATCGAGACAAATAGTTGGAAAAATGATTAGAAACGTAGTAACAACAACATGAACAAGCTTCCTAACCCTAGCGTCTTGCCTCTCGCGCATGTTTCGACTGAGAGGTTGAAGAGTTGAAACGTATCCTTACTTAACGATTGACCGTTGGTGTTAGCTAGTAGCCGCAAACTACTCCTACGCGAGCAGTGAATGCGTTACGCGCACACACACACATCACGTTTTACTGCTAACCATCGCCAAAGTGTACGTGAACCGCTCGGTTAGTTCAGAACCCGCACTTCTATTCTACACTTATCCTATTGATTTGTTTTTCCCCTTTTTGTTTGTTATTTTATCCGCTATTTAGGTATATTATTTTGCTTTATATGTTTGTGTTCTTAGTCGTTACGCTTAAAAGTTGTTTTTTTCTCTTCCGTTTTCACTTATCTTCGCTTGCACGAACGATTTACCTACACTATATTACGTTTGATTCCTTTCGTGTTGCTTCATATACTCGTATCGTGACGATTAGAGCGGATACGCTTACGCGTTAGTCAGTGTTTTAAGTTCCGTCGTTCCGTTTTTACTTATCTATTAGACAAAATTATTCAACAGCACTTGTTGGCTTGCGTTGCATCTAGCTTTTTTTGTTTTTGGTTACTTGCAACGGTCGTATGACCGTGGTTTTTGCGTGGTGGCTTGCTTGCTTGTGTTTTGCACTGAAGTAGTAGTGTAGTGGCAGATAAAAACTATGATAACGCTCTCACACTCACACGGCCGTTCGCTCGCTCGCAAACACTCACCCACTCGCACTCGCGCTATCTTCCCACGTGTATTGGTTGTAAGTGTATTTTGGCATTCTGGTCGTGATGCTACCTAAGCTCAAAGCGGTTAAAAACTAAAAAAAAGACTTAAAACCCACAGTAACATAGTCGTACTACATATAGTCACTATATATAAATATATATATATATCCCACTAGTGTCTAGTGTTTCGTTCATTCGTTAGTCAGTTTGAGAGATGTTAGGTTAGGTAATGACTTGTTTCGTCAGCCACGTGTTTATGTGTTTTGTTACGATCAAAGCTGACGCTGTAGGACATTGGTAATAAATGTGTGTACTCTCTATACAACCATCGACACATACTTTGTTCGCTTGTGTTACGCCAGTGAATATCTGGTGTGTTTGTGTAAAGTAAAGGTATTGAATACGGACAACAAAAACTTGCTGCAGTTACAAAACACTAAAAATTGCTCATAATTAAGTTACGACAAAAGGTTACTGAGTACGTTGCTTTCGACGATTGGTTTTACGTATATATGTGATTGCTACGGAGACCGTCTGCTCTGTTTTCCTGCCATTACCGTAATGCCAGCTGAAGGCTCGAAATCTTTTCCCCGATTGCAAATACTTGCCGACGAAGCGATTGGCTCTCGCTCCAGCGAAATCCAACACTCGCGCGACCGACACACAATATTTTCGGTTTCGGCGTGATGCTAGCTACACTCCGATCACACTGACCCAACTTAGTGTTGGGAAGAGATCGTTTAAAAAAACAAAAAAAAAAACAAATGGAAATTTGTGCTCACGCAAAACCGACCAACATATGGGTGAAATCATGTTTTCAATAAAAATAACCATTTTCTTCATAGTGCAGGCCGCATCGTGAGGCAATAATGTATAAAAAAATGGATAGATCACTAAAAAAAAACAAAGAAAACCCGTGTCCCTACCACACACACACACACACACACACACCCACATGCATGCACATCGCGTAACCCGTCCGCCCAGTGCGTGTTAGTCACAACGAGGCGAGCGTTTCCTTGATCAGCTTCTTCATCGTGTTGCTGACGGACGAACCGGACGGGCCAGCGGTACTGAACCGGAACTGGAACAGGTACGGCTGGACGTCCGGGTAGGTCGTGTCGAACACGAGATCGAGCTCGGTCTGGTTCGGTATCTTCGGCACGTAGTCGTGCCGGTTCATGATTTCCGTGATCAGGAACACCTTGTCCGTCAGCATGTCGCTCACCCGCTCCCGGCACACCAGCCGGTCGTCCTCGTTCGTCAGCGTCAGCAGCTCGAGCCGGATCGTCCACACCTCCCACGGGATGCAGTCGGTCTGGAACGGCCAGCGCGTCTTTTTGCGCTGGAAAAACTCGAGACTGATCTGGCCGGTGCCGCCGCTGTCGTTGCTGCGCAGCTGCCGGCTAAAGTTGCCGACCTCGCGGCGCAGCGTCTCCTCCAGCCGCGGCGACGTGCAGCACACGTACGTGAAGTCGATGAAGTCGCAGTCGACGTCCCGGTAGCCGATCGTGCCGACCGAGTACATCGCCTCCTCGGTGTACATGAACTTGCCGAGGCTGCGGTGGAACAGGATCGTGTGGAAGATGCTCAGTACTGCCTCGTCCACCTGCCGACCCTCCATCCGGAGGTCGAACGTTTGCGACCGCGCGTTCATGACCGTGCTGTGGGGGATGAAACCCTCGCTTTTAAGTTCGCGTTCAACGGCGCGACACGCCGACTGCACACACTCGGAAATCGAACACAACAACAAAAATTACATAAGGTACAACACCCCGAAACCAGAGAACAACAAACCGGCCAGCTCCCGAATCACATTACACAGCAGTTGCGCATCGCCCGGGACTCTACATATTCCTAAAACACTAAAATTGCACAAAATTACCCTTCGAACCTAGCCTTGCGCACGCTGCGTGCGCATCCGTACGCGGCGGCTTAAACAAAATCAAACACAAACTAGACAGCTTTTTGACACAGACAGTAACTTAATCATTAACCTGTAGTATCAGTAGTATTACACGATCGGTTACCAATGGTAGTGATAGTAGTGGTGAGTAATAGTAGTAGTGGTGGTAGTAGCAGTATTACTTATATCGCTAGGTTGTAGTATGTACGTATGCTTCGTTACCCATGTACTGTGGCGTGCCGCAGAACGTGCGCGTTCTGCTGCCGACGCTCAGCCACTTGCTCAGCCCGAAGTCGATCAGCTTCAGATGGAACCGGTCGTCCAGCAGCACGTTCTCCGGCTTCAGATCGCGGTAAATGATCCCGGCGTTGTGGAGAAAGTCTGCGGGCGATACGAGACGAGCGTGTTACGGTTAGCAGCGGTAAGAAAGGGGGCACCGCTGCCCGTTACGTACCGAGCGCGAGGGCTAGCTCCGCCACATACAGCTGGATCAGCTGACTGGTGAAATATTTCAGACGCTGGAACAGCTCACCGTTGCTGTAGAAGGTGGACACTGTAAGGAGAAGGCAAAGACGAAGCGTTATGTTTGATACACCCTTTTGACGGGATTTTTAGCTTAGATATTAGGTACAGCTTGATTAAAGATTATCAAAAAAGTATATATGAATTTACAGCTGAAAACAAAAATTATAATTTAGAGCGAAAGGTTTAGCTCTAAAGATTGTTATTCCAGCCGGGAAGAAACAAAATATAGGGCAACAAAAATCGCTCCACATACACAAAAAGATGCACGTTCGGTTTTGCCAGTAGTCGACGCACGCCACGATGAACGGATGATGGCCGCAAATGGTCTGTATCTTCACCTCGTCCGTCACCTGCCCGACCGCACCGGACTGCACTATCTGCAAAAGGGAGACCGTCGTTAGCTGCATCCTTCCAGCACCCATTTCTAGCCGGCCCCGCCCGCTTACGTTCGACTTCTGGAGTATCTTCAGCGCATACCACCGGTCGCTGGTGGCGCACCGTTCCTCGCGCACGCGATAAACGCGCCCAAACGCACCGTTCGCGACGTACGTGCGGTCGGCGTACCGGTCGGCCCGCCGTTCATCCACCAGGAAGGTGGGCAGGAAGAGTCGTTCGGTTTGTGGCACCGGCCAGCTACACTTCAGCAGCGCGGTTTCGCTATCGAGAGTCGCTTGATGCCAACTAAAAGAGGGGGAAAAAAAACGATTCGTACGAGCGTTAGCCCCTCGTTGGTATAAAATCTTCTTCCGCGGCACATACCGTCGACGGGACGTTCGGGAAGGTGGCCGGGTGCGATGGGACCGCTGCGTTGCCGAGCCACGCACTGCATTCAACGCTCGCGTGAGTGTGGAAGTCAGCCAGCGGATACTGCGACGATCCGCTAGTGTCGCCTGGTACCACCGTGCGATCCAACCGAAGTATGCACCGTCAGCTGATGATAATGTTGATGGTGGTAACTGATAAGTGGAGAGAGGTTTATTAGCGTGAGTGTAAACCTTGCATCAAAACCAAGATCGTCTAATAGCGCATTTTTTTTTTAGAAGAGGAGAGTTTATGGCGCAACAAACAATAATGCGCATTTGCCACTTTATATTCCACTTCTCGCCTCTAGACGGACTCGGTTTGGTGGGAAATGATACGCACCTGAAACGAAACGACACGCGCGTCCCTCCTCCTCCTTGGTCGCGTCCCTTCTTCCTCCTCCTGCTGCGTGGGGAAGTCCTGCGGTTCAGGCTCGTTCCGATCGCAGCTGGTCGCCAGTCGGCGGTCCTCGTTGCCCATACAGGCCGGCGCCCCAAACCGCCCGCACCAGCTACCGGGATGTAGGTGACCTACGAAGGGAGGGGAAAACGTAGGTTAGATCTTTCGCGTGCTTTGTGTTGCCTCGGATTGCTGCTGCCGTGGGTGATCTTCTCAGGCTCGGGCGGTTGATTGCGGACGTTTTGATTGGTTTGATTGTGTGCATGAGGCAACCGCACCTGACGCAATGGCGGTGGGAAGTTTCACTCTCCGCCGTGGTGTGATGGTGCGCGAACTGACCCTTACCCTCGCACAAACATCGAGCCACGGCAAGCGATTGGGTGGGTGGGTGGTGCATATGGGCGCTGCGTACTTACTAGAAAGCGTGCCGGATTGACCGCCGATTGATCGTGGTGGAAGCTCGCTTTTCTTTCCGCATTTGCTCCGCGATGTTTACCAAACCCTGCACAGGTGCGCTCGTACGTTCCACATCCCTCCTGCCCGCCCGCTCTCTACACCACACACACGCGCTCACGCGCACACACGCTGTCACAATGGTTCGATAGGGAAACTGTAAACACAGAGCGCCTCCTTCCGAGCAAACGTCAAAACCGACGTGTATTTCGAGTCGCGTTTGCACTGGAAAACGAGTTGGCGCTGGCAGGACGAGTCTGGTTGGGGGTTTCACTGAAAAACGTACAAATCTGCGTTACATGTCGTTACAGGACACGGGTAAGAGCGCCAGCCAGCCAGCCAGCCAGCAAACAAACAGCATCGCGCTAACCCTGGTGACGTTTCGACGTTCAACTAACACACCAGCGCACGGAGGCTCCCGCGTGTATGTGTGGCCGAACAAAAACACATCACAGTGACGCGCGATTCTCGTTCTCGCACTGCATTGTTGGTGTGTTTTTTTTTTCGTTCTCCGCAAAACTGACAGCTCTCCCTCGTCCCAGCTGTTGCTGTTGTGTGTGTTTGTGTGCCTGTGCGAGCAGTACTCGATTTTCAGGGCGTACCGAGCAAAGGCGTAACAGGAAAAAAAACACACCGAAATAATAACGCGCACACGGGCGGCCCGATGAAGATGTTGTTTTTGTTTCTTATTTTATCTTCTTTTGTTGTGCGAAGCTTGCCGAAAGAGACGATTGCGCAGTCGAATTTAGCTCGTTCTGTGTTTTCATCACAACCGCACACAAACACACACGCGCACACACAGTTGCCAAATCACTGCCTCCCCGCTCAACTGTCAAAACCCGAACAAAAACAAGGCCAATGTTTCGCTGCGCGTCAGGTGTGCGCTGCCGAAGAAAAAATCCATTTTTTTTTGTACACGGAAATAGAAAAACATAAACTCGCACGAACCACACAATTTATCCCGAGCGATGGACGGGTCGGACGATGGGGCGACCACGACGATCTTTAACGCACCGTCATTCGCACCACAACAAAACAACACACGCCAGGTACGGTGCAAACGGCGCGGCGCCTGGCCTGGAGACAGCTCTTTGACAGCTCTCGTGCTGGTTCAAACTATCCACTGTGGCATTGGAACACGGTACGGCACCCAAATCAGCGCTTGTTTACCTTTTGGCCCGTAGATTTCTAGAGCGAAAATTACCCGACAGAAACTGCTCGACAGCTAGACTGCTCGACTGTCCTTCACTCGAAAAGGCTGCTGCAAGCGAACAAAACGTAATCACCACTATCAGCAACCAAACAGTGACTCGTTGGATTGTTCCGTAAGGTCAAAGAAAACCAAGGCTATTATTTTTCTAGAACGCTGCAAATGGGGCTAGAAACGCATTCGTTCCATCCGAACAAAGCGTACAAGAATGCTTTATGCTCCGAGTGTGATGCCAAAATTACTAGCGATGTTCACATTAAACTGTTCGTATTATTATTTTAAAATTGAAGATTTCGGAATCGGAAGACTGAAGACTATTAATTGACAGCAAAATTGACTATTCTATTCCAAAATATCCCTCCATCGTTGTAAAATATGTCTTAAAGAGTATATTCAATTAAGATTACTTTACGATACTTCAATTGTGACTATGAAAATATTGCAAATTTTCAGTTGTCACCTAAGCCACAGCATTGTCAGCTTGGCGAATGACGACGAGCAAGGGATTGGTTTCTTTCCGTACCAACCCGTTGCGATGCGTAACAACACAGGCGCCCAGTCGACAGTCAGTGACAAAATTTGCCCTCGGCTACGGTGGCAAACGGCGCAATGTGGTCCACGCCGAGACCGCTGAGGCTGTGGGACCATTTGTGGAATCATATCGCATCGACGTATCGAGAGCGTACATGCACCGATGACCATAATGTTGGCCGTTTCCTTTTCGTTGCTACCCTTTATGCTGGCGCGCACCAACACAACCATATTCGCCCAAGGTGAACTGGCCCAAAAAAAATATATTTTACAAATTGAGGGCAATTTACGCGCACCTGGCTCGTTGCGACAGCCGCATGGTTGGAAAAACTACGTTTCATCCACGAGATGCTTCCTGCACCACAACGATGCGTAATGCAGCGGGTTACCCGTGCTAAAAATAGCCGTTTGGTAGGGAGATCGAAAACACACACAACAACTCCCGATACAGATAGCTAGAAGACCTACGATGTCAACCTGTTCCCTTTTTTGGGCTTCATGCGTGCCGTTTCTAATCACGATCCCGGCGCCATTGGCTTGATTGGCCTCCGAACCGATCCTGAAAGGCACCCGAAGTGGGCCGCGATCGTTCGAAGGATCCGTGGGCGAGCGGAAACAGGTGCGAGAGTAATCGGTTACGATTATTGAACGCATAATTCGGGGGAATCGATTGCCACCGCACGATAAGCTTACCAGGTGCGGGAGGCCGCCGTTACAGTCGTGTGCACCGGACGCCAGCAATAAAGCGTACCAGGGTGCAGGCTCAAGTCAGGTGGAACAGGTCCGTCGTTTACAGCGAGGACCACGTGCTCGGTGGAAAGTACAACGAAGAAACGGGGGCAACAAGTGAGCCAGAGCGGTACCGGCGCGGGGATGATACCGCGGGTCAGCTGGCAAGGAAACACAAATGGTCGTCCGTCACATCAGCCTGGCCTTTGCCGGGCATTTATGGGCTTTTCGAGATTCGATCTCTATAATCGGTAGTGCGGTTGAGCTGCACGACGATCGTGACACATTCTTAGTCACATAGCTATATAAACACATTCGCCGTTGCATTACAAAAAAAAAGTCAAAAGGATCGAAGTCAAGGAGCGAAGTAGATGTTCATAAAAGTCTAGAAAAAAAGGCACACCAATATCGCAATCAATAGTTCCACCCAACTACGACGACGTCCGTCGTAAGATGTTGCCATGCTTACTTGGAAGGGGTAATAACGGTCACTCAACTACGAACGTCGGGGAGTTCGGGCGGGTGCCCGAGAACGGAAAAAACTACCTCCCGAAAAAGCAGCGGTCGGTTATGGTTGGAAAATACTGCCCAAAAACGCATCCATTCGTATCGCCAGCTACCCCACGGCTTGGTTCCTGCTTTGCGCATGAATGCACCGGCATTGAACCCTTCAGAACGCCCCATGCCCGGTACACCCGGGTAGCACTCAGCACATGTGCGAGTAGAGTATTTTTTTATAATTTTTTTTAAAAAAGAAAGTGTCTTTGCCGGTTTGAATCGTATGGGCGTGTGTGTGTGTGGTTAGTACGAGTTCACATGAGCGATGGGGGAGGCACAACGAACTGCATGTCTGTAGCGCAAATTGCAGCCGGTGAATGCGCACACAACCAAATTTCTATGGCGGGGTCATGCGCTTCTAGAAGCTCCGGATACATAGTACGAAAACGCGATGAATGACGCATTGGTATTTTTTTTGCTCTCTTACGGACAGTACGATGCGTTAGCTGACATGCATGACTAAGACATCTAGTTCTGCCTTAGGAAGTGCCGTATTCTCAAGGCACTTTCTCCTCGAGCGGAGGTCGCAAACCGATGCATCCACCCCGGTTGCATGTGGGTGTGGTAGGAGTGCATCGAACCCTGCCAATTAAGAACACACATGTGGCGTGCACATGTGTCTTCCCGGCGACAAACACGAACAAGTCAGCATATATCGCGCGAGGCTCCTGCCGGAGCCAAATCAAAACATTCCAATATGCAAATGTGCTCCGCGCGAAGAAGCGAAAGAGCAACATTAAGGGCCGCGACGTTTGCTGCCCGTAACGTCCCCTCCCCGACATTGCCCCAAATTGGCCGTGGGCAAACGAAAGAAACGAAAGTTGCCGGCTCGTTTGACCGTTTTGGGCAATTTTAGCATTTTGACCAGCGAACCCGAGCGGACGAGTGTTTGCGAGAAAGGGAGCGGTGCGAGTGTGTGCGAGCGAGCGAGCGAGCGAGCGTGCTGAGGATGCTGATTTTTTGTCTTTTCTGCTTTGCCCGTCTGAACCTTCACATACGGCCCCGGTCGGCCATGTTTGTTCAGCTTCCAGCACGGAAGAAAGACACTTGGGCACACGCATACTAGCGCGGTTGCCACGCAGCGTGCGGTTCGGCTTCGGTTCGGGTCGCGCCGCAGCAGCGCCCTCTAGGCGGCCGACAGCACGAACCGCCCGTTCGGGCCCGCATCTTAACCCTCAAAGTGGGAAGCGGCGCGTTCGGGTCGGGTGCGTGGATAGGAAAAAAAATGAATAATACGGGCGTGCTCGGCCCGATGCACCACCATTTGCAGTTGTGCTTCCGTGCAGTCTAGTGAGCTTAGCAAATCGTGACCAGAACCGTGCTCCGTGTTGTTTCCGTGCTGTGTCCTCTCTATCTCTCTCCCGCCACAGATCTCCAGATCCTTCAGTGACCGGCACTTTCAACACTCAACCATCATCGCCGCCTGCAAAAGTAGCAAGAGGTGAACACCAGCTTTTTCCATACTATCCGCCAACGGTTTTTCTTTTTCGCCGTGCCGTTTACGGGCGGGCACCGCAGGAGAAAGAAGAAGCTGTGAATTGTTGCGTTTGCGTTCGCTTGCCAAAAAAAAAAAAAAAATTAAAACTTGCCCGGTGCGCTTGCTGTCCGCCCCCTGTTCCAAATACTCGTTTCAGCAGCTACAAGCAACAAACCAAGCAGAAGCAACGAAAATCCAAGCACGGCAGCTGCAGCAGAGTTACCGCGTAAGCAAATTTTAAGTTTTTCCCCCATGGCCTTCATCTCTGCCCGATGCAAAGCGGGACTGTTTCCGCTGTGCAAAAACCCCTCCCCGTACCTAAATTAAGTTACGCTGTGGGTGAAACTAACGCAGTGCACATCGATTCGATTTTGGGCCATTTTTTCTGCCTCTTCGTGGCTTCTCCAGCAGCGAGCGGCCATCTTTACTTTTGTTTCGAAAGAACACGTCCATCCGTGTTCGTTGGTGCGTGTGCGTGTGTGTGTGTGTGTGCGTGTGTGTTTTTGTGCCCGTTGGTGAGTTATGAATTGACTCGCCAAATTGTGAACGAAATTGCTCGGCCCTCTTGCCGGCATTTCATTTGCCCACACACAAACACGGGCCACCGGGTAACGATGTGTCATTTCACCGGAGCCGGCTTTTCCTTCGACCGTTTGGGTTTGTCGCTGTGTTGCGTGTGTGTGCATCCATCCTTGCAGGAGAGTTTGCGCATCCGACAGTTTAGGCGTCTGTGTGTGGGTGTGTGTGTGTGTGAGAATAATTCCTTTCCTTTGTTACGGAGTCGCTGAAGGCACACAGTTTCGACGAGCTGTATGCTAACCCTTGTGTGTGCAGCCATGACTCATCATCCAGCCATCCTCTGTGCACCGCTTCCAGCAGAGCGTTGGGGCCGTGTTGGAGGAGAAAAAGAAAGAGTGAATGTATTTTGCACACTCAGGAATAAAGAAAAGATGAGTCACAATGCCCCCCCAGACACATTACACACACACACACACACACACACACACACACACACACACACACACACACACACACACACACATACATATGAGTTTCTTCGGCAATAAAAACGCAAACAGTTTTTACATTTGCGTGCGCTGTGGAAGGTTAAAAAACCGCAGCCTGCTGTTGGCGAAACTTTCACCTTCTGCAACGAAAAGAACGCACACAAAGAAGCCGGTTGACAGTGACGGGCAGAAAATTGGCGACGCTCTTAACCTCAAAATGAGCACGGATGAGCACAAAATATCGGGTCGTTCACCACAACACCGTTAGCTTTTCGATACGTTCTTTTGTTTTTTAAGAGCAGCCAGGCCAATTGAGAGCTTCATTTTGGAAGATTGGAGGCTTCTCCGTTTTTGGAGTGCACTCTGCAAATTACACATACACACAAATGCACTCAGGCCTGCGTTGTGCATGTCTCATTGATTTCCGGTGTGTGCGATATGGTGAAATAATATCTCACCTAACGTGTTCTACGCCGGGAAGTATATAAATATGTTTAATTGTTTAATTTATACCCGTTCTTTAATTTACTCTTACTAAAATTAAAGTAATGTTTACAAAAAAAAAACGAACACCTCATTCAATAACCGGGCCACTCCCAAATTTGCAACTACTGTGTGTGTCAACGAGCGCGGCCTCTGTTTGCTTTTCTGATACCGTTTTTATGCGACCTGTTTTTTTCCGCCCCACGAGCGACAAGTAAGGGCGTTTCCCGGCTACCGTTGGTGGCGGAAGAATATTGTTTCCGAGCACGAAGGAAACCCAAAGCCAGTGGTGTTGGGTGACGTGGAAGCACGAAAAGAAATCCCCACAGAACCGAGCTGCATTGCACGTTCTCTGCACCGGATGCGAAAGGAAGAAGCAGCGGCACCGGAAACCGAGCAATGGGACTCTTCTTTTCGGTGTGGTTTGGTTTTTTTTTGTGCGGCTTCGAAGTAACAAGCCCCGAAGAACAATCTCAACAGTGCGTAACCGAGCTTCTTAGGGAGGCAAGTGGGTGCGAAATGAATAATTTATGTGTTTTTTTTAATAGCTTTAGCTTGCCTTTCTTTTCGATTCGTCGGGCTATCGGAATCAAAAAAAAAAACATGGAAAAAACAATTTTTTTCCATTTTTATATTTGGCAATTATTATCAACACCAACACCTCGACGGTGCTGGTCATGTACGAGTTCCAGTTCTTTCTTTCGTATCGACAACCTGAATCATCGCCCGCCTGCAAAAACGCGTATCGCGCGAGTGTCGAACAGAAAATAAATAAACAAAACCCACATTCCAAATACTCCCCGCTCACCACCGAACACAGGAAGCGAGCGTTATCTGCAAACGACTGCACTTGCACTTTCAGTACCACACCCTCGCTTTACTGGCTGCTTCTTTTTCATCTGGACCTCCGATCGCGGTTCTTATCGGTTCTGAAATGTGCTTACGATTCATTAAACGATTTGTTTTGCAAACAAAGGCGAGCGTCGGAATTTGATTTCGAACTCCGGTTCGGGCGCGATAAGGTGGAGTGGTTGATGGTGATGGTGCGTGGTGAGGAGCGGTGAGCGAGAGCGTGAGTCGTAAATCGATCGGTTCCGCTCGTATGCGCGCCGTTCTTGTGTGTGAATCATTCCGCTCGGCCTGAGTCATGTTGATTATATGCAATCAAAATCAAGTGCATCAATCGGACCAGCGAGTAGCTTCGTTAGTAAACTAGCCTTTCAAACTCGTGGCTTATTCGCATCTATTCACCAGTCGGGTTAGTCCAACCAGACACGTCATCTTTTATTGACGCTTTTTGTTATCTTTTGAACACGTGTTCAAACAACCTTAACTGTTCGAGGAAGACATTGTTGTGTGATTTGGTAAAGTAGCATTTGCGCTGAAAAAAAATGGCAATTCAGCAAGCGCTGGTTGCCTTTTTCTTTGAGTATTCTTGTTTTGGATTCCTTTTTAATGCGGACTCCACCATCATCATCGTTAAACGGGCGAGTTAAAATAGCGAAATAAAATAACTTCATACACTTCTGCTGTGCACGCCATGCCACAAATGTGGCGAAAAAAAAGGAAAAAGTGATGAAGCAACATGCGAAAGCAAATACACACACACGCGCGCGCGCTCCACGGAACATCATCAACCCGAAAGCGCCACGTTGGGGAGTGAATTTTTACAACCCTTCATGAATTTTAACATTCGATTTGGCGGTGGCGATCGGCGAGCGCATCGAAGAGGAAACGGGGTGTGCTTCCCGGGCTACAACTCACTTGTGCGCTTCCTAGTTTTATCGAAATCCCCCTCCGTCACGCCTTTCGTCTCCCAGGAGGCTTAAGAATGCACACGATTAGTTTAGAGTGAGCTTGAAAATCCAAAATTATAGAGATTTTTGTTCCTTCTCTTTCCCTCTCGTTCGGTTCCGGCAATTCGTTGCCTTTGAAGAACCCGGACCGTTGACCTCCTGAGGCCAGAAGTGCGATCGATTCTTTTCCTCTTCTCTTTTCTGCCGTGTAGCTAGTCTCGAACGTAGGTACAATAAATTGAAGTCTAATAAAAGGCTCCCCCCCCCCCCTCCCCCCACGAATGCATTATTAATGGGCTGGGAGGATAGTTTTGATCGTTTGTTCTTCCACCACCGCAGCCGTGATAGAGACGTCTTGCCTGGAGGCATAAAATTGGCAACGAAGGCGAAGCTGCCGGGCAGGAAAGTGTGTAGGTTTGCATTTCTGCCGTGTAATGGGCGAAGAATAGAAAAAAAAAACCCCTGGGCGTGTGTGTGAATATGGGAAAATTACTAGCGCGCAGTGGTGTTGAATTTTCAATCCGTGTGCGCCCAGGAACACGCGCAATAATATTTTTTTTTATTTCTGTTGGTTTACCAAAGGTGCGCAGAAAAGAAGAGGGAAAACGGATAAGAGCGGAACTTCACGCGCGCGCGCACGCTTCATGCGATCGTACGAGAAGTGTGTAGCTGTTTTTCCCTCCTTCTCTTTCTTTTTCACATGCATTCGTATTTTCCTTCTTCTCGCCGGCTTCTTGTTCCGGTCGGTGCGCTTATTTATTATTCCTCTCCACACGTACGAAGCGACGATCGTTCCCAACACGCTGGAGACGAACGGTTGATGGGAGGAAGAGTTGGTAAAAATTTTCTTATCGCTTTTTTGCAATGATTCCCACTCGTTCCCGGCCCATCACTACTGTGCCGGATGTGTCATCTCGTTTGCACGCGATTCGGTTTGGGGGAAAGAGAGCAGACACGGGTTTGATTCTCTCCAAGCACCACTCTCTCCACTCGGCATGTGTGCGTGCTAGTTACCAGCAGGTTGAATTGCGCACATTTCTCGAAATGGAGATCGAATGGAGAGAATTGAAAAAGCAGTTCAGTTACAAGTACGTTTGATTGACGAGCGTCCTCCACCGATCGGACCATTCCAAGCGTGTGCGTGGGAATCGAATGCCCCCGAGGTGGTGTGAGTGTGACACGGCGATCGGTTCGCACTCTGCTCTCACCCAATGTGTGTCATCGTACGCGGCCGTTCGATATGGTGATACACAACAGCCCGCCGTTTGACCTCCTCTGCTCGTTTCGCAAAGCCTGGAACCTAAATTCTCCGCCGTGTGTAGCGCAAAATGGCTGCCCCGAACGGGCGCACTAAACACATCTGGCAGATGATGATGACGATCATGATGGAGGCCAAGGAAACGTGTGTCGCCCGTCGGCGCGACCATATAAGGCATAAATCAAAGAGCACAAGTCAGCAACTCTCCTCCGCTGCTGCATTCCCCTTTTTGGGGGGGTACCGTTCTCGCCGACCGGCAGACAGGCAGACACGGGTCGTCGCCATTGCCTTATTTGTGCGCACATCGCGCACGTTCACGTCGAGGTGTGCTTGTCCGCCGTCGGTGGAAGTCTATGTTTGGAGAGGTAACTACGGGTGTGCGCGTTCGCGCCTTTTCGGTGGCGTTCGATCGGCTCGTGCGGGATGCGAAGGAGGGGAGCCTCCGTAGACCTTGACCAACATCCTGTACTTTTGCTATGTTTTCTGCTAACCCGAATTTCACTTTAACCAAAAAAAAAATGGCCGCGCTTGAAAGTTTGAGATCAAATCAAGATACGTCCACAGTCCAGTGTTGTCCTAGTAGTTACCAGAATGCTCATCATTTCGTAAACGTTCTCTCCCTCCCGTTTCAGTAATACCAAAGCCAGCCGTTTAAGCAACTCCAACCAACACACACACAAGCAAAAATGGAAGCTGCCGGACAAGAGCCGAACCTCGCCCAGCTGCCGCGCGTCCAGCCCGGTCTGAAGTCGGAGCTGGAGTCGTTCCGCACGGAGACGCTCGCGAAGGCCGACACGCAGGAGAAGAACTGCCTGCCGACGGCCGCCGACGTCCAGAGCGAGAAGGCCCAGCGTAGCGTGATCGAGGGCATCGAAGGCTTCGACGCCTCCCGGCTGAAGCACGCCGAAACGAAGGAGAAGAATCCGCTGCCGGATCAGGAAGGTAAGGTTGCCACTTGCGGCGCAATTCGAATCCGAAGGCTTGGCCCCCGAATGGCTCCCCATACTCCCTCCCGTCGCCAGACGGCAAAGGCATTCTTCATTGATGAATCAATCACGGTAGCGAGCCGCGCGTGTGCCGCCTGCTGTAAAAACGAACCGGGCGCAGATATCGTCACTCGATTCCACTCACATAAAGGCCTGTTTGTTTTCTGTCTCCCTCTCTCTCTCTCTCTCTCTCTCCCCCTATCTCTTTCTCTCTCTTGCAACTGATATCGATGCTGCCGCCGTCGCATCGTCTCGAATCGCAGGGTGTTTTTACATCGCTTTTGTCTCGTGCAACGTTTTGTGTGGGGGTGAAGGAATGTTCGCTCCCGCACATGCCGCCAGCCCACACTCCCGCGATGATTGTGTGTGTGTGTGTGTGTGGCATTTCTGAACACTTGTTCCCTTGCGAACGTGTTGGAATGCGTTTGATGCATTTTTTCCTTTTGTTACTTCCGCACAAGTGTTTGTGGAGATGTTGTGCTTAATAGATTTGTCGCATCGTCTATGCTTTGTTGCGGTGGAACCCATCGTACTGAACTACAACAGTTGTTCTACAATCATTTCGTTAGATTTCTTACTTGTTCTTTTGTGTTGAAGTCGTGATAGTTGTCGGGAAGGAGATCGAGATATAATCAAATCAGCTAGCAAGATGTACAGAAATCGTGATTAATTCTATCTGTGTGCATAATTAAGTCGCTGCTGCAGACAGCTGTAACAAAACACTGATAACATCTTCTCATACCCTCTCGCTCTCTCCCATCAAACAGCGATCCAAGCCGAAAAGGGTGTGCAGCGCTTCATCGAGGGCATCGAGTCGTTCGATACATCGCGCCTGAAGCACGCCGAAACGCTCGAGAAGAACCCGCTGCCAACGCGTGAAACCATCGAGGAGGAGAAGCGTGCCTAAGAAGCAGCAGCAGTAGAAGCAGTCGTAGCCGTGCCGTGCTCCTTCCCCCCCCCCGAACGCAGCAGAAGATGAAGGAGAAAGAGGAGGATTGGTTGTGGTGATGATGCAGCAGCAGCAGATAGCAATCGGAAGAAGATCAGGGGTAGTAGCAGCAGCAGTAGTAGGTAGCAGTAGTTAGGTAGACGCGGGAAGTATCCGTGCTGCTCATCATCATCGCACAGCACCGCCGCCATGCCGTCACCGTTTGCATCCGCATCAGCAAAACTTCCAAATTTTCCGTTCCGTTGCTCCGAAACCGCCAACCGTGGCTCAGGGTTTCCTCATCCCAACGCTGGCCACGGTCGGTGTGGAACAACCGGAGCGCGATACTCTCTTTCCGGAGCCATTCCATGACCGCGTGCGGATGTATACACTTCCCCAACACCACCTCGGGGAAGGGGCGATCACTCGCTAGTGTGAGAGAGAGAGGTGACGAAGACGGTGGGAGTACGAGCTGAAGTAGTCGCGAAGATCACGATCTTCCGAATTACAACGAATTTCTTATGAGTGTATGTGTGCGTGTGTTTGTGTGTGGTTTTAGGCACTGCGCGTGTGTGAGAAGTATAAGTATGCATATTTTTTTTACAAAAACGCATACGAAACAAATCAGACCAGAAAAAAGGAGCATGCCAATCGGTAGACATGAAGGCGAACAAAAATAGCTGTAGCCACACATGCTCCTGCTTGTACCGATCCGCGCTCACCTACGCACACTCACGCACCCGCTCGTAAGCTGTCAGTATCAATTAATATCAGTATGCATTTTTTTCTTGTTTAATCACATATAAGGTAGGAGCGCAGGGTAGGAGCACGAGACACGACACGAATAGAAGTAACGAATATTATGTATTGAAAAAAAGCATCATAAAATCAAACCGAGTTCATTTCTGGTACAGAGTATCGCGGTACCGGCGGCTCCAGCAATATCATAAGGGATTCGGTGGAGGAGGGCCCAAAGTGTTTATAACGCATTTACACACTCACGCAAGACTCTTTTTCGTACGAGCACAACGGTGCCGTAGAGCGGAGGAGAGAACACACAAGACTGCTGACTCGAATTGCTGCCAGTTGCCGCTGTGTGGGCCGCTAGGTCGCGCCCGGGCTGGCTCAGATCCATTCGGTTTCTTCTCCTTGTTTTTGGACGTGTTTCAGTATTTAGATTTTCGGCTTTCTGTTTCCCCTCCACCAGTCGCGTGTGGGTTACTAATGTGTCGTTTGTTTTCCACTCGAAACCTTGCAGTACTGTGTTGGTATTTTCATTTTTTCCCGCGTCGTACGTCTTTTCGTTCTTTGCCCGCTCTTCTATCACTCGCTCATCGTAATGGGTGGCGCGGGGTTGAGGAAGCTGTGTGTGCAAAAGCAATGGCAAACGCAAAAAAAAACCGAAGGCTGAAAAGGGTGATAAAAAGCAAAGCAAACATTACACACGCAAAAGAAAAAGAACAGTAGGACTGTTTCGCCGCTCGTCGACGAGCCCCTTTGCGTAGAAGATAAAACAATCGAATCGATCGAATAAAACAAACGAACAAAAGAATAAAAATATGATATAACATGTGTGCTATAAGCGATATTTCATGACAGAAACAGAAACAAACACACATACACATACATGCATGGAATGTGAAACTTTTACAAGAACTTATTTCGTATATGTATATGTCCAGACGCACCGAACTGTGTTTGGAGGATGCAAAATCAAACGGCCTTAGGCCTCGGTCTTCAGAAACTATTCGAATGCAGGAAACAGGATACGGCAAGCAGAGCCAAGCAGTTGTGATTTGTGAGAGGAGGAAGAGGAAGAAGAAGAAAAAAAAACATTATATATCCTATATACGTGGTTGCCACGATCGAGCAGGAGACAATATACACACACGCCCCTACCAGACCCGCCAAAAAACCTCCAACTGTAGCATTAAACTTGAACTGGAAACAGCAACACCGCACTTAACGAAAGAGTAAACCCGAAGATGAAAGTCCTAACATCCAAATGCAGCGTGTAAATCACGTGTGCGAGCTCATCGGTTCATGTATCTCCCATTTTTCATTATTGGTAGGCCACATACGTTCAGAAAGGGAGATGCTTTCGAGATTTTTTTTCGGATTTTATTTTCTTGCGCGAAGACAAAAGAAGAAGAGTTTATAGGAACGGCTAGGATATGTGTGTGTATGTTACCATTTTTTAAACAAACGAAACGTGATACGCAGTTGTGAAAAAATGTGGAAATGTAGTGGCGCAGTATTTTTTTTTTCGCTCATTTCGGCAGTATTTTGACAGTATTTTTTCCTTCATTTTTTTGCTTTCATTTTGATCTTCATGTCACGATCAACATCAAACGCGAACCTGCCACAGCTTGATGCTAGATCAGATCAGTCAAAGAGAGGGAAAAGAATTATTGACAGCGAGAGAGGTGAAGAGAGATATTTTTTGTTACTTTATTTTATATTTTCTCTATGCTTTATTTTTTTTTACACATTGTGTGGTGCTTTTTTGTTGATTTATTACCTCTTTTATAAGTTTTGTTTTCCTTTTCGTTTCGTTTTTTTTGTTCGCGTTTCCGTAAGACACGTTTTATTTCATACTTTTCTCCCAATTTTTGTGTTGAGATGGGCAAAAGCCAGTAGGAGCAAAAGGAATTATAAAAAAAAACACACAATCCAACTAAAATGGCGAAACGTAAACCTCAACGAGTGTAACAGCGCGGAATTTAAAACCTCATCGGGCAGTGAGTCCTAATGATACCGCTCGCAGGTGAATCTTTTATACATTTCCACATACATATACACCAACAACAGGCGCGCGCGTATACATCCTCTGCGTAGAGGCAAGCAACAATAATGACAACAACAAAAGAAGAAGAAGAAGAAGAAGAAAAAACAAGAGATAAAAGAGACCATTACAACATGGCGTACATTTTACTGCTGCTACTGCTAAACAACTATCACCTACTACTTTACTAAAGAAATAAAATATTCTATAAAACAAACAAAAAAAAAAAATGGACAAACAACCGTGTAACAACATCTCGCTAAGACGGTGTGAGTAATGTTATTTTTTCACGCGAAAGAGATAAACCGAGAAAAATCATTCACCATTTTTTATTGTCATCTTTAATACTATCATATCGTATTTGTTTATTTGGTTTTCGAAGGATTGCTTCTAATCAAACCGTCCGTTTTATATCCGCTGGAGGTTTAGCTCATTTATTTACTTTTTGTTCCAAGTCTTCGATAAAATATCTGCGTGTCTTCCACCATCCATGCCTCATGTCACATTCGAACCGATTGTACGCGCTCCAAACCCGATTTGACAGGTGACCTGTCCAAGTTACTTTTTTAGTACTACAGTAACTGCTAGCGCGCAATGAAAATGGGTGAAAAATCCGAGGCGCTACACATCTTGGAATGGAAACCTGTCACCGGCCGTGGTTTAGTCATGCGAGCAAAAAAAGCGTTTTGAAGCAAGATTTATGACCCCGTGTTATAGCTTGTTCGAAATATTATTTATTAGTAAAGCAGGGCCGCAATACTGGCGGCGGCCGTGACCGGTGTGGAGGAGAAAAAATCACACAAAAAAATGAAACGATATTTATAGATCCAGCGATTCCTGTGCACGGGAAACTCTCGCACGGGGATGTCCAGGGCCTGTCGTTTGCGTGCGTGAGGCGATTTATGTGGTGATGAAAAATTTTCATTTCACCCAAGGTATGTTGTGGGTTGGCGCAACAAAAAAAAAAAAAACAACCCCACCCTTCCCCTTGCGCAAGCGACCGGAGCTGCACGTTTCGATCGTAGCGAAGCAAGTCTAGTGAAAGTAATCGGTTGCACAACGACTCACTTTCATCCTTGTTTGGCAATCAGGCACCCCTGGCGGCAAAGAAGGTCACAACGGAGAGACTCCCGGAGGAGGAGGAGGAGGAGGTTGTGAGGGGAAAGGCGAGTCCAGTCTGTGCGAAATTAGAACCTCGATTGGGTTGGTTTTGTACTCCTTGCTGTTGTTGTCGTTGCTAGAAGCAGCGCTCCACTGACGCACTGACCAAAAACCTATCCTCCGTCTCCGTAGCGGCCCAACCGACCCGTGGGAGGTTCGGGTTCAGGTCGTAACCCTACCGTGGTTGGGGAGACCGACGAAACCGATTATACGCTTCACACGCGCGCTTCAATCGGTTCTCGCTTCCAGGATGGCGGAGGATGTGAGGGCGAGAAGATATCCACAATGTCAAGCTAGAGAGAGAGAGAGAGAGGGAGATAGGGAGAGAGTGGAAGTGGGTGTCCAACCTCATCCGCTACTAGCTACTGCGCTACCTACGGGTGCAATCAATTATAAAATGGGGCAGTCCTCGGCAAGGCACCAACGGCTAGGAGCTCGCGGAGGAGTGCGAACGTCGATGAGATATGATTAGATCGGGTATATATCGAGCCGATGAAGTTAGCGATGGTCCCCAAACAAACTCCCCCCCCCCCCCCCCGTTACTGAAGGAGTGAAAAACAAACACGGAGAATAATAATTAAAAAAAGCACGAGCGCCCTCTCCTCTCGTCCCACGTCCCTGGCCTGGCCGGCATGTACCTGAGGTGCGTTCGAGTTCGGACCAGATTTGTCCAAAATTTCCCAACCACGCCCCCCCCCCCCCCCCCGTACGTAGACGGGGACTGTTTTTTTTCTTCCTCTTCTTTCATTCCTTCTTTAACCAATATAACCACACGGGTCTAGCGTGTGTTTGTACGTGGCTCCGTGGTTGTGTGTATATCTATTTTTTTTTACTAATTCCAGTCCCACCGCGCGCGCACACACACACACCTCCTGTCACTGGCAGCTCCAAAACACATCGAGAAAATCGAGCAAGCGAACTCGGCTAGCAGCTAGCAGCAGGACGGGACGCCGGGGGACGCAGGTCTCCATGTGTCTGTGTTGCGTGCGTGTGTGCGTGTGCGAGTTGTGCGCAGACGCGGCGCGTTCCTTCGCCGGATACCGAAGAAGCAACAAATTTTCCATCCGTTCCATTCGAGCTCGACTTTGTGCTGGTTGCTGAGGTACACAAAAACGAACGCGGTGTTTGTGCGGTGGTGTTTTCTGGTGTTCCATCGCGCGAAGAAACAGTAGCAGCAGCATCAGCAGGCAGGCAGGCAGGCAGCACCAGCATCTTGGCCAGCGTTTTGGGATATTGCAGGATCTTACAAGACGGTTGTGCGTGCGTTGACCCACGGGGAGGTTTTTTTTTTTGGGTTAATTTCCCCCCGAGAGAATTATGGTGTGTTTTATCGGAGCCGCGCGAGGAAAAGCGGTCGCCGTGGCGGACACAAGCCGTTCGTAGAGTGTTTGCGCGTACAGCAACAGCTAGCGGGTGGCCGGGAGGCCGCCAGACCTTCGATTGACGGGCAGGTGATCCGGACGGACCTGCCGCCTGCTCGCTAGTGCCAGTGCGAGCGTGTGTGTGTGCATGTGCGGTGCGGAAAAGGGGATCGCCCCCGGGGGAAGATCAGTGCGCGGGCACCAGCGAGTACGAGGTGCCCACGAGCCAATCGTCATCTCTCAACCGGAACGGCCAACGGCGAGCAATCAACCAGCCAGCCCGAAAGCAGCAGCAGCAGCAGCAGCACCAGCGGCAGGGCCAGCTTTCGGCGGAACCCTGAAGGACAACAAGGGCAGCTAGAGTATGGTGGGCTTTTGGCAGAAGAGTGCCGTTGTTGTTGTTGTACGCCCGCCCGTAACTGCCACATCCAGGAAGGAAGCCACCGAAGGTGAGCGGGAAGGGAAGGGAAGGGAAGGGAAGGGACGGCCACGTAGCTCTGGTACGTAATCCCCGTGTCATACGCCCCAATCTCGGTAACGCTATCAGGCCTCCTACGTTCCTCCCCTCCGGGACCTCCGGCCTATAAATGTTCTGAAAGCGACACTTGTAACTAGAACGATACGTAAGAGAGGGAGAGCGGGAGAGAGTGAGAGAGAGGGGGAGAAAGATAGCAAGGGTTTGGGAGAGTAAATGCGAGGAAAACTCGCGAGAGAAAGATGGAGAGAGCAGGCGCTTGGTCGAAGTCTTTGGAAATAGGAATAATGGTGTCGGGTGTGTGTAGGTCAAGATAATGCAAACTTTTTCTACAGTAGCTGCTAGCTCGCTGTAGTCATGTAACGTGCTACTCGCCCTCCTCCCCGCTTCAGACTCCAGCAGGGTCCAACACACACACACACACACACACACGCTCGCACACCCGTAGCCCAAGGACGTCACTGGAAGTGAACCGAAAAAAACTGCCCCCGAAATGTTCTTTGGGCCATTTCAAGCGAAGAATCGCTCTGCGGCCACTGTCACGGCTGGGAGATACTATCATCGAGCGATTAGGATCGACTAATAACATCAAGGAGGAGATGACATTGAAAGCCCGCGCTGTGGGTGTGGGTGTACGTTGGGCTGTAGCTGGTGCTGAACGAGAAGGTCTGGAACGATCGGATACACAAACCTGACATTGGTTGAGGGGGGGAGAAACAGGGGGAGGTTGACAGCACGCGCTGTCAGTGCGTTTTTCTTTTTTTTTTTCGTTTGTTCCTCGCGCAAACGCACCCCAGAGTGACGGGAGCGAAACCGCTTTCCTCCTCTAAAAAAAAAAGGGGGAAAAAAAACTTCGGAAGCAAGGAGCTCCAAGCGGCGAGGGGGGAAAATAATAACAGTGACGTCCTTTCCGCTCACCTAACAGGTGACGGCCATGAGCGGACGGTAACTGTCAGGTAACTGGCTCCTCCAAAGCCGAATGCGATTATCTTGCCTCCTCGCCGAGCCTGAGCGTCTCATTAAGCGTGTTGGAGTGTTGGACATCACGCGCTTCATTACCCCCGGGTTTGCTTTATAGTTCGCTCGTTCGCTCAAGTGACAGATGACAGAGTTTATGCCATCGCATGAACAGCGTCCTCGCTCTCGATGTGTGGTTGTGTGTGTGTGTGTGCGGGTGGGTGTAAGTGGTGGTGTGAAGTGTTCTTTATCCTGTTCGGGCAAGTGGGCAAGCGTCCCGGTCGTTACGTAAGGCTCGCTGCCACTCGGAGATGGTATCAGCATCCGTCACGGCCACTCGAGCCGTGTCTCAACGAGCGTTGCGGAGGTGCGAGGGAGGTGGCACGGACCACGGATGTAAACAGTCCCCCGTTGCCCTCCCCGCCCTGTCGCCCTCCAAAGGGGAAAAAGGGAAAACTAGCCGTGTACTACCGATTAATTGCTCGTTCGCGGATCGCGATTGTGCGCGCCAGCCGCTCTCGCTCACTCGTGTGGGGTGGTGCGAGATGGGGGGGGGGGGGAGGTGAAGTGGGAGGCAACAGGGAGATCCGGGCACGGAAACTACACAATCAAAAGCAACAGATTGAAACAGCGCGGGGAAATGAAAAATTCGAAACACAGAACACGAAAAAAAAAGAACAGCCTTCTCTTCTACGAGCGCTCGTCCACGGTTCGTGCAAAATGCCCATGCATGTCGAGCACGAATCCAAGGATCATCCAGCGCAATAAGACACAACCCATGGGCGAAGCCTAGGAGCTAGTGGGGGGTTTTTATTTTCTTCTTCATCTTCTAGTGGACTTGCGGCGTTCGTTATGTAAGCAAGTGTACGTGCCCGTGGAAACTCCCCAGCACGCGGGAAGCATTTGCGTTTGGATTAATCAATCTAATAGCATTTCCCAATCAACAGCACTCCCGGCGTATTAGCATACGTTGGGCTGGCTCCACGAAAACGATCCCTTACCAATGGCCCTTCGGGAGGCTCATGAATTTTCCATGGACCTCTCGAATATCCATACTGAGTTTCTAAATATCTAGTCATTACTTTGAGCGGAGTGCTACAACAAGTACGTCATTAAGTGCTCCTGTATCGAGACAAAACAAAAACGTTGGTTAAATTAACCCTTTCAATACTTTATTTTGCAACAATTGGCGAAAGATCTTGAAATCCGCAAAAAAAAACCGAGTTTAATTTTTATTTTTTCTGCATCTACGGCTAGAGATCTGCAAGAGATCTAGACTTCGGAGGAGATCGTCTACCGTACCGTGAATGAGCAGGTGGGCAATAATGCCGGCAGTGTTTGAGTGATAGTTAGATACCACCAACTAGGAAAGAGGGAGAACACGAAAGAGGCAACGAAAGAGAAATGCCAAATCTGAGTATATTCGTAACAGCAGGAGTCAGCTGTAGCAACGAGGAACCAAAGATAACGGTATCGGTTTTTTACCGTTAGTTGCTTCGTTGAGGCTCGATGGATGGATGGATGGTTTATTTTTCAATCTCTTTATCCATCCGTGTGCTTGGCACAAGAGCTGCCTCAGCTTTCGTGAGCGGTAGTAGATGCAAGCTGCTTTCTAACCTTCCGTTTTTTTTTTCTCTCTCTCTCTCTCTCTCTCTCCCTCGTAGACGTCCCGAATGCGGCTGTTTCGGTCCGTACCGCCATCGATAGCCGGCTGTGACGTGTGTCCGCTGGATGGAGAAGCCTACGTAAGCCGGGCGGTTGTTGTGGCTTAGCTGTTGCGTGCGACTACTGCGTCCTCCCCCGGTACGGCCGCAGCCATTTTCCGGACGAAGCGGCACGACGCGACGACGGTGAGGAACGCGACCACTGGCCACCGGCCGCGGAAGAAGCGCAAGAAGCAAACCCAGGTGGACGACGAGGAGGAGGCCGAGGAGGAGGGCGGGAAGAAGCGGAAGAGGGGAGCGCAGGAGGACGGGCACGGGGCGTTGCAGCGGAGGTGGTGCGGGGCAGCACCGGCGGCACCAGCGGCGACGTGCACACGTGAAAGTCCGAGCCGGAAAGCCACAGCCAGACTGTTCCGCTGCTGCTTGCCGTGTCGTGGCGACGGAGGTGGAGGAAGAGGCGGCGGCGGAGGGAGCAGCACGGGCAGCAGCGACAGTGGTTCGAGTGGCGGTGAAACGGTGCCGGCCGCGAACAAGGCGAAGGACAAGCGGCGAGGACGCGGAGGCGACGGCGGAGGCCGGGCTGGCCGAAGCGACCGGGGACGACGAGGACGAGGGCCGGAGTCGGAGGTAACGCTCGGGGACGGTACATCGACGGCGGCGGGGGGCGAGTCGCCGGTTAGCGGGGCCGGTGCGGGAGCCGGCGGAAGCGTCGCGGCGTCGATGGCAGCGATTGTCACCGGCACCGACGGCACCAAGCGGCTCCTCACCGGCAACGGCCGCCCGCGCCCACCAACCGTCCCGCAGGCTTCGCTCGCCAGGCAGGAGGAGGACGACGAGGACGAACCGGACGGTGGTGTTCCCGACGGTGCGGACGAGCCGGCGGTGGAGCGGGTTTGCATTGCGGCGCCTTCGCCGCTGCTACCACCTCCAGGCGTGGCCGGCACGCCCGGCGGTATGATCGGTGGAAGGCAACGTCCGACCGGACGCCATCGGGGCACCTCCGCCCAGCAGCACCCCCAGTCGCTGCCGCACATACGCGAGGAACGGAAGCGGAACGGTAGCGCGGATGCCGGTGCCCGCGACCGAGACGACGATCCGGACGAAGCGGACACGAGCGGCTCGATGGTAGAGGACGACGAGAAGGGAACCGAGGAGGACGAGGACCTCGACAAGCCGCACGAGGACGACGACATCGATGACGGGTACAGCGAGGATGAGGACGACTCGGCGCGGCGAGCCCTCGCCGTCCCGCTCATACCACCGATCGTGGGTGGGAGATGCCAACCGGCGGCCGGCAGCAAGCAGCAACTTCCGCCACCGCCCCACCCGAAGTATCACCGCAACAGGCGGCACACGCTCGCGAACGTCCGGTAAGTCCCGAACATTGGCTGCAGCTGTTGAAGAGATCCTAGGCCAGCGAGCGCCCAATGACAACTGAGATAGGCTGTCCTCAAAGTCTGTGGTAGTCTTTGGCCATTTCTGGATCATCTTGGAAGGAGTCATCTCTTTCGAAGAGATCCTAGGCACCAAGGCCCAAAGACAACTGAGATTGGCTGTCCTTAAAGTCTTTGATACCATTTCTAGACCATCTTGGAGGGGTTCATCTCTTTCGAAGAGATCCTAAAAAGCCACCAAGCGCATCGTTGGAGAGCGTCCAAAGACAGCTGAGATTGCCTGTTCTTAAAGTCTTTGGTACCATTTCTTGACCATCTTGGAAGGAGTCATGTCTTTCGAAGACATCCTAGCCTAAAAGGCCACCAAGCGCATCGTTGGAGAGCGCTCAAAGATAACTGAGATTGTCTGTTCTCAAAGTCCCTGGCACCATTTCTAGACCATCTTGGAGGAATTCATCTCTTTCGAAGAGATCCTAGGCACCGAGGCCCAAAAACAACTAAGATTGTCTGTCCTCAAAGTCTTTGAAACCATTTCTTGACCATCTTGGAAGGAGTCATCTCTTTCGAAGAGATCCTAGGCACCAAGGCCCAAAGATAACTAAGATTGTCTGTCCTCAAAGTCTTTGATATCATTTCTGGACCATCTTGGAGGAATTCATCTCTTTCGAAGAGATCCTAGGCACCACCTAGGCTTGTCCTCAAAGTCTTTGGTACCATTTCATGACTAGCTTGAATCTTCCTACATATTCCGATCGACTGCGAAAGGCAGCAGCAGGTTTGGGCAGGATTGATCTCTGATCGAGATTGTTCCGGACGCTCTCTCCAACGCCTGAGTGTCTGAAGTATGTAGCGCACAGAGCCGCTCGATAACTCCCCGCTACACCGGTACGTTCTGGATCACCGTGCTCGAAGCCGTGATTAATTACGTTCCGATGTCGTAACGTCTCGTGCGGCCGCCGGATCTAATAGGCCTCGCATAGGCGCTGCTCATTTGAATTGATGCGCGAACGCGAACAAGCTGGACTGCGGCCTCGTCCGCTGATCGAGCGCGGAGCATCGGCAAATGGCAATTCATTTACGGCCGCGACGGGTGTCGAGCTGTAATTGGCACGTTCTCGCACGCGGTGCAGCGGTGCGCGTTGATAGAGGGAGATAGAGGGAGCTCTCGGTCTTCGCTACATCCGCGTCGGGTCGGCGTTCTTGCCGGTAAAGCATGCTCCGAGCGGCCAGAAGAACCACTCGCAAGAATCGGCCAGTGGGCTTCGGGGACAACTTGGAAGGCACACGACCGGGACAACTTGACCTGGCGGATGAATACGCTCAGCTCGCCGTGACGTCGACGTGGGAACCGAGAAAAAAAAAACCGCTGCACCTGCTACGCTATGATCATCATTACTTCGATTGCTCCACCGCCCCGTGCTCCCCATGCCCAGCGCCCGAACCGGGCGTTGAATGTAGAGTCCGCACGCTGTCGCGTGTCGGCTGCCTCTCAATTGATTGGTTTTTGCGATCTTTTGTTTTCGCCGTGGCGTGGCGCGGAGGGGTTGCCGCCCGGTGGGAGGGAGACAAGGGGGGGGGGGTGGTATTTTGGGGGGATGATTGGTGTGCTCGGCGCACTCGCGCGCCCGTACGCGGGCTTGGATTGCGCCTGGTAGTAGCGGTAGCGGTGTTGGGAGCGATGGTTTTGCCGACCGGATCACCGGACGGGTTCAGCTTCCTGCGGTAGTTCGTAGTTCGAATCGTCCGCCATTAGCTCCCTCCCCTCCCCCCAGGGGGTGGACACTTGCCAAGCCGGAATTCCCGCCAGATCCGTTCGGACGTGCTGTTGTGCCAAACCAAGTCCAGAGGAAGTACAGACTTAGCGCAGTGAGCGGGAAGAGAGAGAGAGAGTGTGTGTGTGCGAGCGTGAGCGTGTGTTTATCCAAAAAAAAAGAAAAAAGAGCAAAAAAAAAAAAATGCTGACCACCTCCCGCAAGCCCGCGCGCGATCAACCGAGGCCGGCGTGCTAATATCGAGCAGGCGACACAAACCGAGAGCAGCTTCCAAAATCCGCAGTGCGCATCCGGGTGCCGACCCGCGCGGAAGATGTTTCGCAACAAGTACTTCTTTAGTGGTAATGGCGGCGCTAGTGGTACGAGCGGCAGCGGCACCAAGCGCCGAGGATCCACGGCCATTCCCTCCCACTGGTATGTGTGCGTGTGTGTGAGAGAAAGTGTGCGAGTGTGTGTGCGCGCGACACAATCAGTACGCACCGGTTGCGACTGGAAAGAAAAGCGGCCCGATCATATCTACAATCAAGCGCCATCAAGTCCTCGGCGGAGAAAGAAGATGGCAACCAAAGCCAAGATGGCGGGACGGGCGGAAAGCGGACCAGCAGCTGGTGCCTAATAATATCCGATGACTCCACGCGCGCTCGATGTGTCGCACGGAAATGTCCCACGGGAAACGGCCACGAGGGGGGGGGGGGGGTTTTCTGTCTCTCTTTCTCTCCCTCTCTCTGGTTGGAATGCGCGACGTCAGCGCGCGCGCGCGCGCGTGTGTGTGTGTGTTTATTTTTTGTTTGCTACAAACCGAACCGCACACACCGCTGGTATTGGTGGCCGAATTTTTCTAAATATAGCTGGACCCAACGGACGGCCTGGCGCACTCTCGGTTTGTTTTATTTATTTGTTTTTTTTTTTGTCGAGAGGATAATGGCGTGCGCGCGCGCGCGCGCGCCCGTTGACACAAACACATCGCCAACTGGGAATCGCAAACGGTTCGGCGTGATCCGCTGGCGCCCGAGAGTTGCTCGGGAGAGGTCGCGCTGGGAAGTTACTCCGGAAGGCCTAGAATCCTAGTGCCTGTGGGTGTTTTTGGGTGTTTGAGTGTGTGCGAGCGCGCGTTTCTGTGTGTGTTGTGCGGATGTTCTTAGAGCGATGGAACCAGGCGTCCCAGCCGATGCGTCCGTGGTGATGCATCGTACGCGCGACTCCTCCGCCACGTTCGCCGAGTATCGTACCGTGCGCATCCAGCAGGCCCGCCACCAGGTGATCTACTCCACGACTTCGTCCTCTTCCTCGTCATCGTCGTCGTCGTCGTCGTCGTCGTCGTCGTCAACCGCCATCAAGCAACGGGCAGACAACGATCCCCATCAGCGGACGATGATGGCGGCCGCCATGTTGCGGCCACATCCGGCCATCGCTGCCCTCCAACGGTGCAAGCTGTGAGCTCCTTCAACCGGGGTTGGAAGGGAACGGGTGGGGGAGCGCGGTGGTGGGAATGCGTAATAGCCGGGTTTCAGAAGCGTGCGTAGAACACGCAACACCCTAGCGAAGGCAGCTAGACAGACCGACACAGCTGAGCGAACGGCGCAGCGCGGTAATTGATTCAATTCATTAAAGCTCGCCTACCCTGCCGGCACAATGCGAACCGAGCGAGATCTTCCCGCCCGCGCGGTCCGGTTTTCAAAATCACCCAGATTGTTTCATTGTGTTTCGCGTGAGCGGTGGAGGGGGTGGGTGGGGGGGGGGGGAGGGGAGGTTGCGAAACGGTTGTGCTTTTTGAACAACAACCCTTAGTTCCCTTTTTAATGACCGGGTCCGTCGTCCGCCTCCTCTGTCATCGACGCCTGGTGCGCATTTAACGCCTTCCCCCCATTTGACGTTTGACGTCCAGCGCGCGTCGCGTGACGCTTGATCGCTTGGCGTCGTTCCAATATGGCGTGGCTATCGCTCAGCGGGGTTTGTCCCGAGCGCTACCACCTGAGGGGGGTTATCAGCTTCTCCTCGGAGGATGCAAACGAAAACACCATGCTCTCTCCAAAGAAACCTTGATCTGTTTTTTATTTATTTATTTATTTATTTTATCGAATGTCCTCTAACCACGTGTTTTCCCTTTGCCGGCCAGCTTTATGGACAATGCGGACGGAACCGGGGGCGGTGGTCCAGCGAGTGGAGTGATGAGTGTGGCCGGTGGTTTTACGAGCCGCCGTTCGCCGCTGCTACTCCCGTCCGGGGATGCTCCCGGGGGTGGAGTTGGCGGCCCCGGGACGCTCCTGTCCGCCGCCCTGCCCCAGCGTCGCGAATCGTTCCTGTACCGGTCCGATTCGGACTTTGAGATCTCGCCGAAGGTGTCGTCGGTGTCGCTGCTGGCGGCACGGTGCGGGGCGGGCACCACCAGCAGCACCTCCGGGACGTCCACGACGAACGTGCCGAGCGCGACCGGAAGTGGCGGCACGCTGACGTCCGCCACGTCCGGTTCGTTCCACTGGAAGGAGAGCAGCGTGCTGGAGGAACCGTGCGTCCTGTCGTCGATCGCTTCGTCACCGTCGAGCAGCGCGGCGACCGTTGTCGGGGCCGCCTCCACCGTCGTGACGTCCTCCACGTCCGAGCGCACCACGTAAGTCCGGAAAGTCCGGAACGCTCTCGACTCGAGTCACTAAGCTCTCCTCCGTTTTGCAGCATGATGAGTGGATCGGGCGGAGGTGGCGGTTCGAGCGGCCACCACGACGACCTGATCGTGACACCGTTTGCCCAGATCCTGGCCAGCCTGCGGACGGTGCGCGCCAACCTGTACGCTCTCTCGTCCGCCCTTCCCACCGAGTGCGAGCTAGCGCGACGCTCGTCCGGCGGTGCGGAGAGTGCCGACACCGACCCGGGAAGGTAGGAAATATCGAGCCGCAAGCTGGAAGATCCACTCTAACCAGGCACCAACACCTTCTCTTCCACTAGCGGGCAGGGTGACGAACCGGAGAAGGCGAGCGATCTGCACCAGCTGACGACGGAAACGATCGACGAGCTGGAATGGTGTCTGGAGCAGCTGGAAACGGTGCAGACGCACCGGAGCGTGTCGGATATGGCGTCGCTGAAGGTAGGTGACGTAGCTGCTAGGTAGGTAGCTACTCTCTGACGCGTGCGTTTCCTTATCTGCCCACAGTTCAAGCGGCTGCTGAACAAGGAACTGTCGCATTTGAGCGAGTCGAGCAAGTCGGGCAACCAGATCAGCGAGTACATCTGCACCACGTTCTTGGGTATGGCTTTTCTTACCCTCCCCCCTTTTGGACGTCCTTTTGGACTTTCTGGAATCGGCGCTAACTCCCGCTCTCTAATCCCCTTCCGCAGATAAGCAGCAGGAACCGGACGTACCGTCGGCGCCGGTGGTGGGTAGTGCCTTGCTCGGTCGACAGACGGGTGCCGCCGGGCGTATGTCGGAGATCAGCGGCTTCAAGCGGCCGCTCCAGCACACGAACTCGTTCTCCG